>CALNHX010002191.1:0-189182 GCA_940337035.1 Agriotes lineatus
GAAAATTTATCGTTTTTATATAATTATATTAAAAATACCAGGAACTCGCCGAAGATATAACTTACAAGTTCTGAGTTTCAGCTTTAAAATATTCAGTTGATGGGAACTGGGGTTAATTGTGTCTAAAAAATACATTTTTACTACTTCGCTGCTATGATCCAATCCCTCCAAGCTACTAGTCGGGTTTGAACTCACCTCCACCAGTTACCAAATCGGACTTCTAAATATAAGCCCATTAAATCAGTCACTGTATGTTACAGCTAACAAGAATAATTGGTTTGTTATTATGTATAGATTGGAAATGTGATACAAATTCATTAACAAGAGCAGTGTGCTACCACTTCGATATTAAATAATCTTTATATGTATAAAGTCAAAATTATTGTCTTCCGTAGCAATCTAAAATTCTTCTGAAACCATAAACTCGGCAATAGTTCAATTAAGCCAAATAACCAATATTACAGCACTAGTTTTCCGCAATGCGCAAATTATAGCCGCAACAAGAACCAAATAAATGCAGCAATTTTTCAGTTCATATGTGTAAATCCTACCCTTCAGATAAGCCAAAGCCATAAAAAAGGAGTCTTTAAGGCTTAGTATTTTTTTATATTTGGCACTGTTAGAGGAGATCAGCATACATTTGAATATTTGACAAAGGACTATGTATTTTACGTCAAATATATTTGCTCTGTCCACGCGGGTTTAAACAAACTGTACATTTTGTGCTGTTCACAAATGCCTTAGAATATGCCTTTAAACTGCTAGATTGAAGAGGGGAGTGTAAATATAAATGGTGATAATTAATGATAGATTAGAATTTCTAAGTTTAAAGTTTAATTATTCAGAAAATATCTACAACAATTATTTAAGCTTTGAATCACTTTATGCACTGCTATTTCCTTTACGATGTCATTCACATTATGCACTGGTGATGTAATGTATTAATTTAAGCACTGTCTGGAGTGTGTGAAGTTACTCCTTACTAGCTTAACCCACCCGTTATAAGACGAAGCTGAAAATAAATAAACAGTCGCTTTACAACTGCACAACATGCTGTGGCAATAAAGTTTATGTCATCGACGATGGATGATGTTGAAGGAAGCAAGCCAGATTGGGAACAAAGTGTTCATAATTATATGTAAAAAACTAGCTTTTAAACTCACCACAAAGGTGGCCCTGATTAAATTAAAATGCTCGACCACGCTGGTGACATAAAAGTATTTTAATGTTGCTAATAATACTGAAACAGTGACAAGAAACGCCTAATAATCCGAATTACATTAATTCGCACAAACACATCCCAGTCGGTGGGATTCGACCCTGCGCTGCCAGGTGGAATCCGGAATCCTAGTCAGACGCTTTAACCGCTGGCCTATGAACACGCAACTATCGTGCTTGCTTATTGCTGCATTATAAAAGACGCAGTGACACGACGGACACGAATATTATGAATGGTAAGGCGATGACGTAAGCAAGCAAGCCCGGTCGTCGACGCAGCAAGTGCAGCTTGGCACACGAGATGAAAATTAAAATTACAAACAAATATATATCAGTATCTGCTAAATCAGCAATTCAATCACATTTTAAGTCGCCGGCCAGTTGCTGACATTTATAACTTGTACAGTTTTACACCCAAAAAAATAGAAATTAATTGTTTATTTAGTACTCCCTGAAGATGATATATCAAACTCTTTAACCATGTCTATCATTACCTCTTTTAGACAGTTGTAAACAAAACAAAAATTCATTTAACTAAGTAAGACAAATAAACGGTAAGAAATAAATAGAGAAATTAAAAAATTGAGTAACCTTTTCGGAGTGAAACATCCAAAACTGTGCCTTTGTAATTGTTGATAATTGTACATCTACAACGTTAATGGGGTTTTGTTTAAATCACAATAATTATTAATGTAACAAATTAACGAAAATTCTTCTAAACAGTTTGAAGACCAAATTGTAAATAGGTTTCACTATTTGCAAGAAAACCTAATTACTTTTTTATTTGTTGTAATAACACCAGGGCAGACTGAACGGTGTCATGTCAAATTACGATTTATGTTAAAAAATTCAACTTCAATGTCTATAACTCGCAAGTGGCAAGTTAAATATACGAGTGTCATCGGAAAATAGAATTATCTGAAATTATTTCCTCTTAATTGTTTTTCAGATAGAATTAGGCAAAGCAAAGAAATGCAGTTATTTAGTAGACCGCAAACTTTCTATAAAAATTCAATTGCACCGCCCCATATATTTCTTCATCTGCCATGTTTCCACAATGAAACGACTCATCGTGCATATTACATCACTTAAGAAGGATCTGAAAAGGCTACCAACAATACAAATAAATACACACGAAATATGTATTACCTAAATCATATTTATTTATGAGCTGTAAAAAATCTGTCAGAAATCATTAATATGTTCTTGTGAGAAGAAAATTATGAATAAATATTATGACATGTCATTACTGCACGGCTTTTATAACTGATGGCTTATTTTAACCTTCTTCACTAAAATAAAGAAACATTCATCGGAAACTTCCTAAAAGTAGACCGCCTTTTTTCAGGCGTATTCTTCTTGTGCTATTTTGCAATATTATTTAAGCTATTTTAATTTTTAGAGAGTGATAAAGCTGCACAGTAATAATGAAAAATGTCGTTTGGGTAAAACTGTTTTGAATAAATATTTAAGCTAGTTCTTAATGCACTTTTTTATTACTAATTCGTACTTTAACCTCCCCCTTCACTAAAATAAGAAATTAAGCGAGTTATTCTTCTTGTACTGTTAATGAGTTTTTCCTCCTTTTTATTTTTAAATCTTGATAAAGCTGCTCAGAGATAATTAAAATTTTGATTTAGGAGGAAGGTTATAAATAAATGTTTAAGCTAATTCTTAATGCATATTTTTTATAACTGATTTCTACATAACCTTTCTCTACACTACAATAGAAAAAGTTCGTCGCAAGCAAGAGCAAAGCTAAGAGCAAATCAGCTTTTCAGCAATTAAACTGGAGTTATTCCGCCAGTGCTGTTATCAGTTTTTGCAGCAAACGTGAATAGTAATTTGTCGCAGTATCTCTCGAGAAGGAAATTCGCTAATTGCATTGCCTCACTAATTGCAGGCAACTCACCTAAGCGTTAGCAGCATTCCGGTACATAATTAACTCCGAAAGCGACATGATTTTCACTATACTTGGATCGGAATTAAAGGCTGTGGCTAAACAAGAAAACAAATTGAGAACCTGCGCAAACTAACAGAATTAGCGCGACACGAAGCTTGGAAAAACTTACCCTCGCCTTGACTTCCTGCGTTTAGAAATTCCAAAATCCAACTACCAGCGCTGACATTTTAACTGCTCATCTGTGCAGTTGATTATATAGCGAAAATTTTAGTTCCGTGTCATGTGGAAGCTGATTTTTGTATTCGCTCTGCTTGATGGCGAAACGAAAGGTCATGCTTATTGTGTTATTGTAAAGTTACGAGGTTTTTTTTTGTACCGGTGCTGAGAAGTGTAACGAAGGGTGAAATAAAAGAACAAGGCGGAATCGAATTTTCGGAACTTTGTCTCGAACGACACGCGATAATGCAATGAAAAGTTCAATCCATGAACTTTGTTGAGAATTTCTCAATCTCGTTCTAACAGGCTCTGCAGAAAAAGAAACAAAAATTACTTTTCTAAGTAGCTTCTCTGCGCCCCTGTAATTACAAGTTGCACAACTGAAATAAGTTCAAAGTGTAACAACGTAGTTTTAGAATTAATGGCCTTATGAGCACGCATACTGCTTATCTTTTACTACTGCGTAATAACAAGGTTGGTTAACCAGAAAATTTCAAATTAATGGAGCATTTCAAAACGAAATGTAAGTAGCTTTAAATTAAGCAATTGTTTATTTTCTTCTTTTTCACTACGCTTTTGACACAATCTTCAAATGCATCTGGCACACGTAATTTTTACCCTTTTATCAAGATGTACAGAAATAACTTTTTTTTTTTTTAAACTTATAATACAGTGAATTTAATTTAATGCGCAATATATGGTCTTGTAGTTTCCATACTGATTTGAGTGTTTGTCTATTAGTTTCTAAGGATACACCACGCCCACAGAATGTGTAAATGCCTTTATTTTAAAATGCAATGTATGAACCGTAACTTTATTGAAAAATATGCATTACAAATAACAACAGAGAATGAAACATTAGTAACTCACATACTTACTGTAAACTGAAGTCTTTACACCTTTTCATCAAATGAATTCCGTCCTTCGTCGAATACATATTTTTTTACATAGGTACTCAGTAACATTCCTATATTGCATTTTAAAATAAACGCATTTACACATGATATGGGCATGGCGTATCCGTAGAAACCACATTGCTCCTTATAATAAATTCACTGTATAAAACGTTAACGACTGCCAAATCTACACTTTTCACAGTTGTACTTAAAATGAAACCGAAAACATGATTTTGAACTGAATATTTACGTATCTACACATTAAATTTCCGAACTATGAATTTGCAAATGCCGATTTAAAACCATATATTTAATAATTTCAGTTTATACTTTCACTGCTCGTTCTACTCTTAAAATCATGCATTCAGTTAACTATCTAAATATAATATTGTATTTCCATTTTACTTTCTTTTACAATAAAGAAATATTGGATTCACCCCAAAAATTCGAAATTGAGTTTCCAACGGATCCTCATGTTTTAGAGTCCCCTGAACCCAAAAAACATGTTTTTGTTCATTGGCCTGTCTGTCAATTTGTTAGTCTGTATGTGTATGACGTTAAAACTTCATATACCGGGTGTCCGTTCTCAAAGTCGAACATAGGCGATTAACATTGTATTGAACGTTTTTGCCGATTCCTGCTCGCCAATTCAATTTACGGGGAAGGCAATGGTATCAATGGAAAGATAAAATTATTACGCATCAAATGATACCAATAATAATATCCAAGATGCGATTTTTATTTTAAAATACTAATTTTAAATATGTCATGCCTTGCTTTTCAAGTTTGATAGCATTTGTTAAAAAATGGTAATTAGCTGGTGTAAATCAAGTATTTTCTGTCAACGTCTTTTAAAATTATCTACAGAAAAATTAATTATTTCAATGAAGAACGAGTGAATGCATTAATGTTAATTGCCTATGTTCGACTTTGAGAATGGACACCCGGTATAAGTTTTGTGTACTATCTAGATGCGGCAGCTTTTGAAGAAAATCGCATAACCGAAAGAATAATGGTACTCTTGTGATTTTTCAGTTTTTTTTAGATTTTTTCAAAAACGGCTCCAAAATTTGTTTTAAATTTTCATTTTTATTACATTGTTAATGTGTATTAATGTGAGATAGGTGATTTTCCTGTTGAATACCTCTAAAATGGGTTTCTTTAGTTTTTTATTAACTCCTATTTTAAATAGAACACCCGGTATATTATTACATTTTTTTAATTCAGCTTAAAAGTTTAGAGAAAATTTGTCTTTTCAACTAACTCTTTGTTTTGTACGGTTTCTATAGAATTAGTAATTTTTGACAAATTCTTACAAATTAAATTCAAATTTTTGGCTAATTATAAGATCACTGTTTTTTACTCTATCAAAGGGCTGAACTATCTACTCCTAGCTGCCATTTCCTCACATTTAATGCAATTTCAAACTATATGTTCAACAGATTCTTAAACAATTAAAAACTATCAATTGGCTTTTCAAAGTACTGCTTACATATAAACTTAAAACAAGAGGTGTAGATTTCTAAACGTGGATTCTGTGCTAAATGGCACCGAAAAAACTTAAACTGTAGAATAGCAACTTCAAATTATAATGATTTATCTAAATTAATCTACATTGCTATCACAAGACCTATATCAGGGCTTGGAAGAGATTTTTGTACAGAGAAGTAATCGACGAGTGCTCAATAATAAGTTATTATGTTTCATCTGTTAAATAAACTTGTGTAATATAGAAAGTCGTAGTGATTAGCTGGTGCGGTCACAAATCTGTTAACTAAAAAAACAAACCGACTGCAAATAATTAAGCGCGGTGATTTAAAAATTCAGCTGACAAGGATAGAGCCGAATGTTAACAAATTGATAGCAGCGCACCAGCAGGTTTAGCCTTCTCACTAAAATTATTTTTCCCGCTGCTGATCATGTAAGTCAGTGATACAGCCTTAGTAACAAAACGTGTAAGTCGGTGATTATATTTGTTTGCTGCTTTTTCTTGACAACCGAACTTAATACTATTATTAAGTTCCTAGGATAATAAAATTAGCAAAGCAAGATGCAGATTTAGACGTTTTGTTTCTAAATTGCAAGTGTTTATGTGACATGTGACACTCACAGGTAACACGACTCACAAAAACTAATCCTGGTGACAGGTGACGAACCAAACGATTTCTTCAAAATTCTAGGAAAATTTCGAAAGCAGTGGAAAAAATATAATAAGATAACTCGGAATGTATCGTCTATTAACATTTTCGGCAGGCAACAAGCCGCGACTTCGTCTTGGCTTGTACTTGCCTACCTCAAATGTTAATAGGTCCTTACATTCCTTGTTACTTAAATAGCTATTTTTCGACGTCGCCTATGAAATAGTAATTTTTGTATTAAGTGCGCGAAGTGAGTGTTTTTGTGCATGAGAATGCCATTTTTTTTGACTCGGCTGGCGCTTCGTCAAAAAAGTAATAAATAAATATCCCATTTTTTAACACGTTAAAAAATGCCAAACTTCGAGCATTGATAGCGATGCGCGAATGTCCCCTTTTTTTGACGGTTGTCGAAAATAGTATATTACTCTACAAGTTGAGAAAAGTGATGTTTTTCTGAACAAGTATGGTGTGTTTGAGTACAAGCGTCAGCGAGTACTTAAACGGCCATACGAGTTCAGAAAAACCACTTTTCTATCGTGTTGAGTATAGTATTTTATCGCATTTCATAAGAAATGTAAGATATTAAATTTTTACATACAAGTGACACTAACTGTCAAAACATAACCAAGATGAGCATAACTCATTCCTATGTACTAAAGCACAATAAGCAGCTCCAGTTGCTGTTATGCGTTTCGTAGTACTGAAGTGTGTTGTTGATGACACTGTAAGTCTATGTCAAATTCGAGGTTAGCAGGTTAGGTTTTGCATCAATCTGTGTCAAAACTGACTCAAAACCTAACCTATTAACTTCGAATTTGACATAGACTTGCAGTGTCACCAACAACACAGTTCAGTATTGCCAAACGTAAAACGAATCGCCGTTGCTAGGCATGAAAGGGTTGCTAATAATAAAAGTACCACATTTCTTATCCATTTTGAATGAAGAAATGTAGTACATTTCCAAATGAAATGCGATAAATGAAATTTTCATTACTCAATTGCACAGCTCAACAACAATCCGTTTTTTAACGCAGGTTAATAACAATGTTATTTAAGAAGAAATGAAACGTTGGAAAAAATAGTATACACAACTATTTAAAATGTCTAGCTCGTTGAACAATGCAGCACGTTCATAACTTGTAATGTAATATACTATTTAATGTTATTGTTTGATCATTTTTATTTTAATACTATCCTTCGTTGTCTTAATTTTCTGTGTGTATTGGAATATTACTATAGTCGATTTCAATAAATAATTTAATTTTAAGCTTCAACGTTCAACAATATTTTTTCCTTCTATGTTGTAAAACGTAGGTAGAAATACAGATACATAAAATAACGCAAAAATGCTTTCTGTTTGTTCAATGATATAGGGTAGATTTTCGAAGGGGGGCGGTGGGGGGGGGGGCGTCGACGCGTTGAATAATTTTTATCTGAAAAAATGCAATAAGTTAGAAAACCTATGCACTAGACGATCACGGCTATCGAGACGATTAAGAAGCAATTATACAGTCTATTTTAATGGGCAATATGATCTTGCCGTCTTTATGAGGATTTGATTGTTACCTATTGCTGTCTAAGGATACGCAATGCCCACATCACATGCACATGCGTTTATTTTAAAATGCAATATCCAGGGTGATTTTAAAATGTTTTACCAAACTTTGAGGTATTATTCTACACACCAAGGCAAGTAAAAAAGTCCATATAAACATATGTCCGACAATCGCGCGTTTCCGAGTTACGAGCAATTTTTGAATTTGGAAAATCAAACCTTCTTCAGAGTAGATGTTCGATATGTCCACCACACATCTCCACACAGACGTCTAATCGCCGCCTCAATGACTGTCTTGCTCTTACAAAAACGCCTGGAATTCCTCTAACAGTTTGACAGGCATCGTTAACACTCCGCTTTAACTCCTCTACTGTATTAATGGGGGTAGTGTACACGAGGCTTTTTAAATGTCCCCAAAGGAAGAAGTCTAACGGATTAAGGTCTGGGGAGCGTGGAGGCCATGGAATAGGCCCACTTCGACCTATCCACTGCTCGTCAAAAACTTGCTATATGTGCTGCCTCACGAGTATGAGAAAATGTGGTGGAGCCCCATCATGCATAAAACACATCCCTTTGCGTATAATTGTAAAGGCACGTCCTCTAAAAGGCCTGGGAGTAATTTTCCAGAAAATCATGGTAATTCGCACCTGTCAACCGATTTGACAAAACGTAGGGTCCGATCAGACAATCTCCCACGATACCTGCCCACAGATTAATTGAAAATCGTTGTTGATTTCTTGATCCATAAACGGCAATTCTGCTAATTCTGCATTTGTGTACATTTTGATACGACGCCTACCTGTTTTCTGTTTGATTTTAACAGCAAGTATTCCAGCCACCTTAATATTTTTTAATGGTTTACGATTTATTTCTCAAATTCAAAAATTGCTCATAACTCGAAAACATGCGATTTTCGGACACATGTTTATATGAACTTTTTTACTTGCCTTGGTGTGTAGAATAATGCCTCAAAGTTTGGCAAAACATTTTAAAATCACTCTGCATAAACCGTAATTATATTGTCACACATCACAAGTAATAACAGGGAATGTAACATGTAAGTATTCACATACTTGCTGTAAACTGAAGTCTTCATACCACTTGATCAATAACATTTCTGCCTTTGTAGAATACATCAGTTTTTTCCCAACTCAGTAACGTTTCTACGAGGATTGTTGAATAGAAACACGTTTAGATCGCTTAAGCGCGACTTAATCAACATGACACTTGCATGAAGTTATTGAATTGCTTATTGGCGTTGTTACGTTACTTTTGGAGCGTCCCCTGTATTAGTAAACATTTGCTAGTTGAATTTTTATCCTTAAGTATTAATAGGTGGCTTTTTGGTAATTTTGCATGCTTTAGATTAGGTCTGGTTAGCTGTATTCTAGTTTTAAATATTTTCCTATAATTATTAAGCAGTTTCGTAAGCAACTCCCCTAATAATTACCCTTATTTTACTAATTAAATTTATTCTGGTTTTATTTCTACAGATATGTAAGCCTGGTGGTTAGGCAATTTTACATGGATTCATTATAAACTATTTTCTGGCCTGAATTGTTGCTAGAACAAATTTGTTATCTCTTGTTGCAGTCATATCTTTCAGGAAGTTTTTCTTGGTCCACTTGCCCAAAAATGTTGTTATCTTGTGACCTGTAAGCTGGTGTCGAATTCTGTCTTCTTTCCAAGCAAAACTGTCGTGCAATTGGTTTTCCCCTGTAGCTTAAGTGCTTCAAAAAGCCCTTTGGCTGGGCTCAACCCTCGAATAGTTTTCATGGAGGATCTAGAAGTACTATTGCTTTATTTCGGACGTTCGTAATTGTTATATAGTTGCTTACCTACGTCCTGTCGCTTTTGTGGATTTCTGGGACCAACTTTAGCGCGTTCCCATGGCTTCATACCATCGTTAGGTAAGATAAGGCCATGGCTTCTTATTCGCGGGCTCATTTGGGCATTGTACGTTCTAGCCATTTCCTGTTGGCATTAAGCATTTCCCGTTCGGTTGCACTTTGCTAGAATCCAGTCCGTCGATCTGGGCTCCTGAAACTGTCAAATTGCCTGTGGATTTTGCAACGCCTGAGGGCTACGTTAGGGAATACGTGACTGAATTTCACCCACCTGCAGGCTACTCACAGCCTTCGTAGCTTGCACCGCCGTCAGCAGCTGCTGCCGTGACCTTCTCTTCCCGGCCTCCTCCAGCTGCTCCAGACTACCTGGAAGCCAACGGAAAGGGTAGATTCCAACGTACCTTCCTGCAGGCAAAACGCTAGCATAGTTATTACACATTGCGCCTGGTGTATGTTATAATAGAATAGTAGTGCTTCGTATAGATAGAAATTAGGGCACGCTTGACGAATCGTCCCCTCGTGTACTTTGCTTTTTGTAAGTGTTTTCGTTTAAGATATGAATGTTAGGGCTGCCGCAAAATTCGTGGGGTCACTTTTTGCAGTTTATTGATTAAAGTCAACTAGGCTTACCAAAGTTCTGACTCCGCTGCTTCACAGTGGGGCCTACTACAAATTACAGATTAGATATCATAGGTATATATTTAAATGTAGATTTGTATTTACACTTTTCTATTTTGCTCGCATGCCGCCATTTGCGGTTCAAAATTTTACAGCGTGAAGATAGCCGCTAGGCGACGGTAGTGGCTAGTGAACCGACCACGGAAGTCGCATGTTCAAATTCAAGTCTCCGCGACCCGGTTATTTATTTTACGCCTGTATTAAATCTGTTAAAGAGCAGATACAAGTCTTTGCTACATTATTCATGAATACCCTGATGTCTTTCTTTTAATAGGGACCTCGGCGTAAGGTGTGGCCACGCTAGACGTACCTTGCTTCCGACCGCTAGAAATTTTGGAGCGTAGTTTTAACGTCAATTACCAATCGGGGCTAAACGTTAGCCAGAATAAACTTGCATTGCTCTGTACCGGCATAGTATTTGTTGAACCCGCTCTGCGACCTATAGTTGCTTAATTATTTTTCTTTATGCTTCTGCGGCGCCCGAACATAATTGTTTTTTTAAGTGTATGTTTTGTCCGCCGTGTACCTGCCTAAACGTTCATATATTTATATTTGTTCTTATATATTTAAACATGCATGCTTGTGATATTACACTATAGTACCCACCAAAATTAAAATAAAACTGTGATATTTTATTGGTCGTTACTTTGATTTCGTTTGTTTTGCTGGAATTATCTCTACCTTGTGATGGTCCAACGCAAGGATTAAAACAGCGTCGAGGACCTGGCGCCCTCTCCTTTTTTTATTCTCTTTCAGCGTAGCTGGAACTCCGACCCTTCTCGGCGAGTTAGCCCAATTAGGCCGACATTTACCAACCGGCAACATACCAAATAAAACTTTTGCCAACAGGTAGGGCCAAAGTATTTATCCTTCCTCACAGCGTATTGGTGAGGTGTGTGTAATTTTTTTTTGAGATTGCTTCTTTGTGAGCATTTTTATAGAGCTCGGAAATGCCGTTTACTATAGAAAATCCGTCATAAGATATGCGTACTGTTATTCCACTTTTAGCAGCCGGATCACGTCAACCACTATAAACCCATGAGAAAATTAAAGCCGTCGATGATGGCTATAGTTATTCTCACACGGCAGTGGTTTAGTAGTGAAGAAAATTTCAAGAAGAAAGAGAGTTGACTAAAGACTTGGTTCATCCAGAACATATTCGCGTTGCAACTTGAGATGAAAATGTGATGCGTTTGAAAATTGTTTTACGTAAAGATAAATGCATTAAAGCCATTTAACTTTCTGAAATAATGAGCGTCAATGTAGAAAGTGTTCATTCCACTATGCATACTCTTTTCATCACAAAGTTCAAATCTTTGGCCTATTAAACGATCACTAAAAGGGCAGCGATTCACTTCCGAGTGGGAACTGCAGACTGCCATTAGAGAATCTGTAGATTGGTACAATAGTGGGCTCCATAGTTTAATATTAATAAAGATTTATTTCAAATTGATTTTACTAAATATTATGCTACAGCCTCTAAAAGTGTTTCTATTGAACAATTCTCTTATATTGAATTTAAAACTAATAGTTATTTATGTACCTAGGACGAACAATTGTCTTTTTAAGTGTGCAATTGCTGGTTGAGGCGACAACCGTCAAAACTAAATTACGCCTTAAAATAAGTTCACTGTATATTCACGTCGTGCCTTAAGAATGTTGACAACTGATTAGAACAAAGCAATGCTCTATAATTTAAAAAAATCTTTTCCGTAACAATGCTTGTATATTGCCGTGACCAGGATTCGAACCTGGGTTACTACGGCCACAACGTAGGGTCCTAACCACTAGACGATCACGGCTATGGAAGAGGTGTTGGAGAAATGCGACTTTCACTCACAGTTTAACATTTTAAAGTCGATTAAATGCATATAACTCTAATGGGATTTCCTACAATTGGGTGAGAGTAGCTTACCCAGCTGTTTAAAAAAAAATTAAGTCGAAGATTTCCTATAAACATTGACTCAACAGCGTTTTCTTACAAAGATCAAACCTCTTGAAGTTGGCAAGCAAAAATCATCTTTTTCTTTATAAAAAAATAATTTTATGACATAAAACAGGAATTTGGAAACAAAATTAGCCTACTACTACTGATATTTAATCTTTTACTACGACTGTGGCTTTCAGTAAAATTTTAAACGTTACTAATTGTAGTTATGGTCACTCTTAACTTCTTAATATTTGATAATCAAAACTTTTCGACTATGGCTATTACTGGCACGGAATATCCTGTATAAAAAAGTACCTTCAGTGATAATGCTTTAACATTGCCGTGACCAAGATTCGAACCTGGGTTACTACGGCCATAACGTAGCGTCCTAACCACTAGACCAGGGGTCGGCAAACTACGGCCCGCGGGCCATATCCGGCCCGCCGTCTGTTTTTAATCCGGCCCGTGGGTTAATACTGTTTTTACATGAAAAAATTCAAAATAAATCAAATTACGCGCTGTAACCATTGAAATATATAAATGAACTGAGTGGGAAAAACGTAAGCACACTTTTTGACACACAGTATTGTGACCACATGAAATAGAATAACAAGGAGCCGATAGTCGGATTGAGAATAATGATGGCACGTGGCGCAAATGAAAACAACTACTAGGTGACTTTTTTAAAGTGTTATAAAGCGATATCTTGAAAACGGTTTCAATATTTTGATGAAATTTTGATGGGGTGATAGGGAGATGGTGAAACATATTTAAATATATTTTTTACATTTACCGGCTCTCTCTGTTTTGAGGGGTGGGGGGTAACTTTGGAATTTTAAAGTGGATGATGTACTTTTGTTTATAAAATTCGAAACTAATCAAAGATCGCTAAAACTGGAAAGTTTAGAGCGGAATGCTTCATCATAACTAATTTTTTTTTTAAATAAAAAATGGGAATGAAGCAGTAACTAAAGTCAGCTTACGAATAGCTCATTATTAGCCACGAAACGGAAACGATTTACCGATGGTGAATTAATTAAATCATGTTTGGTTTTTGGCAGCCGAAGAAATGTGTCCAGAGAAAATGGATATGTTTTGATCTGTCAGTCTTTCGGCGAGAAGAACTGTTAGAAGGGTTGAGGACATCGGGAGCTACATCAAGAGTTAATTTATAAAAAAGGCAAAAAAATCACGTGATTTTCGTTGGCTCTTGATGAGTTGACAGACATTACTGATAATGCCCAATTGCTGCTGTCTATTCAAGAGGTCAATATTGAGTTTGAGGTTACTGAAGAATTAGCTTCTATGAATAGTCTGCATGGAACAACAACAGGCGAAGATATCTTCAAGGAAGTCGAGAAAACGCTAATACAGTACAATTTGCAATGGAATCAGTTAAAATGTGTCACAACTGATGGTGATAAAAATATATGTGGCACGAGGAAAGGATTAGTTGGACAATTTTTTAAGGTTTGTGAAGAACCTAAATGTTCAAAACCTCTTTACCAGAGATTCATTCTATAAATATATTTCTGAAGATAAATACCGTCAATTAAAATAATATGCTCAGGGATTTACATCTGTATTTGGGAGTACTTACCAATGTGAAAAAACATTTTCGAAAATAAAGTATGTAAAATCGCAATACAGATCATTATTGACAGATGACCATTTGCAAACAACTTTAATGATAGAATGTACTAATTTCGAACTCCAGTATGATGAAATATTTTCTCAACAGTAATATCCCAAGTGCATTAAAATAGCCGATTAAATTTTAACGTTTTCTGTCAGAATGTTTTGCTAAGAAATTTGTCAAGTAAATTTGCGGCTCAACAAGAATCCCGAGTGCGCAGCACGAGGGATTTTGAAGCGGAAAATTTACGACATATATTTCTTCAGAGCAAAACATTCTGAAAGAAAATCGTCAAAATTTATTCAGGCTAGTTTACATGCACGCGGGATGTTCGGCGTGATTATTTCCTGAATAAATAGGTAAAATTCAGTTGGTGAAGCACCTTTAATAATCATGTTAAAATTTTGCACAAGCGATTAAATTTTGACATAAATTTAACCGCTGTTAAATTTTGACGTTTGAATTTTAGTCATTGTTAAACTGACAGAAACCATGGTGATTACGCATTATTATGGATATGAAGGAAATAATCAGAAAAAAACAATTACATTCATCGCATTAGTACAAAGTACGTTTATTAATAGATGGAAATATTTTATTCGCTTTTTCTGTGTATATTATATTATATAAATATTATGTAAAAATATCACTTCCTAATAAAAAAAAATGAACCTGTTTTTTTTGTTGCTCTATGAGTAGATTGCCAATGTAAATGGCTTCAAGTTTGCTACCTGGCCCGCCGATCCTACAAATTTTACGTTCTGGCCCTTTCCAAAAAAAGTTTGCCGACCCCTGCACTAGACGATCATGGCTATAGAAAAGCTGTTGGAGAAATGCGATTTTCACGCACACTTTTATGAAGACGGATGCTTTCTGAATTATTTTAAGTCGAAGAGCATTGGCCCAGTAGCGTTTTTTTTTTACAAATGTTAAAACTCTTGAAGTTGGCAAGTAATAATCAATCACCTCTTACTTTATAAAAAGTTAACTGTTTATGATATACATACAGTTAGCCTATTACTACTAATATTTAATCTATTACTGGGACTGTGGCTTTCAGTAAAATTTGCAACATTACTAATGGTATTTATGGTCACTCTTAAGGCCATGTCTTCTTAAAATCTTTTAACCTGTAATATGTCTGATTTTTTATATCATCTTTGAATTTCATTATGAATTTTACTCGATCAAAGCCCTTTGGTATAAAATTTAAAATTTACTTTCAAACATAATTTAAATTTCACGCAAAAAGTCATCGTTCAGCTCTGCACTATAGTTTTACAATTATTCGTTTTACCACTGAATAACTTTACATTTTGGTAATTTCTTGCATCAAATCTAAATTATCGCGGAAAAAATGTATCACAGCAAGTTTAAACAAAAAGGCATTTCTGTTTAAAATTAATCACTGAATACAAAAACATCATTTTTGTAATACCTACTTGTTAAATATTTCTTTAAGGACTGTTTACTACTGCGTAAGCAACCTCTTTACGGCCCGGCCGTAAAAAGTGTCCGTAAAGACCACGGCCTGCTAAACTGTGTGCCAAACGTCAAAGTGACGTTTGTCACACAAATCCAGCAGCAAGCAAGCCTTCAACTCCACATAGAAGAAGTCGCAAAAAACTGCTATAACTCCTGAACATACTCTAAAATAACTTGCTCATTCAGAATCTTAACGTCTTTAGGAATATCTTCATCATTTTCTACAGATGTCATAAGTTACGAGCTGATTACAACTTAAAACTGCTTACAACCATACACGAAATTGGAAATAACTGACATTTATAAACAACAGTTGCAACGTTCTACGCACTCTCAATCATTCTAAAATGTCATTACACAAACCTAGCGTTTTGATGAAAATAAATTAGAAAAATATAGACATGACCGAATTGTATGTAGGTATTACAAAAACTATTGTACAATACACGTCCGTTAGGGCCTTTACTGCCTCGCCAGTATTATTCGACTCGCTCTTCGAGCTCGTCTCACAAATTCTCTGGCTCGGCAGTAAAGGCTATCCTAACGGACTTCTACTGTAATAGTATATTACACTATTTGGTTGGTAAGTGCATTATAACAGAATCGAGAAAAGTTTGAAAAATCGAGACGAAGTCGAGATTTTTCAATTTTCGAGATACCGTTAGGCACTTAACAACCGTGTAGGGTATAACGTTTTTCGCACAATCGCATATAACACCAAATAAAATAACAAAAATTTGAGTTGTTTCCGATTTAATTATCTTGATTTTTATGACATGTACATAAGTATATTATCCAGAGTGTTTTGAATGTATTTCGTTAGAAACGTTTTGTTGTTAGAAACCGAATAAACAATTTGAAGTTTCAATATTAATTTTTCACAATGGCTAATGAAGAAGATTTTCAAATAAATACAGACATTGAGGAAGCTTATCAAAGGGGTTGCGAATCTTTGGTTCCTAAAGTATCAAAAAAAAGGTATGAAAACGTTTATGATATGTTCAAGAAATGGTTGGGCGAGAAGAAAGTGGAGATATCTGAAAAGACTTTGCTAGCTTATTTTGTTGAAAGAAGCTCAAGATTGAAGTCTCCAGGAAGTTTATGCGCAGAATACTCAATGCTTAAAACTACCATTAACTTAAATAACGGTATTGATATATCACAATTTAAGAAGCTGTTGGCATTTTTAAAAAAGAAAAATATTGGACATCATCCTAAAAAATCCAAGGTATTTACTAGAGAGGAGATGAACAAATTTCTGATGGAAGCCCCCAATGAAACTTACATTATGATGAAAGCAGTAATGATAATGGGAATCGCAGGAGCCCTTAGGCGTGACGAACTTGTGAAGATGACAGTTGATGACATTTCGGATCAAGGTTCAGTTATTATTGTTAATGTACCTGATACCAAAACACATATTAGTCGAACTTTCACGATTATTGATAAACTTCATGAAAAAGTTCCTTTTTTGACGATTGTACGAAAATATATACAGTTAAGGCCTAAGGAAGCAAACTCTCGTCGATTTTTCTACTCAGTTCGTCAAGGAAAATGTGTAAATCAACTCGTGGGTATAAATACAATGGGGCAAATCCCTCAAAAAATCGCAGCATATTTAAAACTACAAGATCCGCAATACTATACTGGACACGCTTTCAGAAGGACGTCGGCAACTTTGTTAGCAAATACTGGGGTTGACGTTATGGCACTTAAACGTCATGCCGGTTGGAGGTTTTATTGATAATCTTAATATATTTTTTTAATACCTAACAGAAGATCCATTTATAGGTCGTCTAATGTCGCTGAGAGCTACGTAGCCGATTCTCTAACAACTAAAATGGACTTTGCTGACAAGATTTTACATACCAAAAGCGGCGATACCAGTAACGTTCAGTCGATTCCAGTGTTCGAAGACAAGACTACTGCAATTTATTCGAATAGTAACATATCTAACTCAATAAGTAATACAGAAACTTCTATTACTTTAAAAACATTAGATGACGGCGCGGGAAGAAATATTACTTTTAATAATTGTACAAATTGTAATTTTCATTTTTACAAATAAACTAGACATCTGTTGGTGAAAACTATTACTATTACTTACCGCATTAGAGCTGTTATAAACTCGAAGAGAACTGTGTTTCTATGGAGACTAGCCACAGTATTCTTATATTCAACTTACAAGATGTGTCAACAATGACAGTAAGTAAGTATTTCAGAACGATTGTGCGAAAAATACTATAAAGTGTTGCAAATATTAAAGCGTCCACTTAAACCACAAAACAATAAATTTGATTAATACATTTTACATCAAGTATATTTAGAAAGAATTATTTCTTTCACCTAGAGATTAATAGCGAAAGCAGACCGAAAAATTCCGTAAAATAATGGTAATTAATTTTAAAAGAGTCTCCAATGTGATAATGTTTGCACATTGCCGTGACCAGGATTCGAACCTGGGTTACTACGGCCACAACGTAGGGTCCTAACCACTAGACGATCACGGCTAGCGCGACGGTAGTGGCCTTCGACAAAATGGGAAAATTCAAGTGTTGTATTGTGGAAGATTATATCTAGCAAACATACAGTACTATAGGCAACCAAATATACCACTCTGTTATACCTAATTAAAAATAGTTCCCCGCTATGATTTAAAAAGTCTACTTAAAACAATGATCGTGCAATTCTTAATGAATAAAAATTCTAAACCAATCCAGTTGAAAAACATATACGCATACATGCACATACATCAATTTTAAAGCACTTTATTTTTCGATTAAACTGAAACCTTTTGTACATAAATTATGTATTAGTAATTTCTCCTTCCTTCTCTCAATAATTACTCAGTTGCCCGTTTACACTTCATACTTAATTAAAATAAAAGTATCACATATATCCAAATTTATCTTATTGTACTACATTTAACGTCCATTAATATACCTACAGATTATGAAACTGTTTAAACCTGAGGGCCTGTTTAACATAATTTTTTAATTGTTCAAAATGCCAAGGCAAATAATTTAATTTTAAAATCTAAATCAACCTGCATAAATACTCAACATCAGGTAAAATGAATGTTTTATCTATCCCAAGTAATAAAACCACCAGAAAAAACAAAAATAGACAACTAAATCATGAAATAGGACAAACGCCTACATGTACAGGCATCCTATATGATGTACCTATTAGGGATGTTCCGAATACTCGTATTCGTATTCGCGAGTATTCGCTATATTTTCAATATTTGTATTCGTAATCGTATTCGCCAAAATTAACACGAATATTATACGAGTATTTGACATTAAAATTATAGAAATATAGATAAGAATTTTAATAAAAATATAAAACAGGTATTCATACATTAAATAACACATTTTTTAAAAAATATTAACCATTCTATAACATTAAATAAAAAACAAAACTATTTTCCATACTATTTCTAAAATTTGCAGCTCGTACAAAAACGATGTTGATGTTGGTATTATTCACTCACGGTCATGTATTCGTATTCGTATTCGTATTCGCGAATATTCATAAGAGTATTTGTATTCGGTATTCGTATTCGCGAATACGAATTTTTGTATATTCGGAACATCCCTAGTACCTATACAAAAGCTGCATAAACTCGGGCATAAATATGATTGACACGGGAAAGAGATATTTCTCTGTGACATTGCATGCTAAGTAGAAATGAAAAAATGACACTCTTATTTAAAAAAAACACAATGACTGTAATAAAAAGATAATAATTATATACATCACAGCAATAAATAGGAAAATACCTCTACAATAGCAAATAGAAATAGCAAATCTTAAGATCTTTTAAAGATCTGGCACAAGTTTTGCCTGTGAAATTTTTTAAATATAATATTACATCTTAATAGACACTAAGCTTTAATTTCAGTAACTCGGTTGGTTACAATATTAACAAAATTTCAATATCATAACCTTTGAAATGTATAGAGGTCAGCAGTAAGGAATGAAATTGCAAAAACGGGCCATTCACCAATACATAAATTTTAGTTATTAACCCTTTGCCTACCAAAGGTACTTTTAAGTACCGCCAAATAAGGTACCCTTTAAAAACCACACCAAGTTTTACCTTAAGAAAGAGAAATTTGTGTATGGTAAGTAATTTATACTTCAGAATAGTTTCCAAAAAATTGATTTTTTAAAAATTTCAACTGTTTATTAACATATTTTTATGACTGGTACTTATATGTATCGTTGGTAAAATGGAAGCCCTAGAAATGTAACAAAATACTACTGTGAATATATATATTTTTTAGAAAATCTTATAACATTATTTACACATTTATTTCATGATATTCTACAAAACAATTTTTTTTATTATTTACACAAAGAAATACCCCACATAAAGAACATGTTGAATAAGGCTTTGACTGCAGTCCTTGGGCACTGCACAATTCACACCTACCACGTCTGTTCGAGAATGTAGGCCAGTGGCTTCCTCTGTTTCCTAGTCTAATTTCAGCAGAAACGCTGTAATTGTATCTTCTCTTCTTTGCAGCTGATGCCGGTGTTGAAGATGAAGTCTTTCGCTTTTGCAGAAAACGTGGAGACTTAGCACACAATCCCAGAGCAACTTCTCTTCGAAATTTTATCAATGAAATAGTCTCTTCATTTAGTTGTTTATAGACAATAAAGGCATTTACAAATGCTATTTCTATGCAGCCCCAAAATATTCGGTGCCACCATTTTGTACAACGCCTGTCGATGCAATAATACTGGCGTAATTGATCATGAAAATCAACCCCACCCTTGACTTATTGTAGTCTTCTATGATTTTTGGCCCTTCGATGTGTTTTATACTTCCATCGGACATTTTCCTTTTGATCTGTATAGATTCTGTGCCGTGAAAATTGGAAGCTAGTGTCACAATCTTGTTGTCCTTCCATTTATAATAAGATATTCCGGTGTTCGACGTTCTATGATCGAAGTCGCCCCTCTTCATAGACTTATCGGTGGTTAAATTTTTTGGTGCACCTTTACGATTGATTCTAATTGTACCACAGGCTAAGGTACCCTCCAACTTTAATCGTTCAAGTAATTTAATAGTTGTATAATAATTGTCAAAATATATAATTTTATTTTGATGCCATTCCTGTTCTGTTAGATGGAAAACTACCTTTTCCCCCAATCCATAATCGGTAAACTTTTGGTCAATTTTTCCATTTTTCCCCTGATAAATGTCGAATTTTTTTACAAACCCGGTCATGTCCGACAAAACCCAAAATTTAAAACCCCTTTTAATGGGTTTCATGGGATTATATTGCTTGATAGAGGAGCGCCCTTTGAATTTCACAATGGATTCATCGACACACATCTTTTGGGATCCTTTATAATTAATAAAAACTGAATTCAGATCATCAAACTTTATACAGTTTATCTTGGTTGTCTTGAGGAATAAGGACGTTATCATTTATGTGCAAATTGGACAGTATGGCCTGAAACCGATTACGTGCCATTGTGTCCAGCACCAGTTGTATTTTTAGATCATCTGCGGATGACCAGTAATCCGTAACGCTAGGCAGGATATGATATCCCATTAGGAAGTTAATCCCAATGAACGACAAAAGTTCATCTTTTGTTAAGTTTAAGGTTTTGCCTTTTTGTGTGCTGTAAAGATTACTTTGAAAAGTAATGTTTTCAATGGTGTTCCCTAACATTTTTACTAAAATATCGGTAGCCGTTATGCATGCAGAAAAATTAGCTTCGACCCAAGTAGAATTGGTGGTTGCATAGTCTGGAATAACAGTTTCTTTTTCAATTTTTTTCCAAATTCTTTCCGGTTCTTTATCTGCTTCTTGCTGATTTTCGTGCTCGGTATCTACTCCCGGTTCTTCATTTTGTGATGTTTGTTGGTTTTCTTCGGTTATAGCAAGAGGAAGCGGCATCAATAATTGCTCATTTCCTTGGGGTTCGGCAGCTGATAAATCTTCATCGTAATCCGATTCCACATCGGTATCTTGACTGTTGTCCACAGGAGGCAAAAAATCGTCCAGATCATCTTTATCGATCAATTCAAGCAGCTCACTGTCAGTCAAAGGACGATTCCGCTCCCAAATTTGAGACATTCTAGAAACACAAAGAATTGCTGTTTACTACCAACGGTACTTTTAAGGAACACGCGATTGAATCGGTTTCACGGTGAACTAGCAATTCAATAGCAGCAAAATTTTACACAGAAATATTCTAAAACCACTTACCTTTGAAACTCACACAAAAACTAAACAATC
Organism: Agriotes lineatus; assembly: GCA_940337035.1. Classification (NCBI taxonomy): domain Eukaryota; kingdom Metazoa; phylum Arthropoda; class Insecta; order Coleoptera; family Elateridae; genus Agriotes; species Agriotes lineatus. The sequence continues at coordinate 21,766 of CALNHX010002191.1, forward strand.
TAAATGTAAAAAACACTTCGTTTTATAAATCTTGTCAGTCCCTGTACCGGCCACTAACACATGTACACAAAACCTTGAATAATTTTGACAGATCGCAATGCTGCCACACTATTAACTCAAAATATTGAACTAGAAACTGTACTTAAAAGTACCCTTGGCTTTGAATGGCACACAGAAATCTGCTATTAAAAATATTACAGTTTAAATGCAGCGGACTTAAAAGTACCTTCGGGATAATAACAGGCTATTGCCAGAATACGACTCTGGTAGGCAAAGGGTTTTAAATACCCGCCAAAATAATGGCAAAGCAGAAGTTTCAAACAAAAGTACTGGCAATTCTCCACTAAAACCTCTGAACCAGCCTAGTGCTCGCAACGCCGCGAAACGAAGCAGAACTCCGTAATTGGGATTAGGTCGGCCATTGAGGGACTTTGAAGCTTTGCTCGCCCTTTTACAGCAAACCAGGACTAATCTAAAACACAAACATGCTGCCAGCTGCTCGTACTACTTTATCTTTGATCAGCCGGGATACAGAGCAATCTGATATTCTAAGTGGAAACAAGCAGTAGCTAAAAGACCCGGAAGATAAGAGGGCTGAAAAAGGAAATGCGAAATTACAGCTTGGATCAGCCCTCTACCGGTGGAACTTCATTACTGAAATGCACAGTTTCTTATAAACAGGTCTCTCAAAATTTCAAAAAGAAGATCTTCCTGCCAGAAAAAGTTGTTTCCTACTTCCATTTTCAAAGCAGGCACAAATACAATTTTTCATTTAAGGTGAAAATGCTCAAATGTTTTTTTTTTTGACAAGTAAAACCCTGAGAACTACTTAAACCAGTAATTACAAACGTTCTATTACACTTCGTTGTACCTAGTGTTTCATTTATAACAGTTCTACTTTAAGAACCGTAACGTTATAAAGTATAAAGTTATAACGCAACGGTTAATCTACAGAAAAAAACGGATGTAAAATTCACCTATTGTTTTCAACTCTGACATTTACCGGCTCGCATCGATCAATTTAAATTTGAAATTTTAATTTCGCTGAGTGCTTATGATATTATCAGATCTCGCTGGGTCTTCGGAATTGCCAACGATTCATAATCATCCATCAAAATGAATAGCATAGATTATTCACCAAGCTGTTTCAATTAATGCAATTGCAAATAATAATTAAACTAGCTGGAACACTAGTTTCCGGATGGAGGTAGTGCTTAATTTCCTCTGGGAGTGTAGTTAATGTTCTGCTCAGATTGCATTTTAATTAATGGCAGTGCTCGTATATCCTTACAAAAGCACCTTGGCCAAGGCAAGTTCACTCCAAGCCCACATCGTTTGTCTTAATTCTAACCACTAGTTTTGACGGGAGATTTGAAGCTTAACTACAAGACTACAATTCTTGTTAATCCCCTTAGGTCCTCTATAGTTCATATCCAAATACGGAACACTTAAATTGAGTACTATAGTGCATTTTTTACTATCAAAAATTTACAAAAATTCTTTGAAAATTTTTAACAACCTAGTTCTACACTTTTAGTTGTCATTTAATGTTTGCTTTCTAAAATTACAATAGAAAAATCAGTTTAAAGGGACATAAAACCATGCTATATTGCGTCTTTATAAGAATACAATTTATTGAACCTGAAATTAAAGCTCCTTAAATGGCAACTTAAGATTGGATTCGCAGCTATTAATAAAACCACATCTATTGACCGATTTTTACTTCCTTTTACTACTATAAGGCCCGGCGCACATTGAACGTAGGGCAGCACAGCGCAGCATAGCATAAGAAACTATTCCTCTCCTACACCTCGTGTTCGAACCGCACATTTAACGCAGTTTTCTACATGCAGGGTGAGAGGAAAATACGATGTCGATAGAAGGTAATTTAACAATATTATGTTATTAAACAGTGCTTCTAAAGAGATAAAAAGGTCAATTTGAAAGAGCGAATTTATGAAGAAAAAAAATACTCATGTCGAGTTTATCTTATTAAACGAATTAACAGATGGTCGTTTAAACGAATACTGTTGTTTAAACAAAAGCCAGGTGGTTGAAGTTCGCGGACTAATCAAAGAGGATATTAAAGGCCAACAATTTACAAGAACCATAGCAAAATTAGGAGTATGTTTCACGAAAATGTTTATTTCCATAAGTTAAATACAATATCAGTGAATAGTACTATTATTATTATTATTATTATCGTTATACATTGCAATTCTGTAAATAACTTTTTAATGACGGGTCACTGCATCCTTCAATATCTTGGGAACTTTGTGCAGCATTACATGGATATAATGAACACTTGGAAATTGCACCATTTTTTCTTCCCACTACACTACATCAAATAGTACCCTTTTTATTTTAAGCTGGTAAATCTTTGGTAGTGTTGTATATAGATAAAAAACAAGAATTGGTACAAACTAGCCTCATTCTTTTCACATTCTTCTTGGTTTCTTCTTTCTAAAATCCGTTTTCTTTCTTGGGTCTAACCTTGCATCTTTATCCATAGTTTTCTAAACAATAAGTAACAAACGACTGCCAGAATGGGACCGTGTCATTATTGAGGTCGAAGAACTCAACGTTTCGTCCACTTTCGTAAGGGGCTTCATCAGGAGGAAAAAGCAAAAGAGCACAGTAACTCAACGTGTAAACCACACCAGAGGCGAAACTCTTTTGCAAGGGAAGGTATAGAAGAACCTCTGGTGTACGTAGAGTAAATAAATAATTTATAAAATCGTTTGCATAGTTGAGTTCTCCGGAAATTTTTTGGCAAATTTCATCCTTTAACTTCGTCCTCATATTAATCCTCACCCTCCACTAACTCAATTAGTGGTTCCATATTCGCTAATTATTTTTAAATTTTATGAACAAGCAAATAGCACAACCAACACAGGACATAGGAAACTGTGTATCATTCACAGATTAGACAGGCTCGACGCAGGTCTCTGCCTTTGCTGCACCTGCACTATCTTCAATATGCGGATATTGATTTAAAAGCATGTGTTACAAAAACCTCGGCTGTGCTATGCTATGCTATGCTGTGCTGTCCTACGTTCAATGTGCGGCGGGCCTAAAGGAAGTATTGGATTCACCCCAAAAATTCGAAATTGAGTTTTCAACAGATCTTCACGTCTTAGAGTCCCCTGATCCCAAAAAACATATTTTTTTTCATTGGTCTGTCTGTCTGTGTGTCTGTCTGTGTGTGTGTCTGTCTGTGTGTCTGTCTGTGAACAGAATATCTCAAAAACGAAAAGAGGTATGGCGTTGAAACTTCATATATATGTTTTGTGTACTATGTAGATGAGACAGCAAGCTTTTGAAGAAAATCGCATAACCGGAAGTAGGTGTTCACTCTTGTGATTTTTCAGTATTTTTCGATTTTTTCAAAAACGGCTCTAACGATTTTTTTTAAATTTTACATTTTTCTTAAATTTTTAATGTGTATTGATGTGAGATAGGTGATTTTCCAGTTGAATACTTCTAAAGTGGGTTTCTTTTGTTTTTTTTTCTATTTTTTTTATTAACTCCTATTTTAAATAAAACACCCGGTATATTATTACATTTTTGAATTCACCTTAAAATTCTAGAGAAAATTTGTCTCTTCAACTAACACTCGATTTTGTACCGTTTTTGTAGAATTTGTAATTTTTGAAAATTTTTAACAAATGGTTAAAAATTAAAAATGAAATTTTTGACTAATTATAAGATCACTGTAAAAGGAAGTTGTGTGAGTGTATCACACCAGATTTTTTTAAAGTTGTAAAGTTGTTATTAGCCACTGGCCACGGCTCATTTAATTTTTTCCTGTGCCGTCATTTCGGGTAACATTGATCATAAAAATCTGGTGTGAAAAACGCACACAACTTCTTTTTACAACAGTAATCCTATAATTAGCCAAAAATTTGATTTAACATTTTTAAGCATTTGTCAAAAATTGCAAATTCTACAGAAACAGTACAAAATAGAGCGCTAGTTCAAAAAGAAAATTTTCTCTAAATCAAAAATGTAATAATATACAGGGTGTTCTATTTAAAATATGAGTTAATAAAAAAATAGAAAAAAGAACAAATGAAACCCATTTAGAGGTATGCAACTGGAAAATCACCTATCTCACATCAATATATATTAAAAATGTAATAAAAATGTAAAGTTGGAAAAAAATCGTTAGAGCCGTTTTTGAAAAAATCGAAAAAAACTGAAAAATCACAAGAGTAAGCATCATACTTCCGGTTATGCGATTTTTTTCAAAAGCTTGCTGTGGCATCTACATAGTCCACAAACTTATATATGAAGTTTCAACGCCATACCTCTTTTCGTTTTTGAGATATTCTGTTCACAGACAGACACACAGACACACAGACCAATGAGCAAAAACCTGTTTTATGGGTTCAGGGGACGTGAAGATATGTTGAAATTTCAATTTCGAATTTTGGGGGTGAATCCAATACTTCCTTTATCGTAAAATAAAGTAAAAAACACAATTTTCTTTATATTTTGCTAAAACTTATATAACCTTTAAGTAAAATTTAACAAATTGAAATGCAACGCTTGTTCACCAGCTACTGGCTGGCATGATGCTGGGAACCCCCGATAACGTGCAGGCCTCCTAAGGACAGCTTAATTGGCGCCTCTCAAACTGAACGCTTGGAATGGGCCCAGTGTTGCCAGATTGAATAAACATTATTATAGTACTACAGTAGTAAACATTATCGTACATTATCGTACATTTTATCGTATTATAATATTTTGGATTATACATAGGGAAATATAACTACAAGAATGAAATAAATCCGATTTAACTTGGTGTGTGTGGTAGAAGAACCGATCATAAATCGACGATACGTGCTAATTAAACCACGAATCGAAAATGGCTGCAGAAATAGATTTCAGTGTAAGAAACAAGTCGAAAATGGGCATGTGGATAGTCGATGGGAAACCCCCTATAAGTACGGCGATGTAATGGGATCAGTTTGTCATCATAAATAATAACAGTTCCGAATTAAATTTCAGCACCTTGTACACGTAACTGTCATATCGACAATACAGTCAATATTAGTACATTTTGCCATTATCGTACATTTTGCCATTATCGTACATGTGCTATCGTACATCGTACGACTGGTAAAATTATCGTACAAAAACGATAATTATCGTACGTCTGGCAACACTGAATGGGCCTCGCAAGCTCGACAGATAACCCGTCCAGCCACGCCACATAAAGTATAAATTTTGCTCCTAATAACATAATATACTATTATTTTCAAAAGTCATAAGAGTGACAACTTATGTGACTTGACAGACAAAGAAAATGCGTTACTTTTATTCCTAGGCAAAAAAATTTTTACTTTTACGCCCTTGGGGTAAAATTACTTCAAAACTTGATTAGCTTTCGAATATTTATAACAGTGGCCTTCTTGATGGTCGGGAACTGACGTAGAAGTCAATTCTCTAGTAATTTTCGGGCGTTTGAAAATAAAATAGCACATGTTATTCGGAGTACACATGACTTTGTGTGCCTCGCCTGATATACCAGACTCGCTTACGCTTGTCAATCAAACGCGTCCAGTGTCGCCACACAAGTATAAATTTTACTCCTAATAACATAAGATACTATTATCCAACACCACCTAGTTATAAGGCTATTACTGGATCGATTGTAGACCTCTAAATTGGCCCATTGCCCACTAGTGAGGTAAACTATAACCCACTAGTGAGGTAAAAACCAGGTTAGTCATTATTGTATTGTTGGAAGCACTATCAAGCTATGTCAAATTCAAGAATTGCAGGTTAAGCTTTGCGTCAGCTTGTGTCAAATAACAAACAAAATCTAATCTCTCGGTACTTTCCAATTTGTCTTTTCACGGCTGTCAATAAAAAATTTATGTTTTTTTAAAATATTTATTGAGTTGTTGGATAAAATTTTGTATGGCACGCGTGTGCAGCCTCGAGGTCTCAACTTTTCTCTCTTATTTGTAATATTATACCATAAATAACTGTTTCTCATTAAATGTAAAAATGATCTGACCGCAATTTTTTTTCGGTACAAGTTTGATGGTAGCAGATGGGTAGGTAATCCATACAGCTTCTGGCATCTAATTTCCGTTATACTTTCTTGGCATGTGTGAAACAGTAAAATAAAACAATTCTTTCAGTTAATTCTTTAAAAAATCTGCATATAATCTGTTCACTAAACATAAAAACACAAAGTGGCCTTTGATTTCCAATATTTCATGAGTGTACTTCTGAAATTCATCTTTGTCTAGGAATGTACTTACAAAAAGTTACTAAAGCTAATAGGTTAAAGGTGTGACATTTACTTAGCATCTATCATAAGTGTTATAAAACACTACTATTAAGGATATTATACAAATACTCTGGGGGGATACTATTGACGTAGCGTTTATTAATAGGTATTTTTATTATATTTTATAAAAGTTCTAGCGAGAATATTCGGAAAATATCTACTTTGACACGGAAATAATGAAAAATATTAATTGTCATTTTTAAATTCAAACCTGCCTTTATGCAGGTAAGGAAACCTTTGCAAAACAAAATACAGAATCCCTAGTACAAATATTGTATACATATGCCAACTTCAAAAACATTAAAATGTTTTTGTGTTTAGTGAATGGCCTATATACAGGGTGTTTAAAAATACGTTTGGATATTTTACCCACATATAAATCTCATCAATACAAGCAAAAAAGTCTTAATAAACATGGATCTGGAAAACCTTCGTTTCCGAGATACAGCGTATTAAAGTTTAAAAAAAATTCCGGCCGCTCCTGGAATAAATAATTTAAATATAAGTGCGCCAAAACATGATGCTTAATAACATCAATAAACCTTAAAAGTTTCCTAAAATCGGCTGATGGGTTTTTGAGATATTGGAGCATTTTAGTTTTTGTTTTAATAGGTTCAGAGGCACACAAAAATATGGGCTTTATTTTTTCTTGAAAAAGAAGCGAGATAGGAAAAAAATCAAGAGACAAAAAGTTATATATTCAGTTGCTTTATTAAAAAATATATGAAAATCGCAAAAAGCGCGTCATTTTTATGTGAAAAAACCTAATCGATATGCCCCATGGAACGCCTCTGGAAGTACTGGATCAACTGTAATACTAGTGGAGTTGCTAAGCATAACAATCGTTCACTTTGTGATACTAACATGAAATTTTGCACAGAGGTAAAGGTTTCTTGGCGAACAAAATGTGATATAGTGCCAAGCGAAAAAATTTATTTTTCGGCGGCCATCTTGAAAAAAATAAGTTTGAGGACAGTTTTTTGCGATTATCTTGAAAACCGTGTACTTATGGCGAAAAAGTCTGAAGTAAAATTGAAGAACACAAAATAACATTTATACATTTTTGTCATAGACCAAACGGTTTTTCTACAATTAGGCCAAATAGCGGTACGATTGTCAAGCATTATTTAATATGATGTCGCGTAGATCGTTTAGTACGTTACCGACAGTATTATTGTTATGAGTAATATGATACATAAAAATAATACGTTTGTAACAATAATCATAATAATAATAATAATATTTCACCGACTCCTCGCGCGCGGTCGGCTTCGGCTCTGTTGGGACACGGAACGGGCTCCAACAGAGCCGAACCCCAACCGCGTGCGAGGGGTCGGTGAATTGTTTCCAGCTTCGGCTGTGAAAGTGAACTCTTAATTTCATGGATAATAATAATAATTAATACTTATTATTGTTGTTATTCGAGATGAAAATTTGATCTTTGTATTTCAGGTTTGAGTATCGAGATTTATAAGAAGTAAACATGTCAGGAAAAAAATTCGTTGTGACATCACAAGCAGTTCCTAGTACTTCCGCAGGCATAGTGACAACCAATTGGAATTTGTGCATTTTTTGCCAGAAAGATAATAACCGTCCTGTCAGCTGTCCTGGAAAAACAAAACGTAAAGACTTCGGAGCTGGATACCACACAGCTGCTAACAATATAGAAGAGTTTGCGAAACTTGGACATCTTTCTTTCAATATTTCCCGCCTGGATGACGGAGACGGCATAGCAAGAACACTCACAAGACATCAAGCAATTTGGCATAAAGCATGTAGAGATATATATAACAACACGAAGTTACAAAGGCTCACTAAACAATCTGCTGAAGAAGATTCTGAAATTGGACCTGATTCTAGTAATATAAGATTTACCAGGGCAAAGGCCGATTCGAAAATTACCATGACTGAATATAGGTGTTTCTTTTGTAACGAAAAAGACGAAGCAACTGCTCTTTGCGAGGCCAAAACATTTGCACTGGATGTTCATGTTAGAGAAGCGGCTATACTGACACAAGATACTTGCTTGTTGGCTAAGTTGAGTGCCGGTGACATGGTAGCTTTAGAGGCCAAATACCATAAAAGATGTCTTGTAAAGCTGTATAATAATGCAAGAAAACTCCAGAATGAAAGTATCGAAGGTAGAACAGATGCAAATATAACACATAGTTTTGTATTTGCCGAGTTGTTGTCATACATTAACGAGTCACAACTTACCCCACTTGTAGCACCTATTTTTAAGTTATCAAACCTTTGCAAAATGTACGATGAACGTGTCATTCAATTGGGTTATAATTCGGAAAGTAAGGTGAATCCCACAAGATTAAAAGAAAAATTATTAGCTTATGCACCCGGACTAGAAGCTCACAGAAAGGGACGAGATATTCTTTTAGCATTTAAAGAAGATGTTGGTGAAGCAATTAATAAAGCAGTTTTGAATGACTCAGATCCAATGGCTATTCACATGGCGGAAACAGCAGCTTATATTAGAAAACAGCTATTCATCACGGAAAATGAATTCACTGGAACAATGGAACCTAACTGTCAGACTGATTCAGTCCCAAAGATTCTTGTTAAACTCATTAGCATGATACTTGAGGGTCCTACAATTAAAGATCAAGCTGAAACCCCGTGCAATCAAGCTGCTCTAACAATATCTCAGCTAATTAAATACAATAGTAGAAAGCATCCAGGAAACAGCAATAAAAGTAAACATGTTAGACATAGCCGAAAACAAGAGACACCTCTCCCAATTTATGTTGGTCTAATGATCTATTCGCATACTCGTAATGAAACTGTAATTGACAAACTATTTCAACACGGATTGAGTATTTCATATGATAGAGTTATATCTCTGACATCTTTTCTTGCTAATACTGTTAATGAAATATATACTATGAATGACATTGTTTGTCCACCACAGTTACAGGAAGATATATTTAGTACTGGAGCGGTTGATAACATCGATCACAACCCTTCATCAAATACAGCAAAGAGTTCATTTCATGGTACATCCATTTCTCTCTTTCAACAGCCTGATGATCCAGTTTCATATAAAAAGTACAATGTTCTCACTTTGAAAGAAAAGCCATTAAGTCATTGGACAGTAAAAGAATTACCAGCTAGCTATACAACAATTCAACCAGTATTACATAAGCAAAGTCGACTGCCAGATAAAATGAGCTTCAATCTTAACAGCGATGCTTTATCCTATACTGAAATTTTTCATGAAGAATATGGTTGGTTAGAAAATATAGCAAAGGAGAGATGTGGCGATATGAATGACCAAATAACTTGGTCAGCTTTCCATTCAAAAAGTGTAGTGCCTAAAATCCCATCCTTGTGCGCATTATTTCCCCTGCTTGAAGACAGTGCACATTCTGAAGCAACGATAAAGCATTCTATCGACATAATAACGGCAGCTATAAATCATCTTAACCCAGGACAAAGTCCTGTTATCGCATTTGACCAGCCATTGTTTGCATTGGCCAAAGAAATTCAATGGAAATTTCCAAGTCAATATGGAGAAAATAAATTAGTAATAATGATGGGAGGATTACATATAGAAATGGCGATGCTGAAAGTTTTAGGGCAATGGCTACAAGGTAGTGGATGGGTGGATATGTTAGTACGTGCAAATGTAGCGTCATCGGGTACAGCTGAGTCATTCTTGAATGCATCCAGCGTAAAAAAGACGAGATATGCCCACCAAGTAACGGTCGCTGCCTTGTACCTCTTGAGGCAAGATGCTTATATTTGCTACAAAAATGGCGACCCAACAAACAATTTAAGCGAAACCGAATGGTGCAGCAAAATGTTAAGTGAATCATCTCAGTTTAAATATTGGACCATGGTTTTAGATTTAGAACTTCTGCTATTGTCCTATATATGATCAATAAGAACAAGTAAATTTTTGTTGTACGTTAAAGCTCTGGAACTGTTCGCTCCATGGTTCTTTTCTCTAGATAGAATAAACTATGCCAGATGGGTAAGTGTTCATATTCGTGACATGAAACTGCTTCATGAAACCAATCCTAAAGTTGCTGAAGCTTTTGAATCGGGCAAGTTCACTGTACAAAAGGGTAATAAAAGTTTTTCATCAATGGCGATTGATCAGGCACACGAACAGAACAATAAAATTGTTAAAAGTGATGGCGGGGCAATAGGTTTAACGGAAAATCCTAACGCTCTGAGGCGGTGGATGCTTGGGGGGCCAGAACTTTCACGAGTTATTAACGAGTTTGAGCTGGAAGAAAACAAATATACTAAACATACCCATCATGAAGCATCTGCCACTGCTCAAAACAGATTTAGAGTACATATCACTAATGCAGTCCAAGTATTTGACGAACTTGGTAACCCTTTCAGCAGCGAATGTAGCGAACTAGTCTCACTCGTATCTAAAGTTATGGCAGCTAAAGAATTCATACACAAAACTCTGCGCAATGTTGAGAACAAGGGAAAACAGGATTATCAACGATTTATGGAAGACCGACTCATCGACCAGAAACAAACGGTTTCTGATGTAATTCGCAAAAATAAATTACCTCTATTTGATTTTAAACCACCAAAAGCGTCTAAAAATTATAGCAAGTTAAAAGTCGTCAAGAATGATGTGCAACTATTTGGTAGACTATACATTGCATGCCAGAATAGGAGTGGAGATTTGAATACATTTTTTAGTCATGAAAACCAACCACACCCGCCGTCACTATCCGATAATGGACACATAAGACACTGTACAAAATCGGATCTGATTCCTTGTTTGATGGAAAAAGTAGAAACTGTAACCAACTCACCTGTTTATAGTGCCGGAATATTTGATGGTCCAGTTATAGTACAAATGTTGAAACCTGGTAATTGTAAGACATTTCAAGATTACTTCAACAATGTATTCCTTCCATATGTTTACCGACAACTTAACGTTATTGAAAGAATTGACATTATTTGGGATATTTACCAATCCAATAGCATTAAAGCACATACACGACAAGCACGTGGGGTTGGTACCAGATATCACGTCACCCCTTCAACCCCTCTTCCCATTCAATGGCAGACGTTCCTCAGAGTAAATGAGAATAAAGAAGAGCTCTTCTCCTTTCTTAGCACAGAGTTATTAAAAATCAAAACGGACAAAGAATTGGTTGTTACAGCAGGGAGGCTGGCTCATTCTACTGCTGATAGTCGTGACTTAAGCTGGATTTCTCCTTGTTCGCATGAAGAAGCTGATGTTAGAATTATACTCCACGTGTCTGATGCAGTTCGGGAAGGTCATGAATCTATCATGATTCGAACTGTGGATACTGATGTTTTGGTACTAGCAGTAGCTGCGTTCTCTCAATTGAATCTAAAATACTTATGGATTGCATTTGGAACAGGTAAAAACTATTCTTACCTTCCTGCACATGAAATTGCTAAAGGAATTGGTCCCAGGAAATCACTTTCGTTGCCACTGTTTCACGCTCTAACAGGATGTGACACTACCTCGTCATTTCTTGGCAAAGGCAAACGAACAGCTTGGGGAATTTGGAATAGTTTCGACAACCTAACCGAAGCTTTACTACAAATAAATACGAAACGTGAAGTGGAACCCGATGCGTTGCGGATTATTGAACGTTTTGTGATACTATTGTATGACAAATCAAGCACTACATGTGATATAGTTGAGGCAAGGAAACATCTTTTCACTAAAAAGCAAAGACCGCTTCAATCACTACCGCCGACAAAAGAAGCTCTTTTTCAGCACGTAAAGCGTGCAGTTTTCCAGGGAGCTTTTATATGGGGACAATGTTTGATTTCAAACCCAAATCATCCAGATCCTGAATCTTGGGGGTGGCAACTGGAAGATGGAGTTTACCAGCCTCTTTGGACCACATCTCCAGAAGCTACTTCAGCGTGTCAGGAGCTGGTTTCTTGTAAATGTCGAGTTATATGTAGTAAAAAATGTTCATGCGCTCGTGCAGAGTTAAAATGTACGGTACTGTGTTTATGTGATGGGGACTGCTGTGAAACCGACAGTGACTGAAAATTTTAACTTTTAGGCATTCCTTTCTTTGCTATTTTATACAAAAAAATCACAAAAGTAAAAATATTTAGTTAAAATAAAGCGTAAAAAATGTATTTAGGTATTTTTTATTAAAAATAAAATTATATTACAACTATAAATATATTATTTCCCCGCCACTGACAAAATTAATGGAGTGGCAAAAAACTCATTACACGATTTTTGTAGAAAAATTAGTTTACTTTAATTTGTGTAATAACAAAAATATTAATACAATCCGCCGTTTTCGAGATAATGTCGATTTCTGACGATTTTGAGGTTATAACGGCCGAACCAACTATTTTTTTGAATGGCACTATATCCCATTTTGTTCGTCTCAAAAAACTGTCTATGCTCACCCAATTTCAGGTTAGTATCACAATCTGAACGATTCTTAAGAAAATTCGAATTAAGCAACTCCACTATATATTTATCACCATATAAATTTTGCGATTGTAGCAGAAACTCGTTAAATTAATGTTAATGTGAATTAATTTACATAATGTTTTTTTATTAAAATTTGTTTAATACAAATAACGACAATTTTTAAACTCAGTAAAACAATTATAATATAATAATAATAAATAATAATTTATTTAATTCATATATATATAAATTCCAATAAGCTGACCTAATAGCTTGTCTAGGCATTAATATACCGGGTAATTTTATAATAAAGGACTGACGCAAAAGCTAACCTGCTAACTTCGAATTTGACATAGACTTACAGTGCCACCTACATATTATTCATATAACAAATATTTCATAAGTAGCTTGATGGAAAAACATTTATAATCACCCGATATAAATGTGTAGAAATACATAAAATGTTGATCCTTGATATATAATAAACCCATAATATATCCTTTACAGACAGTACGCCAGTGTCAAACTGAAACAACTATCCGCCATATGCAACCTCCATTCTCGACGCAACCTCATCTGGTAAATGCTCCTTCCTGTTGTTTTATATTCAAAGAGTTTTTTTAAATAAAAAAATTAAAGTTCGCCATTTTGGATTCAATGACGGTCAATTATCACTTTATTTTATTAGATTATAAGTTGCAGTATATGCGCGATATAGAATATGAAATAGATATTCTGGTTTTTAAAACATATTTACTTTATTTATATTTTAAAATAATAACTTATCCCCAAATAGCCCCCTCGCTCATCCCAGTCGCGGGTCCCAGCATAAGGAACAAAATGACACCACCCTCAATACTCAATCACAAAAATGCACACGGGATATCAAAAATTCTAGTTAGAATATCAACTATTAGTTTACAGTTGTTGTTTATGCTGGCAGCAATTGCTAGTTGAATTTATTATTGTTGTAACTTAGAAATAACAACTTGAAAACAAGTCTCGCTATTTGTTTGACCGTAAAATATTCTGCATCCTTAATTTGTACCATACCCACTAACAGGAATTGGTGATTTCGACATCTTTGACGTTTGGTACACGCCCACTAATTCGACGTTTTGGACATTTTCGGCGATATGTCCACTCACAGAATTCGGCGTTTTGTCCAGGCTAACTAATTCGGCGATTTGTCCATTTTCGGCGATATGTCCACCGAGAGAATTCGGCGTTTTGGGCATTTTCGGCGTTTTGTCCACGGTAACTAATTCGGCGATTTGTCCATTTTCGGCAATCTGTCCACCGACAGAATTCGGCGTTTTGGGCATTTTCGGGGTTTTGTCCACGGTAACTAATTCGGCGATTTGTCCATTTTCGGCGATATGTCCACCGACACAAACGGGGGTTTTGAACAAAATCGAGCGATGCCAACCTTCCGATCTATGTGGGGTCATTTTACACGGTTCGGCGATTTGTCCATTTTCGGCGATATGTCCACGGACAGAATTCGGCGTTTTGGGCATTTTCGGCGTTTTGTCCACGATAACTAATTCGGCGATTTGTCCATTTTCGGCGATATGTCCACCGAGAGTATTCGGCGTTTTGGGCATTTTCGGCGTTTTGTCCACGCCAACTAATTCGGCGATTTGTCCATTTTCGGCGATTTGTCCACCGACAGCATTCGGCGTTTTGGGCATTTTCGGCGATTTGTCCACTCAAACGAATTCGGCGTTTTGGGCACGATTTGGCGTTTTGGGCATTAAAATACGATTCGGCGTTTTGTCCATTCGGCGATATGTCCTAGACCCTATGCTGGTTGGCGAATGGCGACGGGTCGCGCCGTGTGCGCACGTGTATGATACGTGAATGGCACTAATGGCAGTGGTATTTCATAGATTAATTATTAGATAGTACAACTTACAGACTTCAAATTCATGTATTGTTTTATACTATCTATTATGTACTTTATGTGCCATTAAACTTTAAAATATCACTACCATTTTCCGAAAGTCTATTAAGGTAACTACTGTAATAATTTGAAAAAACATTTTATTTCCTCTTATATGCCACTGTGCCACTCAAACTCATAAATTGTTTTACTGGCCGTCCTACAAAACCAGATCTGCCAACGAAGATAAAGGCTTACGGCGCGACGGCGAGTGCTCCCATCCCAAAATTTGCACGCACTTCATATTCCTTCCGCGTGTTGTTGTTTCGCTCGTTTTCTCTTGCTTGCATTTATGGAATGTAAAATAATCGGATGATATTCCGATTTTATAAACATTCCGAAATGGAACATTCCGATTATTGAAATCATCCGATTATGCCCATCACTACTATTACATTTAGTGCGCGATTAACAACTAGCGTGTTAATATAAATATCTCTGCTATGTAGAGAGAGATCGGTGCACGAATGAATGAATAACGAAAATTGCAATAACTGCCGTCGAATGAAGTGAACTCAATAACCGATCGTCCTTGAATCAACGGTGCTTGCCCCTGGTCGTATCGGTTGATTTATTGGCTCCTCCTGTCTGAGTTAAAACTCCTCGCAAGTGAAAGTGCTAACCGCCATTGTGCGTGGGGTTTGTGTCAGCGAGATAATTTATTGCCCCCTCCCCTTGAACAGTTTGGATCTCCTTGCAAGCGAAAGTGCTAACTGTCATTGTCCTATGGTTTTGCGTCAGCGAGAGAATTTATAACGCCTCCACTTATCTGTCTGTGTAGTTATTATATCTACAAGAAGTTTACCACCGCGACCGTCGTACTTGCCTATTTGGCTACTTGGAGTTCCCCGTCATGTTGACTCTGCGCAGACCAGTAGGAGCGCAATTAGTCTTGCGTACTTGCGTTGATAATGGCACGCACTGGCACTGTGTCTGCGGATGTTATCCATCATTCGCGACATTCTTTATATTGTGTATATGACGCTTGTCATGCACTCGCGCCTAACCTGCTTTCTAACCAAGCCACCTGCTGACATAAGACGAACAGCACATTTATAGGAAGTTTCTCCTCCAGCATTTTTCAACCTTTCGTGGCGGATATTTATAGTTATTGCACGTGGCAATGCATATTCGCTACGATATATTTAAAATCAAATATCTGAAAAATAGTTGAATTTAGTGTTATGAAGTTTTCTTTCATTCAATTACTGTTTTCCGTTAACTCCAGCAGCCGCCTGTAATTTAAGATTTTTTTATAAAATCGGTAAGATTTCCAAATATTAAAATGATTACTAGACAAAACTGTTAAGCTACCCATATATGTGTATAGGGTGTTCTATTCAGACAAGAGTAAAATTGGTCCGTTGCACTTTTTTGAGGGTTTCAGTATAATCAAAAATTGTTTAGTCATGTGTACCACTTTGGTACCTCCAACTTTTATATAAACACATTTCATGTAACTCTCGTACCTTTTACTTGAACATAGGTGGCAATAACAGGATAATTAAGCAATGTGGGTCGTCTGTTAAAGTGGTTAAGAAACATGAATATGTCTCAGGAGCAGTGCCTTACTACTATACCACTGCTGTGAAATCTAAAAGGACTAATTAGTCTAGATTGTCATAATGTACCTACTATGGATATAAATAATAGCATTTTCTCTAATAAACTACTCAATTCCCACAAGACCTGGACCTGGATAATTAGGGCCGTCCAAAAAAATAACAAAAGTACTGATTTAATTATGGAACAATAAAATCGTGACCTGGCGGCGACTTTCCAGACTGCTGGGAAAGCAATCAGATGATTATTTAGCCAAGATAATCACGAGCTCCAGACAAAGCGATCGCTGAGGTAAACGCCCACGAAGACGTACAGCTGAGATCGTTTTGTGTGATTGTTATGAGCCCATTTGGTTATTAGCGGCTCTTAATTGCCACCCGGTAATTCGAGGCACTGATTGAAAGTGGCTCCGAAGAGGCCAAACCGTAATTTCAGGTGTACGTCGGCTACTAAAACGAATAGCAGTCATGCGGGACGCTACTAAAACACTACCGTTGAAGAATGAATACGCTCAGGTGCTTGTCGTATATCAAATATAAATGTAGGTTTCCACAATAACAAAAATGCAAATTAGCCATTCAAGGAAATACACCTCTGTATTTAAAAGGGAAATTGATTTATCCCCTGCGAAGTAATGCCAGTCAAAATATTTATCCTCCCATGACATGTGAATGGTGGCGAACAAACGGACGCTCCTACAATATGGTTTCGGGAAACTCCTTTTATTAAAAAGTGCCGAACAAATCTTGCAGCTTTATGTTCTGCAAGAAGGAGACGAGTTTTGTTGGATGGAAAGGCTTTTTAATAAATGCACATTTCTCAATGTGGTGCTAAGCCGTTACGTCACAGAAGCTACCAGATTAATGAACACAGATCTGGGATTTAACATATTAAGTAATTAAGTAAGGAAGAAGAAGGTGTGATTTTCTCCAAGTCCTACTGATCGTTCAACCTTGCGGGGGTTTATTAATATATAGTTGGTGTTGGACCATCACCATCAACATTATCACACAGCCATTCTCATCCACTGCAGAATGCAAGTCTCCCGTTGTTTTTTCCATTGTTCTTTACATTTGTCTACTCGTTCCTCGTGCACATCGAGTAGGCGTAGCTGTATTATTTGTATTGTCCACCTATTGTGCTTTAATTTGGCACAGATATTCTGCTTAATTTCACTTCATACGTGTTATCCTAGCTATTATATCAACATACTTGATTTATTGTCTTATTCAGCTCATTAATTTCCTTTCTCACCAGTCGTATACCCAGCATGGATTCTTCCATATTTTTTCGGGTTTCTTATATATTTCTGGGCTGTGGAATAGCATTTTAGATGATTTTTGGGTTAGTGGCACAGTGTATGCTCCATAGTTTGCGTCTATAGTTTTGTTTTCAGACAATGCGCTAGCATAAAAGTGGGTTTCTGCGTTTTAGAGGGAAGTAGTTGGCGTTAATGGCGATAAAAGGTTTGGCAGGCATAGTTCTGCGTCACCTTCGAAGATGTTGTTAATAGAAGATCCTCTAATTAGCATAGAACAAATAACAGAGACATATCAATTGTTAGGATTGTTTAAAGAATGAACGCCACATACATATGTCATGCAAAGAAGAAGAAAAGAAGGGGCCGGTATCTTAGTTTGGTTGAGCCCAGATACCGAAATCAGCGCGATGCATTTTGGTTGAGTTTGAGTAGCTTACTAGCAATCGTCACGCTCATACCGTACCCAATATAGTAAAGGTAAGGGTTTTGTGTTTGTGATGTTAGCTTACAGTTCCGTACTAGATATTTGAAGAAGCCTTGCTGTATCGCTTTTGAAAATTTACGTTGATTCCCGGATCTATTCAGCTTTCCCAGGCTACCTACTAAGTTTTAAATTTCGAATGTCGTAACGCAGACATTTCATATCGATCGCTGGTAGGGCTTAAACGAACCACTACTGTTCATCGACACCTTGTATCGCAATCATCCCCGCATATCGACGCATCGCTGAAGAAGTCTTCCGTACATTTTTTGAACTGCCGCTGTCTACGTTCTGGAAAGGTTTTCCCACATAGCGTGTAGCACCGACACTGTTCAGCGCGTGAAGCTACTGCTTTTGATCTGTTCTCGAACCTAGAGCTTGCTGCATCTGCGAGCCCTCAAATCACGCTTAACTTTGGCAGCATTTGAGCCATCGCCTGGCCAATTTTCAGCCGGATTCGGTGGCGGACCATTTAATTATCTGCACCCAGATAAGTCATTTATGGTTTATTATCTAATATTGCATGTGTTATTTACCGTCAATTTTATGTTTGCTACAATGTGCTACAATCCTGTCTTATTACACGCGTTGTGCGTTATGAAACGTTTTGGAACGTATTCCCGCCAGCAGCGAAGTAACGCGCCAAGTAAATCGGTATGAATGTTATCTTAGTAGAGTTTTTTTGAAATTGCCTGCATTATTTTCATTTGTAACGCGCTGCCCAGTTCCGTATGTTTTGCAGCTGAGTAAGCATTTTCATGGTTCATCAATAAAGTAAAAGTCCAAATTCAGGAGTTGAACACCGTACACATTTCCCATCGCCAGAAGGTATTCTATGGTTGAACTTTCCATTCCATCACAGGAATTTAAAATGCCATAGTGTCACCCTAACCAATAACAAAAACCTGTTTCCGTACCGACTGGTTTGACTGTCCATATCATTAGTCAGCCGTAATGTTTTATGCCTATGGCAGGTAGCAAACGGAGTTTAACTCGTAACACAATCCCGTATTGCTCATGAGGACTTAAGCATAAAATTGCTAGTAAGTGGCTTCCCACAGTGTTGAATGCTGAATACAAACAAATGTAATAAGTGATTTATGACTATCTTTTGGACTATTAGTTACAATGGTTCAAATTAGGATTTACAACTATGCCCAGCAATGCTGCCGAAGGAGAACGAGACGAGAGGTGGTTACTTCTAGATCTTGTCGCAAAATTTGTAGGCAACCAATGGCTTGATACACTTCCAAATAGTATGTGAATTGCTTACGTTGCCTTTGAGTCTGTTTAACTCCGCTGAGTTACTTTTTCCTCGTGACAGCTGCCAGTTCCAGCGTCTATGCTTTACAGATGACCTTCTTGATGGGTCAGCTTTGGCTCAGGTCAGTTCCAGCGTTTCTGCAGCTCAGGGGACTTTTTCCTGGGCCATCTTCACGCCAGGTTAGGTGTTAGCCCTTTTTTACCGTACTCCGGAAAACCTTGGGAGCTGGAGCCTTCCCAAACATCGTCGCTTTATAGTGAAACTTCGTTTTTCCACCATGTCGGTATTGTAACAGCTGTATTGTGTTGAAATTACGTTTTTACTGTATAAACTTACTACATTATTCACCTCCTTCTTGTAGCTACAATGATTATACCTCTTTGAATTTAGCACTGACACTGCGTTTATGTGTGCATTTACGCACGTGTTTGACACAAATTTGAGTTCTCCCCCATAAGGTAAAGCTAGGCGCTAAATTGCGACCAGCTTAATCAGAATCCAGTAGTCACGGCAGTAATAACCTGACGACTCTGTTAAGGCATTTTCACCGTTGATAATTTCACCTGTATATGTTCAGTATAACGTTTCAATTTTGCACGTTTATCTACACTCTGTACAACCATATGCAGTTACATATAAGAGAGGCAAGTTGAGTTAATACACTAACGTAGACTTCGACCTCGTCCCGACGTCTTGGAGTTTTCTTCTGAGTTGGGCGACGCCGTCCATATCTTTAGGCGAGGATATTCGACCCACCTGCGACCAGCAAATTATTAATAGGTGCTTCCTACGTCCCCACCTGTGTCCCACTGAAGACAGCTGTGTGCATCTCTGTTTTGGCTAGGGTTTGGCCAAACTAACCTTTAGCAGTACAGATGCTAAATAGAAATATTTAAAAAAATCTGTTTTTTTCCAATTAATATTATGATGATTCTTGCCGTGAATATCAAAGGTGGAAGACTTTGTTATTGATTCCGATCTGAAATTAGAGAAATATGTTATGTTGTCTTTTTTATTTTTAATCAAAAGTTTCAGAAGTCTTGAATTGAATAATTCTCTATCCGGTTTTGAGGATGGACACGATCACGAGAATTGTCCTGCTCGGGTTGCAATACTAAGTACGAAAAACAATATTCTGAAATAAGGAGTATTTATCAGGCGGAAAATTAACTACTCAAGAGGATTATGAAAACTTGCTAAGGAAACAGATGAAAACATTGCGGATAAAAGACTTAATATTCAACTTTGTAGAACAGTGCGTTACTCCACAATGGTAGTTATTTTTTTTTATTACTGGAAATTAATGTAGAACAAACTAAATTCTATCTAATAAGGGGGCTACAGAGCACTGGTTATTTTCCGTCAATAGTCGGTTGGGAATTTGTCAAGAAGTCCTTGTAAGATTCAAACGGCCTCTTACTTGCCACATCCAATAAAAGCTGAGCCGGAGTCCCTCAAAATACGACAATTTTGCACAGGTGGGTCTTTCCGTGAGGTGTCTGCAGGAGAGTTTATATCCCGGTCAGAGTTCAAGTCGGTGTCCATCGCATCGCATGTTTCAGAGGAACGTGCCTGGAATCCATTAGACGAGGTCTAGCTGTGGTTTTACAGCCCCGAACCGTTACGAGACAGATCCATGAATAATATTAAACGACCAAACTAATGATCTCAGTCTCAGCTAGAACTTTCATCATTATATTGTATCGCCCCATGTGATGCGGCGAGCATTTTACATGCATCCCCTCGTTCTCATTATGCACCACTCGCTCAAGGATTCCAACTCGAGAGGCAGCTTAGATCTTATATGTAGCTAAATTGGAGGTCTTAGATTTTCCATTTAATTGCGAAGACCTAGCCAGGCAGCAGTATTCTGCATACATTTTTAAGTTTAGTTTCGGATATATGTAGTTAGAGTGCATGATATTCAAATAATGTTAAGGCTGAGTCTTTCACTAGTAACGGTTTAGGTATAATTCATAGATACCATGTTGTTAGCATTACAATTCATGAATTATATCTACATTTAACGTCACGCTTGAAAAACTAATGCGTTATAGTTTCTTATCAATTTTAGTTAACGATCAAGTGGGTTAAGTGGAAGAACGGCTGACAATTTATAGTCAAAGCCGAACTGCGCCCGTTTTTGTATACATATATTGTCATTTTCTTTATATTTCTAATATTTTTGATTCTATTTAGATACAAAAACAAAGACAATTATTATTAACTGAAAAAATTGTCTCCGAAGAATAGTGTTGGAGAGCAACACCGTATAAACGCATAAGGTGTTACAGAAAACTGTTCTAAATAGCTCCATTGACTCTGATCAATAAATCTGCCAAACTAAAATTATATTATTTAGTCATTTGTTAATAAGGTTGTTATTAAAAATACCTTAAATGGCAATTTTAAATGCCTGTCTATTACTGTTCATTGAGTACTTTCGAGGATCAGTAATATCGTTAAAAAGGACAGTGAGATAATGTTACCGGAAGTTAACATCGCATCACGGGATATGGAAGATGCAGTTGGAAAAACATTGAATATAATGCCACCTGCACTAGAAATAACATTGCCAGTAGTGAAATCTGCTAAAAATATATCTCAATGCACTTAAACAACGACCAAACTTGAAAATATAACTCGAAGTACGGTTATTTCCCAGAATCAGTGATGTTATTATTGATCAGAAGAAATTCTAAGATATTTAAAAAATAATGACCTCAAGGATTACTTCCTTCGACGTATTTAAAATTGGATCGCTGAATAAGACAGTTATATGAAAATAACGTCGTTTGTAAAATGGTTTTAAAGAATAATTTTAAAAGCTGTATTATTAGATGACACTGCTACAAAAAAAAAATGTAATAGTAGTTGTAATGGGACTTCGTTGCGGCCCACTGTTTTTATTACTTAATTTTGCCCTCCCTTACTGACAGTTAGCCCAACGGCAATGAGATCTCTTCTGTTTTGGTTATCTAGGCTAGTGGTTACGGAAAGCCCCTGTTGCAATAAACCCCGAATTTCACCAGGATTCCTTCTAAACTGTTAATGTTAATAAAAATCCAATTTGCTTAAACTCAAATAATATGTACGTATTTCCTGCAAAAGAAACAATGCTAAATAATGCTCGAGTTAAATTCTAAACAATAATTAATATACACAGCGGACAGCTGTTTCTACTACGTAGATGCTCAAGCGCCGGCGCACAGAGCAATATTCACGCCCACACATTAGCCTCAATGACTCACACCACATGAGTTACCCATCTTAAGAGATAACTGGAAAATTTCAGTTGCGTACTACCTGGATCAAGGGCCTGACTAAGGTCTTTGGCGCTCTAGGCTGAGAATCTTTCAGCCGCCTTTCCTCAAATTTTTGCGTGTTTGGGACGTTGTCATAAAATTACAAAGTTTATTGTTTAGACAAAACATCTATTTAATTTTAGTTACATACTTACGCTTCAATACAATGTTTACATACATTCACACATCAATGAGAAAAAATAAAAAAAACGTCTAAAAACTTTTATTTAACAAAATATTCCCTTTCTTATGTCTATGGGTTAATCAGGCACTACCTTGATCTGACTTTAGCAGGTCTTTCCGGCGCGCGCCTGCTATCGCATCACTCGATGCCGTGATCGCTTCCTTTACTGGCTTACCAACTTCTGCATCGCCAAATAGCAATATTTGCAGAGCTTCAGAATCTTCTGTCAAGCAATCAACTGCTATTGCAGAAACTCTCGCTTCTAGCTGGCGCTGGCTCATTCTAAAAACTAGATCGCCCGGTGTGCACTTGTGGCCGCGAATAAAGTACACATTTTCACTCGGCTAGATCAAGGTAGCTCCTCCCTGTACTCTGCAGGCTCCGAGGCCAATTCATGGGCGGTCAAAGCGGTGTGCGCCCATATATTCGCGAGGTGTGTTCAAAATTATTGGCGAGTTTAGATTAACTAATGGCGCGCTAAATCTCATTATTATCATCTACTAACATACAATACAGAACATATGTATATGTATATGTATACTCAGACGAACAAGATTAAGTTCTCGTTACATACTTGAAATGAAAATACTTTGTAAGGTGCCCTTCAAATCTCTCTGAAGCATAGAAGGTTGAAAGCGCAGTTATTGGTAAAATATTATCCAAAGCAATGTTACAAAACATAGCATTGGATCTTAACGTCCTAGACGACATACATGACTGATTCATAAACATAACTCTAAACGGCACATCATCGAGCTGCACTCTTACCCCCATACAGAAGAGTCGATAATAAAGCCGCTAGCAAAAGACATTAGCCTGTACGATGCCGAACAGTATTGTTATACAGAAAACGATACAAAATACTATTACTCGTAGAAGACGTAGTTTCGTATTTTACTTGCGTGCGGTGTGCGGTGGAAGACAGTGGCCATATCTGACATTTGCTTTCTGATCATAATTTTACTGTATACATATTGTATATAATGTATTTCCTGCACGCACGCTATTTATCCCCCCCCCCCCCTCGTAGCTATAAAGTCATACCTCATTGTATTTAGAATAAAAACAGATACCGTGTTATGTGTGTGCTTACGCAAGTGTTCGCCGCTTGGGCATCCGTTTTGAGCTTCTCCTCATAAGGAAAGGTTATAAACATTGTTGATACGTCAGCTGGATTGCAACCAGCCTAATAAGATTAATCAATCACAGCTTCGGCTGTTCGCTGATTATTTCACCTGTATTATTATATGCTCAATAAAACGTTTGACCATGTGTTTACCTATACTTTTACAACCGTATTGAATTCATGGGCAAATTAAGCTCCAGCAGGTAGAGACCACGTAAGTTCATGGCGCCACCCAGACTTCAACATCCCGATGCCTTGGCTGTCTCCTTATGGCATGGGCGATGCCAACCACCACTTTAGGCGTGAATTTCCAACTGATTGGCGCCTAACAAATCCTTACTACATACTTTCTACGTCTCTACCAAACTGTCTTAGATAGAAACATTACGCATACCTCGCCCGTGTCCCACTGAAGCTGGCTGGGAGTTTTTTTGGCTTTGTAACCTGTCGTAAATGCATTTCAAAGTGTAACAGAGTTTATTGCATACAATCCGAACTGTGGTGCTGGAAGTCATCAAAATGTCTCTCAACAGAATGATAATATAAATAATGGCACTGGGTGGCAACGACGAATATACATAGGAAATAGTCATCAGCGAACATTCTTCTATTATGTCACTGAAACATTCTTCTATTATGTCACTGACACCGATGAAGAACGACGTAGGATAAAGACGGGGAGACGAAAGGTTCATAATATGTACAAAATATGTAAAAATGCGAAAATACTACGCTCCCAGAGTGAATCTGATTTCTAGTCACGTTTTAACCACACAACCACAAAGACTACGCAACAGACAAGATTATTTTTGTGTTATAAAGGGGAGGGTAACGACGTAAGGAAGTAAGCCCGATCTCAAACGAAGCAAGTCCGTTTGGTAACGTAACTATGCACCTTCAATCGCTCTTTTACATAATATATGATGTAGCTAATATATAATGTCTTATTATGGAAAAAGTGTCATCACGTTATTAGAAACATTGCAACTTAAAATGTCATATCATTGGATGGCAAAACCGCTAATCAACACACCTAGCAAAATTAGCAAAATAACAACATTGGTAAAGGAAAATATAAAAAATAATACCAGAGAATATCATTTAAAAGGGGATGTCCAGTAAAGGCACTATGCAAGTAATGTTATGTTGGATACCGCCACATTTATGAGGAATTCGTTAAAAAAATTCGTTGAGATGAATTAGCTCCAGCAACATGATGCTAGATGCTAGATCAGACAGAACGATACTATTAACTATATAGAAGCAACTCACTTTATTGATCGGTTAGAAAACCAAGGAAGTGCTAAAAAATATCTTTGAGAAAAAACAAACGATTTTGAAAATATTTTTTAAAGAAATCACCATGGCTATTTCTATTACAAACATTTTCTGGAATAACAATGGTACCAGTTACCAGTTCTAAAAAGGTGCATTACGATTTATTTATGTTTTAAATAAACCAACCTAAGCTGCATTACGGACATTATACGAGGAGACCGAGAAACATTTTGCCTTTCTTAAAGATTAACTTGTTTTTTATTTTGAAATGTTTTGTTCAATTTTAACCTTTTCTATATAGTCTCCTTGCAAATCCACACATTTCTGCCACCGATGCTTCAACTTTAAAATCCCATCTTTATAGAAGTCTGCATTTTGCTCCTCCAGCCACTGGGAAACTGCACTTTTCACACTTTCATTATCTTTAAAATGCGTTCCACGTAAATGACTCTTTAAGTTCCTAAATAAATGGTATTGAGAGGGTGCCAAATCAGGTGAATATGGTGGATGTGGCAAAATTTGGAAACCCAATTCGGCCGCTTTTGAAGTTGCTGCAACGCAAGTATGGGATGAGGCATTGTCATGTTGCAGCAGAACACCGTGGCTAAGCATTATCCTGCGTTTCAGTTTAATATTTTCCCTCAATTTACTTAAAAGAGACGCATAATAGTCCTTTTTTTAAAAAATCTATGAGTATAACACCTCTTGAATCCCAAAAAACTGAAAGCATCATCTTCCCGGCCGATGGCTTGACTCAAAACTTTTTTGGCGGCGGCGAATTACTGTGCCGCCACTGCATGCTGGATTGTTTTTTCTCAGGATCAAAGTGATGAACCCAGCTTTCGTCCATTGTAACGATTTTGTCAAAAACATTATCAGGGTCAGCTTCAGAATAATTTAAAAGTTGACGACAAATGTCGACTCGATCCTGCTTTTGAAAAGGTGTCAGCATGCGTGGCACCCACCTGGCAGATACCTTATTCAGGTGTAAGTGATCGTGTAAAATAGATCTTACCGACCAATCGCTAATCTTTGTACTTCTTACTATCTCATCCACCGTAATTCTTCTGTCCTCCATAACTAATTTTTCCAATTTTGCCACCATTTCTTCATTTTGTGCAGTTGCAGGGCGCCCACTTCTTTCATCGTCTTCTAAGCTTATTCTTCCATGTTTAAATTCTATTGCCCAACGTCTAACTGTAGATTCGGAAGGTGCAGACTCCCCATATACATTTCTTAAACGTTCCGAAATTTCCGTGAAGTGAATTCCCTCTTTTGTGAGAAATTTTATTACAGCTCGGTACTCGATTTTTTCCATTTTCGATTACCCTGTTATATTCTGTTTTATAAATCAGAAGTAAATATACGAAACCTTATGAAATTTGCAGGCACAACTACCAAAACTTTGACAATTATGACAATCAAGAAATTTTGTTTTTTTCCATGGCCTAATGAGATCGCCAGAACTTTTCTCGGTCCCGTCTATATTTTTGGATTTTTAATGACTGCGTCGCACAACTCGTACTACTGAAATTACAATTTTAGAGCCAACATAATGGTCCTAGTAATTCTCAATGTATTCCAGGAAAGGTAATCACCATCGGCTCAAGTACATCAGTTAAACTGACAATTCAATTGTTCCGAACAGTTTGCAAGCATAACGTCTTTGTTGTTTCGATTGTTCAGCGTCATAAACAGCAGCAGATACATTCACAATATGCTAGGGCAACGCATGCATGAATAATAAAAGGCAGAACCGTAGTTACAGTTTATGGCCTTCTTATAAACAAGGGGCTGTGTTACTCCTCGTTACTCTGCACCAGAACGTGTTTCGCAATTTCTAATGCTATGGTTAACTTTAGAGAATTTTATATTACAACCAAGGAAACCTTTAGGACGGAGGTATACTATAAGCAGATGTTCTTCTAATCGACAAACGAGGAACTTTGATAGTAATAGGATATATACCAATTGAAATTGTTTTCAAACTAGTTGATACTCAATTAATCTTAAGTGCAAGTGGTAATAATTCAATGACGATATAATCATACACAAGATTTCAGCCACAATTGGCTTGTTGCAACTTCATATGTAAATAAAATTGTATTTATACATATTTATGTTTACAAGGGTTCCCGATAATAAAATGATTAATTTAAATGGCATAAAGCAGTTGAACTTTAATTAGGTTAATATAGTTTGCGATTTATTACAACAGTACCCAGAAACTGAATAATTGAGTTTTGTAGACAGTTGGCGATTTCGAGCCAGGAAGTCAACAAAGGAAGAGGCAGCGTCATCGAGTAACGCGATAGCGAAGGCGTCGGCATGAAGAGCTGCAAGGGCCAAGTCCAGGTATTGATCAACTGGCATTTGTTAATCATGACTGCGCAGCGGGTTGCCAGCACAAAGGCGGCGTTAGAAGCAGCTGGGAGTAATTTAATGGTATGCTTCTGTGCGGACTGCGCTTGAACGGCGAAGGTATGCGTTAATAATGTTTAAATAAATGGATAGTACAAACAGTTTTTTGGTGGCACATTCAATATTTTTGTGCGAATGAATGTGGATAGAAATAGTTACCCTATTATTCATTGTTTCTTTAACAGGCAATATAATTGTTCGTTGGTGTGTAAACAACCTTGCCTTTTATTTGAGTAGATTTCTGGAGCGAAACTTTTGAGCTTAGCATGAGTATAGGTCAATTTCTGGTTTAATGCAACAGGGCCTTTCTTTCACCACGAATGCGGTAAATAAAGGAAGAGAGACCTCATTACTATTGAGATAGCTGCCAATAAGACAGGGTAACAGTAATTAATAAAAACGTAGCTGCCCAGGCGAACCGAAGTGTGACAAAGGTTACTGACATTTTAAAACAATCAGCTTATTATGGGTAAACTGCATTATCAACTATGAATTTTGGAATCATAAAAAAGAAAAATCCGACCATTTGCGTGAGTTGGTTTTACAGAAGTGGAAACAGAAAACCTTATAAGCGAATCGTTGCCATAGTTTGTGGATAGTAAATAGCAAACGAGGAAGATTCTGCAATAGATGTTAATCAATTGATTAATTTAAAATAACTGCCAGATTAATAGAAGAATCTTACATCCAAATAACCGCGGTTATATACGTAGCTGACTCCGCTTGGTATAAAAATGGAGCATGAAAAGGTTTTCATTTTTGAATTAAGCCTTCTCATGAAAGTCAAAAACAAAATTCTTGGTTGAGTGTAGTTATAGCGAGATACAGGTCACGTTACGTCATGTTCATAAATCACCCGAGAAGGGAAGGACGTGCAGTGGTTCCTATAACTTTTAAGAACTTTTTTACGACAGCGAAGGGTATTGTAAAAAATAGAAAATACTCGATAACTGAAGGGCTAGCCATGCATTATTTATCATTATTTAAGTAGATGTGCTTAAAAATGTTATTCCGGCCCGCTGCCGAAGGGTTCTTCAATAAAAGTGCGTAATAAAGAAGTTAAAACACTAAATAGACGCTTTACTGCCTACAGTAATTTCGCTACGGAAGAGGAAGAGCTACTGTAGGAGACACAAGAAATTTATTTTAATGTCACTTAATTTAACTCTTTATTGCTTCTAAATTATATTGTCGCATTCATTCAGCCCCTAATGGAAAACCTTTTTCTTCCTGCAGAGCAGAAAAGTTCCGGAAATTAGGTTGGGCAAGAGAACCGAAGAATAAATTATTTTAGTCTTGAAAGAGCAACAAATTTGTTTTTATATACATCGTGTGGAAATATTTTCAAGCTTACAGTCTGAAACTTTTAAAATTGAGGAGTTCAGCGAGGGATACTTTACTATCTTTTAGAAGTCCGAATAAATATTTAAAGAGTAGGCTAGTTCAAAGGCAGAGCTGGGAAAATTACTGTTAAAAAGTAATTAATTACTAATTACCAATTACCGCCCAATGCAGTAATTTAATTACCAGAGATTCAATTACTCACAGGAAATAGTAATTCAATTACCAATTACTTAGCAATTGTAATTGTACAACATCAATTACTTTTTCAATTACTTTCAATAAAAATTATTGTAATGTAGTTGTATTTCGTAGAGCTTTCTTGCAAGTTGCAACTATCATTAGTGTCATGTCTATTCGTAATTATAATCTAAAAATGCTTAATTTTTATGTTTTGTTAACTATAGTAATCTACATACTATATCAATCGTGAAGGTTTTTTTTGATAATTAAATCTTGTAGCTACATGCACCGTTCCCCAAAACCAAACGTTTTTAGTTTTGATGTAAGATGTAAGTAAATAAATAAATTCAAGGATGACAACTATACAGGGTGTCCCAAATAATGGGACTACAATTTGGCATAGATTCCTTAGGTTATAATAAACCGATTAAACCTAATATACCACAGTACAAAGTCCCTTCAGTAAGAAGTTATAGGGAATTGGAAGTTCAAATTTATATATTTTTTATATGAGTTTCCACATAGGTCATTACTGAAGTTGAGTTTTTTTTATCACGATTGTGGATTAAGTTGCCGATACCCGTAGGGTTAAAACAAATAAACCACATGAGGAATAAAAAGAAACTTCCAGTACCGAGGGGTACATTGCTGTTTTAAATTGAGAAATCGCGAAAATACAACATTTTAACCAACTTTTGAAGGTTATGTTGACGTTGATTGATGCCCAGTCGCCTACAAAAAGTCGTGAAACAATGGATTACTTCACTGCCGATTTTTTGTATTTAATTTGACGATTTCGACGTTCTTCACTGCCGATTAAAAAAATATTTTTTTCGAATATGAGGAAGTGTCGACTTTTATTTTGGCTAGATTTTGTAATGGTATTAGAAAAAATAGCACGCTGAATATGTTATAAAAGTTTTTCAATGTTCGTGATACATTAATCCACTCGCTTTCCATAGCTCGCTCGTAAATTAAACGTTGAAAAACTCTCACTTTTCTTAACTTCTAGAACAATCTACTATTAAATACGCCTAACATGAGGCTGAATGACGAAAATATGTAACTTATCTAAGTATACAGGGTGTAGCATTGGATTTCTTAATTGTTTGTCAGCAAATTTCTATTTAGATTTTGTAGAAAAACGCTACGTGAGTATTTTTTGTTGGCTCAGTTCGAAAATACCTTTTTTACCCCTTACGAAAGTGACATTTTCTATCGCCTGTTAGGGGTTTCCCGAAAAAATACGTTTGGTTCCCTGGACGGTTTCCAATGGCAGTGGGAGAAAATATAATACATGGACCTCCATCGCCATTAGAGACGGGAGCCAATGTGATTATGTGATTAATAATAAATCAACATATTTAAATATTTTTGAATGCAGCTGAATACAAGAGATAGTCTCATCCTAAAATTTTAAAGTGTTGCATACATAATAACTCTAGACTAAAACGCAATTTCCTCCCTTGCATAATTACAATTGATTCTCGCTAACGCTGAAGAATTAAACTACCTATTGATTTTAAGTTTAGGGCAATACAATATCTGAAATTACGTAGATTGGGTCACTATGCACGGTTCCTTTAAAAAACTAAATGGAATTTTGTGTAAAATCATTAAGAAGCCAATATATGAATGCCTTGTAATTAGCATGAGGGTTTTGTATGTTTCGTCTGTCAATGCAGCACCCTGTATAACGTAAAGAAGTACTGTTGTATGAGGTGAGCGGAATGATAAGAAAGTCACAATTTTTATAAGACACTATACCAGATTTTTAATAATAATCGAAGCTAACATGCTGCAGCAGTCCGTAAAAATTAAGC
Organism: Agriotes lineatus; assembly: GCA_940337035.1. NCBI lineage: Eukaryota > Metazoa > Arthropoda > Insecta > Coleoptera > Elateridae > Agriotes > Agriotes lineatus. The sequence continues at coordinate 52,657 of CALNHX010002191.1, forward strand.
AGCATATGAGCATTACAAGGCACGAAAGAGATAAAGAATGGATAATTTACAAAATGTTCAATGCAAGAATGCGGTAAACTTATGCGGCGTTTTTAAATTGTATTACTACATACCCCATACTGCATTTTTGAGTCAACCAGGTATGGGATTTTTGCAATTAGGTACATTCTATTTATGTGTTTTACGCTGTTTAAATGTTGTTATCGGATTTTGGCCGTTTAGTTCAATTCCACACTCAAAAACGTAATTTTCTGGACTTAACGCCTGTTACACTTGTACGGCAGTATAGCTCTATGCTAGCACATTGTTTAAAACAAGCAAATTGAAATGAATAAATAATTATTATGAACCAATATCGTCTAATGAAGCTTTTTTTAAATTATATTTTACCGTAGGTATGGTAATCTGTAATGTACTTACCGCAAATATAGGTTTGGCGTCTTGCACAATAAATATTAGTGTCACTATTACAAGCTACAGATCGCATCTACATGCACGCACCAGAGCTCGTGCACGCGTAGTACAAAATGCAAAAGTTGCTGTTATTTGACTCGTCAAAGGAAATATTAAATTAGCTTATATTACTCCGGGAAGACCTTATTGCGATTTGCTTAATATGTAACTTAATAAGACCTTATCTTATTTTTTGGGTTCTGTAGATTTGGCACCCTATCCAGGTCAGTAATTCAATAATTGAAATACCACAAAGTAATTCAATTACCTCGAGTAATTTCAATTACCACATGTAATTCAAATACTTGTAAAGTCATTTAAATACTTTAGAGTAATTTAATACACAAAAGTAATTGGGTAATTTAATGTAGTAATTAATTACTTTCAAAAAGTAATTTTCAAGTACTTTAAAAAAAAAAATGGCAATTTCCAATGACGGCATTTTGAAAAGTAATTCAATTCCAAGGCAAATAAATAAAAAGGAATTTAATTAGTAACTTAATTACAAAGTAATTAATTACTGCCCAGCTCTGCTTAGAGGTCATTAAATGGAAAACGTGCAGTGGAAGTGGCTTCTAGTTATGGGCCAGAATAGGTGGGTTCGATCCCCACTGACTCCAACGGCCCACAAGCCGGCTTTGGCAAGCATGTGGTCTTAATGTATAAATCTCATCAAAGAACAAGCGACGCTGCCCCTGCAGTGGGATCCAACAACAAGACTGGCGACAACAACAGGGTGAACATGGAATATGTGCTAAAGCACCGACAATAACGTCAACGATTTATTTGAGATACCCAGGTAATATTTGGACTTTTTTTACCAAGTAGGGTACTTAAATGATAATTTAATTGTAGTTGGTAATCACGTTTTTACCAGGTATCGTTGTAAAATTACAACAAATACAAGTCACACTTCGATATATGTAACGGGAATCTTGGAAGAAGCTGAAATACGTTGGAAAATAAATATTCAAAGACAAATTTCCACAATAGATTGCGAAAATAAAGAGCGTTATGAATATGTAAATATAGCATCTGCAAGAAAATTCTATGTCATCTAATTAACAGAACTCAAGGAAGATGGTAGGAACTGAAACAAACTGAGTGAGGTGACACACTGGTTTTTCTCAAGTAGAAGAGAAAAACAAATATATGACACACTAATTTTCTAAATCTGAAGAAGAAGAAAAAAGGCTCTGTATAAGAACAAATAGAGAACTATCATCCTAGAACATCAAGAAGTAGGATAATCAGATTAAAATAAATTAAACGCAATGGATAAGCTGAAAGATAAACAAAATTTTAAATAACATCTAGAAAAAGACGAACTCGAAGAATAACTTAGAAAAAGAACAGCTAGATGAGAAAGAAGAAGTGAGTTAAGAAATAGAGAAAAGAAAGGAAATGAAGAAGAAAATCTAGAAAGGGGTGAAGTAAATGATCTACACAGATAGCAAAATCAGAGAAGTAAGCGAATAAAACTGAATTCAATTTATAAAGTAGCTTCATCTATAATTTTGTACAAAGCAAAAGAAAGGCTATTACAGTACGTAGTCACTTCATTTAAGCAATCAGTAACAAAGGAATTATTTTTTGTTATGTAAATACTATAGAACTTAGAAGAGTAAACAATAGATCTAATATTTTTTTAAAGAAAATAGCATGCTGGCGAATTGTGAGGAGGTAAAAAAGGTAACTTCTTGCAATTTGTGGTTAAGACAAAAACAAGATCGACTATTGTGGGAATGCATCCTGCTACGTATTACTAAAAAAACTTATTTATTTAATTACATATAGCAATATGTTACATCAGACGGATTTTTCTCCCTTGACGCATTTGTACTATAATTCACCAATTTTTCTTTATTGCTATGTTATTTTTGAAAGCCGAATTGTGGTCTTCGAACAAAATAAATTGAAAAAAAAGTGTTTGAGCTAGACAATTTAAAACAACGCTTTACATTTTACAAAAATCCCCCTTGTACTTTAGTATTCCATTCTTGTAAATTCCTTCTTTAAGATTACTGTTACCGTCAACATATTGTAATGATATACACAGGGGTGTTAGAATCAATTTTAGAAAGGATTAAGAGAGTAAATGGTTGAAAATAAACTAGATCTATTTAAATATAAATTGGGAATGTGAATAATTATTATGTAACGTATACAAAGTAAAAGAGAATTTATAATTGAGTGGAAAATGGCTATTTGAAAAACAGATGGATTCGAAAATAATAAAATATTTTAAAAATTAAGGTTTGAAACGTTTCATTACTTTTAATAGGGATATTATCGCAAAAAACAGTTATGTATTATGCCGATTGGTTGTGTTTTTTAAAACTACGAGCAGAAGTATATTTCATCTAATAATAAGAAGGTTTATTACTGGTTTGCTGAATGCGCCCAAACGCTACGTTTAAGTACACCCTTACAAATCGATTTTCCGTCTTCGCCGCCCGATGATAGTTCGGGTGGCATTTGTGGCAGGAAGATCTAGCGCGCACCTCACACTAACGCGCGAAACTTTAAATTCGGCATGCGCCGCAGACTACAGGTAGTTTATATATAAGGAAATAATAAATATATGTTTTGTTGTATTTATAATATAATATGTACTCCCCGTTATTAGAATTATTGTTTTATATTTTTTGTCTTTCTGTTTAATTTTATTTATATTTTTTATTTGTGTTAGACGCGTTTTTGTGTTATATTGAAATGATGAAACAATAATTGTACTGACCGGGGGGTGGCCGTCCCCCTAGCACCTTCAACTTCAACTATTGTTGCAACCGTATAGAATTAGTAAGTATCCGATGTCTACTGATTTTTCACATTACAGCACTTACTTTAAATCGATAAATCCGCTCGGCTGCTACCCGCTGCAGAACTAATAGGCGTTAAAAATTTTCCAGAAATGGTAAGCATAGTAAACTACAACTTAAAAATAATGTACCTTTACAAACTACGAAATATTTTAACCTTAGCATATATTATTTTAACAGTTAGTTGTTTTTTTAAACTGTTAGTTGTTTTTTTAAACTTTTAAATTAAAATTGTTGGATTTAGTTTTGAATATCTACCTATTTGTTTTCAATATACATTATACATACTGAAATAAATGCAGGTCACTAAAGTAAGTATTTTATGTAACCTCTATCCTTAGTGTACTGAGGGGCGCAAAAATGTTAGCTTGCCTACAGTAACATTTTGCTTAGTTACGGCCCTGGTGATGTGAGTGCGTCGTTCCAAAATGTAACTATTTTGAGAAGCCTTGCCTTGCTTTAGCGGACGCTACCCAATTTAAAAATACGAATTCCCGTCTTGAAGTACTACGAAAATTTCATTTGATCTTTGTACGGATTTAAATGAACCACTTACTTTCACCGACTCCTCGTCCCGCAGCCATTGTATGTTTCTTGTAGCGTTCATTTGAAGGTTATAATGTGCTGGAATAAGATTTTATACTAGTCAGTTTTGGGATATGTTTTAGCAGCTAACTTGAACCTGTTATTTTAAATGTCTACATTGTCACTCATTTGTATGTGTTCCGAAATTGCAGTTATAAAATGAATTTTTTGACGTTTTCCTGTTCGTAGTGCAGTAACGCCTTCAGCCCCCTGTACTAGCAAAGTTGTTTTCTTCTGTAAAATTCTTTAGTATACCGTCGGCTAATGTTACTAATAACGCGCAGGTATACTTTTAGGGAAGATGGCCCACTTGAAATGTAATGCTATGCTGTGCCGTTTTTATTTGTAAAGAGCAGTGCAGTTCTGTATGTTTTACAACAAATAAATATTGCCAAAGGTACATAAATAAGACAACGGCAAAATCTCCCAGTTGAACACGTAAAGCGAGCATTTGCAAAGGTTCAGAACTAAGGTAAGGTTCAAATCTCGGAGAAGAAACCGTACGATTTTTTCATCGCCAAGAAACCTTCTACTCCATTACAGACATTTAAAACACCATAGTGGCGCCTAAGCTCGCGCGAACGAACGCCTATTTATTTCCAGTTTAAGACTGCTCTGCTGCTTTTTATCAAAAGTGGACACTTATGGTATATAAAATTATGTATTTGAAGGCCTTATGGCGAATAGAAATTAATAATACCGAAGATGTAGATCGTGAATCAATTATCCCCCAATTAAGTAGTGATGAACTACTAACAGCAGATAAACTTGATACATTTTTGGCACAATTTTAAATTTATCCAATACCCAACCAGCAGAATATTGTACTAATTCCACCAGTGAAATTTGATTTGCAATACAAAGAGGAGGACTTCTGGACTTAAGAAGAGTGTCGCACTATTCTTGCTCAAAGAATCTGCCAAAAACCACTTCAACAGTCAGAATATTCCTTTCATGGTAACACCAGATCTCAAGAGACCAAAATTTTAGGGATAATAATGGAATCTTAGTGTTTTTTGTATGATTAACTTGATAAGAGGCTTCCACGAATGGGGCCCCCAATTAATCCGCTGCGAATTCCGGTTGAATGGGATTGCCGGGAACTGCCACTTAATAACCCTTGACTTGGGTTCAGTTAGTTGTTGGAGTGAAACAAGACTTAACAAACACGAGTATATTGAGTAACAACGATTACAAACGTCACTGACGGACCGATGGTTTTTTACAAAAGCTTCAACTGTTGTGACACGCTTGGATTGGCCACGCGAAAATAGCGAATTGCGCGTAACCGTAACACAAAACAACCTGGAAACGTCTTTACCAGGGAGTTAGAACGACCGCAACCCAGCACAAAGCATAGCTGAACTTGCTTACTCGAAATTCTGAATCCAACTCACGCTGAATTTACAACGAGCCGAACTCGCAAATTCATCAAGGAGGGGCAAGCTCAAACACTATTGGCTGAGGCGATCCTGCGTAGCCAATCGGAGCGTCGCACGTAGGAATAAATACTTATTCTAAGAATCTTAATGCTAAGCTCTCTCAATGAGGCAATTGAACGAAATCCATAAACACATGATTCCCAAATATGCTAAGTCGGCTTAAGTTCTATTAGAAAATGTATCCATCCGCTTAAAAGCCATTAAGGGAAGCTTACAAATTCCTTTCCAATATTAACAGAGGCAAACAAATACGGCAAGATGCAAATTTGAATTTACCACGACCTTTGAATGAGATAGAACAGTTATGACTTGAATTACATGATTAATTATAATCAAAAAGGTTTTGATGCACGCATCTGTGTGAATCAAACACTTAGTGTCGCCCAGTGTCTTTCAGAAGCATTTTATAATCCAGTCTTGCATAATACAATTTGGCCTAACCGCTTTCTTACGATATCTGCTACTTAGAAGTTCTCTACTACAGATAAGCGACGAGCACGTTCACTGCGATTCCTTCTGTTATTTGCATCATACTCAAAGATGCTAACACTCCCGTCATCAGGTGCGTGCCAAATGATAACCTGTTGTTTCTAAATAATCACTTTAATAGACAATTATTCAATCATGTATGATTGAATACAATATAATTTATTGGAACACATCAAAAATATGTGCATTAAATTCCTTATGGAAAATACACCGTCGTTACTTTTAAGTAACGCCTTCACTAAGCACCTAGGCTATACACAATTAAAACTAGTAAATTAACTTGATAAACATTAAAATACAAATTTTCTTCAGAATTAACACCTCAATTTCTGTTTTCCGTTCAAAACCAATTCATCTACCACTTCCAATTCCAAACGTAACACTTCTGCACACTAAAAGCCCACATGCCAGAACTGCACCATTTTTCATGTCCATCCACCTTACACTATCCTTTCTTAATTTTATTGCACCTTGTTCATGTTCTTTTCTTGTAGGTCATCCGGTTGTTTGTACATGCGTTTGTTGCTTCATTCAACTACCTACCGTGTCATGAGAATGAACGGAAAATAAAGTGGCTCATCGTCACTTTCGAATGGAAATACATGTTGGTCCCATTTTGAATTAAGCTTCCTAGTATCCTAGTATTAGCTTTACGTATTAAACATAAACCAAATATTATCACGTTGAGCTAAGGGTGGCTGTCTCCATATAATTATTCAATTAATATTAGTTTCCGTAGCACAAAACTATGCAATATTGATAGAATTCAAGTTGACGAAGGACAATTATTTAGAAAGATAGAGTAAAATGAGATGGATGGTGGGGGCTAATTGAAAGCGTTGAAACATTTGTTACTGCGATGCATTCGAGTTCTTTCCGAGAAGGGATAATTAATTTCATAAAGGAAGAACATCGCCGAGTGTATCGAGCTATGTTAAAAGGCTGCATTACGCCAAAGCAGCGGCTGCATTCATGCATAATCATTACAATAATTTATGCTGTCAGTTGATATTCGCCACAAATAAAAGTAAGCCACATCAGAGCGCCGTGGGTTCATCTCGGCATCCGAAGTATCGAAGCGTGCATCTTTCCGATCGTGACATCACGTGCTGTTCGCAATTGTGAGCAGCGCGTACTCTGATCCACATTATAGAAATGCAGGCCGATGCAGCGACAATTTAAAAGTCGCCGCAATTTATGACGTCATTATGTCGGCAGTTGTGGGAAAGCGCTTGCCAGCTCAGTGCGGCCGGATGATGTATCGATAACAATTTCTGCGACCAATAGTCGCTTTGTAGTTTGTATTTCACTTCAACAGTTGCTCGGTAAAAGTTATTTATGGTGGCCGCGACAGGTTCTTCTGCTTCGTCAAATAAAATAAAATATCGGGGTGTATTGCAGCGCGTAATCGCACGCCGTGTGGCTCGCCCGGTTTACTCTCTTGGAAGTAAAATATTGACAAAAGGGGTGGATGCTCGGCTAGTAATTTGGTTTGGAATGCTTGGGAACTAGTGTTTACTACTCCACTTTTTAAGCGCCTCCGGTGATTCTTTCACACTTGTCACTATTTAAGCCCAATGCGAACTCGATAAAACCTCCCTTACCACATTTACAGCAACTGGCGACCAAGGCTATACTCTTTTTTGCTTGAAATAATCATCATCCTTCCTGACTTGTTTCACGCATAACTATTAAATGTTTTTCCAGAAAATCGTAAAATATGTTACATAAAATCCCAAAAAAAATTGATCGCCCCGGAACATATCCGTGAGCTTCCTCCACGATTTCCTTTTGAGTGTTGACTGTTGTAATTTATATAATAATTATTAACTAAGAGGAGCTTATCAAATTTTTGGCGCTGCTCTTTGGTTTTACATAAAAATGTAGAGAATTTTAAGAAAAGTTTCAGTTTTTCAAAAACAAGTCGGCCTTGACAGTTAAGCAAAAATTATTTTCTTTTCAGGTAAACTACACTTTTTGTTCATGATACGGCAAAATATTATTAAGAAAAGTTATTTAGAATGAGAAATTATAGCCCTATAAAAAATATCAGGAAGATACGTACCTACTTAGATTAAACCGTAATTTTTAATAAATACACTTTATTTTCTTATCATAAATAAATTAATTAATATATCTTTCATTTTCTAACTGTATTCCGATAGTTGCACTAGTTTTTCAACGCCCTGTAATCTAAGAGACAAATTGAGCTCGCTCGGGAACGAAGTTTCCGGGTACGAGATGTGGGGAGACGAAATATCCCGGGAACGAAATGTGGGGTACGAAATGTGGGGAACGAAATGTGGGGAACGAACTTTCCGTATCCCACCTATAAGACATGGATTTGCTGCTAGACTATACTAATAAATTTAAGACATAGCTAGTTTGTAATGTGTACACAAGTTTGACACATTGAATTTTTGACTTACAATTTTGTTTGCTTAGTAAAAATCATATTTTTTTCTGGGGGAGACCAGACGGTACTCGGGATGCGGAAAGTTCGTTCGTCACATTTCGTTCCCCACATTTCGTACCCCACATTTCGTTCCCGGGGAAATTTCGTCTCTCCACATCTCGTACCCGGAAACTTCGTTCCCGACCGAGCTCAATTTGTCTCCTAGATTACAGGGTGCTGAAAGACAAGTGCAGCGATCGAAATACAGTTAAAAAATGAAAGATATTTTAATTAATTAATTTATTATAATAAACTTATAAGAACAAAATAAATTGTATTTATTAAAAATGACGGTTTAATCTAAGTATCTTTCTGATATTTTGTATAGGGCCATAATTTCTCATTCTGGACAACTTTTCTTAGTAATATTTTGCCGTATCATGAACAAAAAGGGTAGTTTACCTGAAAAGCAAATAGTTGTTGCTTAACTGTCAAGACCGACTTGTTTTTGAAAAACTGTAAATTTTCTTAAAATTCTCTACAAACCAAACAGGAATTATAATTCCTATAATAATATAATATAAAACTAAAAATAAAATGTAATTCCCTCTTGCAAACTCAAGCCGGGGATATACTGTAAATAGTTCTTATAAGTTGATTATAATAAATAAATAAATTAAAATATCTTTTAACTGCATTCCGATCGCTGCACTCGTTTTTCAACACCCTGTAATCTAGGAGACAAATTGAGCTCGCTTGGGAATGAAGATTTCGTATACGAGATGTGGGGAGACGAAATATCCCGGGAACGAAATGTGGGGTACGAAATGTGGGGAACGAAATGTGGGAACGAACTTTCCGCAAACTACGGCACTCTGGGGATAGGAATGACCCCCGCACTAGTTACGCCTATGTCTATGTACGAGTTAAAACAAAATGCAGTATGTGACGAAATAAGAAACTTTCCAAAAGCTAGTAACAACTACTGCAGTTCCGGTCAAGGTATTAATTGCGGAAAGATATTATTTTCAGTCGGGTGAAAATCCACATCGGTGGTAATCCAAATGGGTGGCAATCTACGTCGCTGATGGTCAAAACTCACCCCAGATAAGAGGGTTTTCCAAAAGTTCAAAATTTTCGAAACATTTCAAAAACTCCACCTTAATTATCAGCTAAACCGCTGATCGGTAGTAAAGTCATGTGGTGGTAACCGAATGGTTACTTTATAACAGATGTAAACTTAGTGGGTGGTAATCTATACCTTTATAAATATTCAAATAGTATAAAATCGGAAATAAATACTGTATACAACCAGTTTTCCGGTAGCTTCCTTTTGTCGTGATAATGTTTACAGGCTGGTAAATCCCCTAAATCATTATAATACCTGGGGCCGGTTGCAGAAAGAAATGTTAAGTCTGGTGTTAGCTAACGTCAAAGTGAACAAAAACGAATCAAATCTCAAATGCTTATGGTAACTAATACATTAGTAAACAAAATTTGATGCGATTTTGTTCACTTTGACGCGATGTTAGCTAACACCAGACTTAACATTGCTTTCTGCAACCGGCCCCTAGATTTCTTAACTAAGTATACAAGAATACAACTATTGAGTAGCAACAATGTACTAATCTTGCAATAGAAAATCGTTGTGATATGATCACCTTAAGAAATAAAAACATTGCCTTACACAAAAGTTTCCGTTTCAACTAGCATTTTCATCTATTTTTGTTACTTTTCCAGAACATATTATTTTTGTTTTTTTTTTCTGAGTTTTGTCAAAGATTAGATCGTGTGTACAACAAACAAACAAAAACAAATTTACAGCAAATACGTGTTTAAAACTCACTCTTTTCCTAAGTTAGATGCTTGGTATACATTGTATAAGAAATCAACGATGTTCTCTAGAATAAAAAAGAAAATCCCCGGAAAACTTAAAGATTTTGCAAATGTTAGGTATACCGCAAAGCGGTTTTTTTAATTTGTAGGAAAGCTATTACAAGAAATTTATTTTGGGTCAAGTATAAATAAATACAGACGCCACCAATTTAAATATTTAACAATTGGCAAATCTAAATTAGAAAATCTTCTGATATTATGTAACTTGCAATGAAGATGAAATCCCAATAGTTGTTTCTCCTATGAAAAGCAAATGAACTGAGCTATACCTTGTTAAGGTAAAAACAAGACATAAATACGGCACAATTAAATTGAGATATATACTATTATTTTATGTACAGGTTTTGAATGCAAAAGAAGCAGTTCCTCATACTGATATATTTATACACATATATGTAATCCTGAATTTATGTAATTCAATAGTAGATACATATCAAATCGTGAGGCTTTTACATTAAATTGGTAATTATAGATATAGATTTAACACACTCCCAGTTATTCCAAATTCAAAGTACGTAGGAAATACATATCGAACGAAAGTGATTTTGCATATACCTTAACACACTCTAATTGCGACAAAATGTTTAAGTAACAGCAACTGCTGTGGTCTCAATTCGTCCCCGTTCTGTACCGGACGACGCAGATGCCTGCCACACTGAAATATTTGAGGATAGGAATGAATCGTGTAGAACAGTAAAGAGAATAAAATAATCCCAATCTAATAAAGTCCAAGAAGATGAGATTCAGCAAAACTTAAAAAGACCTCGAGGTATTAAACGGATTTTAACGTGCTTTCTCCAGTACTACGCCGAATATTCCGAAGGCGTTGACCAAACAAACATCGCTGAATTAATGCAATTCTACCGTCTAGATGTTTATCCCGAAAGGATCCACAAACACGAATCGAGAGCCATAATGAATAAACAGCTATTCTTTGGCGACACACAAATCCCTAATTTAAGTTGAGCTGAAACCGAAATTTCAAAAAACTCAATAAATTCTGTACTAGTTGTTATATTTTCTGTTTTTCCAATCCCTAAGCGACCAAAACAAAAATAGACCAATATCAACACAATGTGACTCAATGACACTAGAATACATAATTACACCTAGAAGGTACGACACCACTGCAGTACATCGTATGTCAGCCAACCTCATATACTACTACGAATCTCAACAGAAAATGTTGGATGAGCTAAGACAATTTTGAAATAATACATATAAATTTACTGTACAACCCATATTAATTCTTAATTAACATTACCTGTCACTTAAAGTCACTTGCATTGTGATACAAGAGACACAGCCAATCTTTAACTTTCAAATACTACAACCTACAAACGCCAACACTCAATAGTTAATTAAACATTTTAATTGAATTCTTTAAACGGCTTATTTTTTCAGAAAGTGTTCATTACCAAGAGGCAGCACGCATAACTCGTTGAGTAACCGCAGTTAGTAATTCCGAACACAAGCAAAACTGCTATTCCGTGATGATCGTATAGGGCCTCAGGTCAATATTATTTTTAACTTCGGATTATATTAATTAAGTGCGTTTCTGACTACACAGGTGAGGCAGAATATGCTCCAAATATTGGATAACGTCAAGATATGGGCAGCAAACCTCCAAATAGCCGTAACAATATACGTAAAATAAAAAAAAACTGTTCAAAATCCTCATTTACACCCCAACTGATGTAGTTATATGCTCATTAATATTAAAATATTTTACAGTAATTTATTTTCTTTGAATTAATCATTTCAAAAAGTTGACGTATCCAGAAATATTGTACTTGAAACAAATTATAATCTCTTAGCTCAAGTTACTAGATATTTTGGAAGGTTTTTCTGAATAAACATGAATGCAATAACCTATATTACAATCCAGGTCTTTGATCATTTACATATTCACCGTTTATTTACAATATCTGTTCACCCTTAAGAAACTAAACACTATTTGTCCATCATTGTTGAAGAGCCTTGTTAAATCACGCCAAACACATAGTCAATCTGTTGCACCTATTTTTTCTTTCCCGTTCCACGTTAAAGATAAGTCGAATTTACAAGACCTTACGTTTCTACTTCCTTTTAAATCTGGCAAGATCCATAATGCAATTTAAGTAAAATTTGGTCGTATATGGATGTCTGAATCATTTATGTATGTCATAAAATATTGCTAATGTGCATATTGCTTATTCGCTTCGTCGAATTGTTGGGTGCAATCCTGTTCCTTTCGAATGGGTCGAAACCAGCCTTGATATAAAAATCCAACGCCTCTTTGGAAACAAAAACTGTACAAGGATAGGATATTCTTTTTGGCAATTCTCGCTAGGCGCCGCAATAACTCAAGTTCCATAGCCTGAAAACGACAGGTATTTTGTTTGCCTGCAGGGGCGCAGGGGAGCGGATTAGCGGTTGTGTCTCGCAAAATACTCGCAAGTCGAAGTTTATGTGGGATTCGTACTAAACAAGCAACTGCAGTCACGTTTATTTGTTTATTGAACACATGCAACAATACCTGCTCACATACAAAGCAACCACAACTACACTTAAGCAGCGAGGTTGACCTACACGTTTTCACATTTCAGTCATTTATTCTCCGTTGGTTCAGGGGGGCTGCGGAAAATCACGAGAACTCGCTAACGATGTAACTTTTAGCGGTGTATGAATGGGTACAGGGATTTCGTGAAATCGAAAACAATTAACAATCGTCAATTGTTGGAAGTGTGGCAGCTGGACATAGTTTTATCGAGTTTCGGTCGGCTTAAATGTGAAAAGGCCAATTGTTAAAAAATGGAGTAGTATATACAATAGTGTTCAAAATGTCGATAGAACGATATCTAAAATATGAATATTTTTCGCTACAAAAGTTGTGTGACATTGAACATTGAAATGATGGTTTTTTGATACATTTATTTTATTTTTGTTCATACCGGCTCATACCAGTTCATTTGGGTTGGTCTTGGTACTATGGTAACCTCACTATCATTTTATTATTGGTTTTTTTCATTTTAATTATGCTCTTCTTTAGGTTGAAGGGTCGAATGCTGAGCCAAAATCGATATGTTTGAATTGTAACCATTACTGCACATATATTTTCTTCGACTGTGTTACTGACATTACTTCTAAACTGATTTTATCATTAAATATGTTAGTTCTCGAGTGTACCAACGGCCAAATTTAGCAGGAACAAGACAGGAGGCATCGTATAAAAAGGGTTTTCAAGTGATGGACACTGGCAATCGCATCAGTGTTGCTGTGGTTGTTCGTTACATTTATCACCTGCCGTCTTGGATTGCCACCAGGTCGGTTACACATAACCAAAAAGGTAGTTGCTTGATGCTGCATGACAATTTTCAAGTACATTTACTGCCGGTCTTATAAAGGCCACTAATCTGACGTTAACTTTAATTCGCTGTTAAAATAAACAAAAGCGTATCAAAACGTCAGTGTTTATGACATTTTATTCATTAGTAAACAAATTTTGATGTGTTTTTGTTTATTTTAACAGCGAATTAAAGTTAACGTCAGATTAGTGGCCTTTATAAGACCGGCAGTTAGACATTCTAAATCTTTATTTCTTTAAGGTCTCCAATAAAACTATCAGCAAAGATATATAGGGCATTCAGCAAACACAAAAACTTTTTTTTTGAAGTTGGCATGTGCATATAATTTTTGTACTAGGGATTCTGTATTTTGTTTTGCAAAGTTTTCCACACCTGTATATAGTGATGTAAAAAAACGCGTTTTTTTAAATCGAATAAAAAACCTAGAAAAAAAAACAGAAAAAAACGGTTTTTTTTGTTTTTTTTTTGTTTTTTATTCATTTTTGTAATTGGCAGCACGTTTTGGTAGGTATGGTTGGCGGCATGTAAGCAAACGACAAAGTTTAAACTTATTTTGGTTTTACTTGCACTTTAAAGTTCAAGAAAACTACAGCACAGACTAGTCAAATGTTTAATAAATAACAGTAACATTTTATACCTACTGCCTACTCGTATTACTCACAGAACAGCACCCCCGCCCCACCCCTACTATTGGAAGTTGCTTTAAGCTGAACTCAGCTCTGAAACTGTCGACCTGATCGACGAATCAAGTTACGTTAGCGATTCATCAGGGTCATCAGACAGTGACATGGACGACGTAAACTGCATGGATACTGACTCCGAGTCAGTTGAGAAGTCAGCTATGTCTGTTAGCGAGTAATTTCTGCATTATTATAATTTCTACAGGGTGTTAGGGAAGTCGACGAAAAAATTTCTAGGGGTGAATCCTTGGCCCAAGATATGATGATTTAACTCAACTTACCTATATACAAAGTTGCTTAGTTTAGCCGCTAGAGGGCTTTAAAGATTAATAATAATAATAATAATAATAATAATGGTGCACTAACACCCCATGAAGGAGCTTGGCCTGCAAGGCGAAAGGTCAGAGCTTCCATATCCTCGCTCTCACACCTGGCTGTCGCGTGTCAAATTAATGACAGGTGGTGATGTGGTGAGCATCACGCATTAGACAACCGCATTATTACCCATTATTCCTTCGAACGCAGGTCCCCAATTATTTAAAGCGACTAGCTTTTTTAAATGTTTTAACTCCCTGTATAATCACTACCAATTTTTTTTCTGGATAGTTACTTTAATTTAGAAGCTATTCACTCTCTTAAAAAAATTTAGTTGGGTAAACGGTTTAGCCACAAAAAATATTTTCTAAATCCCTACAAGCCTAGTGTTATATTACAGTTACTGATTCAGGCTTGTAGGGATTTAGAAAATATTTTTTGTGGCTAAACCGTTTACCCACCTAAAATTTTTTAAGAGAGGAAATAGCCTATAAATCAAAGTAGCTATCCACAAAAAACATTGGTAGTGATTATACAGAGGGTTAAAAAAATATGGATGGATAATTAATTGTGATAGTTTTTAAACACCCTGTAAATTTCGAAATCAAGTTTACTGGTAAAATCCCATGGCCAAAAAATGAATAAAAACTATCAAAGATTTTTCCACTTATTTGAAAAAATTAAAAAAAGCTAAGCTTCTTTAAAGCCCTCTAGCGGCTAAACTAAGCAACTTTGTATATAGGTAAGTTGAGTTAAATCATCATATTTTGAGCCAAGGATTCCCCCTAGAAATTTTTCCGTCGACTTCCCAAACACCCTGTATATCCACTTTTGCTATTTTTCTATTTTTCTTTAGAAATATTTGCTTTTTTTTGTTATTATAAATTCTATAATTCACTTTACCTACGAAATGTATTATTTTTATTTAAAAATATCTGTTTTTTGTTTTTCCAAACAAATTACTTGTTGCTATTCACTACACCTTAATTCTAAAAAAAAACGTATTTTAAAAAAAAACCAGACCGCTTGGTTTTTTTTACAAAAAAAAACCGGTTTTAAAAAAAAAAAACGAACGGTTTTTTTTTTGGTTGCATCACTACCTGTATACAGGCATATTTGAATTTAAAAATGACAATTAATATTTCACATTATCAGTGTCAAAGTAGATATTTTTCTAGAAATTCTCACCTGAAGTTTTGTAAATGCTGTAATAAAAATACCTATTAATAAACGCTACATCCATAGTATCCATCACAGTATTTGTATAATATCCTTAAAAGTAGTTATTTACAATATTTATGACAGATGGGAAGTAAATGTCACACACTTAACCTATTTGGTTTAGTAACTTTTTGGAAGTACACTCCTAGACAAAGATGAGTTTTGGAACTGCACTCATGAAATATTGGAAATCAAAGGCCACTTTGCGTTTTTATGTTTACTGAACAGACTATATATAAATATACTTTGTAAAAAAAACTAGATAAATTTCATATTATTTCTGTATTTTTAAATTGCTATAGGGTGGATTTTATTTATTGGAGTGATGAAGTCGTATAATTCTGGTTGTTTAAATATAGTACGATCAAAAATTATTTTCCTCTAGTATGGCCATGAAATACTTCCTAATTTATGAATGCAACTATAACTCACTTACAAAACAAATGACAAACGTAGTTGCATTCATAAAGTAGGAAACATTCCATGGCCATACTAGATGAAAATAATTTTTGATTGTACTATATATGCATTCAACACGAAAATTATTGGTAAAATAAAATAATTCAAGAAAACTAAATAAAATGGAAGGTCATTAACTTCACAAATCAATAGCGTTGCTGCGCATTTCTGACCCTAAACTTTCTTCAAGTAGACAGATTTTATAAGGTGTTTATTGGAGAAAATATTAATTAAAGTTGGCGCCAGCAGAAACTAATTAGGACACGCCTCTGCATATTATTTTAACCTTTTACCTCTTCATGCCGGCGATCAAACCGCCTCTTTATTACTCAAGAATTTGAAAAATTTAACATCGTCGAAGTTCCTGTAATTGTATTTTAGAAAATTAAAAACTGTTAAGGTGAGAGAACCGTTTTTTGGTTAATATGAAAAGATGGGTATATTATGGTTTAAACAGTAAATGCGAATATAGCATACAGAATTTTAATAATCTAAAGCACTTTTTTGTTAATTTATTCCTACATTCTTCCTTTAGAGAAAAGGACGAAACGCTATTTTTATAACTTTGGCAACCAACTGTGCAACTTCAAACCATTGCCTTATTTTATTTTAATTCACAATTAATTATTCAAGTTTATTGTTGTTATAATTATGTCGATAACAACACTTGTATAGACCTCTCCGTGACATATGCATTATAGGCGGGATTTCTCGGTATTCATGTTAAATTGTGATTTCTACAGTTCTTCTACTACCTAGAGATTAGTTATCTTTACAAATAGAAGTGTGTTCGCGTTATGGTCACCAGTTTTGAGCTCTTCCACGTCAGGGAAAACCTTGAATTTACAGGTTGGATTGTGACCAGGCTAATCGGTTTGATAAATTACAGTTTATTAACGTGATGTCACCTCCAGGCCATTTTCTCATATAATAAATTCAATAGCAGCCAGCTCTAGCCGCCGCCGAATATTGTTCCCTGCAGTAGTCTAATACGTTATTATTTATCCCATAAGTTTGCCCATACTTTGTACAACTGCATGGAGGTTACTTTATGAGGGAATTAGGCTTTAATAGATAGGGGTAAGTACGCAGCTGCAAAGTTTTCAAAGACACCTTGTGTCATAAATTCATTTTAGTGTAACAACCTATCTCCAAGTCAAAATTACTACACGTCACTTTAAAAACAAACTCGACTTTTAAGATCATCCTATTACCTACCTGTGTAAATAAGAGTAATCAGTCAGAAATAAATATCAGAAAATCATTTGCATTCCTTTTTAACAATATCTTCACGTTTAGTGAAGTTCTTAGTTTATGTACCAAAATAAACTTCTTTCGTAAAGTATTTTAAACGGGTTACTGTATAAAAAATATTACCACGTGAAAGCTAGACATGTACATTACCTTCTTATATTCCACCAGTGTAGAGCACTAGCTTGGCGTATGTGTTCGGAATTTTAACCTTGTTTCGAAAACGGATAGCTACAATATTTTACTAGTCAAGCCACTAGATGAGCATTGATTTTCTCATTTCAATACCCTCGACTAAGCCCATTAATCCCTGAAATAAACCTCATTATTTTGCTTATACAACGAGAGTAGCGGATTCGCTGGTCTTTATTTTTCCCGTGTCATTACAGCTCGCTGAAAATTATGATCGCAGCAACGAAACGCGGAAAAGCTATTACTTAATGAATTTGAGGTTATTATGATTTGTTGGCGTGTAATTAGAGAATTACCGAGCTAAATCGAGCTTTCTTGGAGGCAAATTGCGCCCGACCTTATCGAGCCATCGATGAGTCTGCAATCACTTAAAATTATACACTGGGGATTTGCCATGATATTCCCACAAAGGAAATTAAGAATTATACTCGTGTTGCCATAAATCTCCCATTGAAAGGCTTTGTAGGGAAACTACAGTTTCCCATTATTTATGATCGGAGATATCGCTGGCTGCACATTTTTACCTTTTATTTATTTATTGCTCCTTATCATTTGGTTCTTAACACGCTACCTTAGAAAAATAATTACTCATAGACGTCCATTCATTTGTTGTATAGTGGTTTCTTATAAATAATGTCCTTTATTTTCTACCAATTGAGGACGTTTGAATTATATAATAATATTTTTAATCGTTCTACAAATTATACACGTGAAGGCCTGTGGCTTGATGGGTTATTCTCTTCCACCGTCTTCGATCCTTTGCTTGTTGTTTCCAATTTCGTATTCCAAAGATTGGTAGATCATCTGTCACTTAGTCCAGCCATTTTATTTTAGATCTTACTGTTCTTCTTTGACTAATCTACTGAATACTAGCTTCTTTGCTTATTTTATTCTGGTTATATGCCCTAGCCATCTTATCAGTTGTGAATTCACTACTGCAATTATTATGTTGATGTTGTCTAAATTTTCAAGTATTTCCTGATTCGTTCTTCGTGATCAAACCCCATTGATGTTCTTCCCTCCTAATAATCTTCTGATAATTTTCCTTTCCTAATACAACTTGGCTTGATTGTTTTCACTTAGTATCCACGTGCCACTCGTGTACACAACACTTAGTATTAACCAGTGGCGGCTGCTCCTTAGGAGTGCAGGGGCGCTAACCTCCCAGCCGTCAACAGCTTATATGGCATAGAAAGAAGTAGCAATTCTATAATTGAAAATATGTTTTATCATCTATCCTGTCGTTATAACACAACAAGGTTTTTAAGTGATGAGATCCAGAGGTAGCTATTAGATACGGTTTAAAACATATAAAACAAGATACAAGAATCACGATGTCAACATAACATAAATTACGTGCCGCTGGCAGCTGTTGAGGGCGATTTGAAATAGGGCCCAAACTTATGTGGCAATTAGGGGCCAAATCGCTGACGCTGCAGATCGAGCTATCACAGTATCAATGTTGTGCAAATGCTAAACGACGTTGTAGCCAAGTTAGCCGTTAAACTCGCGAGCTTATCGTCTTATTTACAAACATTGGGCTCCCAAAATGTAATGCGATCCGAGCGTAAAGGCCTGCAAAACAAATATGGTGCAATCTTTGAACATGAAAATGAATGCCAGCGGGAAATGACGTTTTTTCATTGTTGTGGGCCGTTTTAGACATAATATGTTAATAATAATATAAATCCATGTACTGGATACCACAGAGGTATACAAACCGAGGGGGTTTGGTAAAACCAGTCTTCCACCCTCCCGTGGTATACAAGAAAATGCTGTCTATACACAAACTTAATCTAAAACAAAACAGTACATAATAACAACATAAAAAGTAATGATACTGATCAGATAACGCATCCAAAAAGTTGTTCAACAATGTGGGAGCCATATATAGAAAAAAGCCCTCAAATTTAACTGTTCGATGTTGTGGTATTATACAGTTATGGACCCTAATATTTACGTTATGAACATCAGATCTCATACTCAACAAATCGTACAAACACCTTGGCGTTTTATTACAGATCAAAGTATTGTAAGGGTGATTAGCTCAACTTTGTATAGCAATATTTGTTATAATTAAATTTTAATCAATTTAATTGCCCTATTTATTTAATTTGGATATTCAAACGTATTTTCTGCTAGCTCCTGTAGATACACTTGACTGAAAATCAGAGCGGATTCTTTTTATCTAGATTGCTTATTCTGAAATTTGATGTTCATATTTTAATTATGACAATTCAAAACTTCTGTCAAATGGTACGTCAAACTAGTTTTTGAAAATTCAATTACAAATACTTCATCGTTACATTTGTCATACGACATTCTCAAATAGTAAGTACTTCCTTAATTAAAATTAATTCACTTTAATCTATATTTTACTTTTAAAAGGGTTTATTTATTAATTTCCAATTACAAAATTCGGTTGCATTCTTTTCGTTTCAAAATTTTTTATATCAATAAAAAACATCTCCTTAGCGATCCAGCTTATTTTTTAGTCCAACACACTATAAAAGCTTTATTATTTGATTAATACCTACTATGTTCAATAGTATATTTCGAAAAAGTATATGTCATCAATTTCCACTTTCATTTTAGATATTAAATTAAGTTAGAATCCTTCTGTTTCTCAATCAGCTTCATTTAATTAAATTATAAATTCTATTTCCTTTCTATTCTAAATGTATCTTAATTTTTAATATCCATTTCACATCTAAATTCATCCCCATTATTTTCAATTACTTTTTTTAAATCTTATTAATATGATTTTTAGACCCCTGTACCAATAGCATAACAGTATATAAAAATATGTCATACAGATATATTACGTTGTTTTACATTGGGCTCGTTTAAATAGATCATGTAGGGTGTGATGTGTAATTTAGTATTGTTGTATTCCGTGTGTATTATGGTATTTTTTCCAACCCTTGCAGACATTGGATCACACCACAGCTTCTTTTGCACACAACATATGAGTTTATTTTGACATAACTTTAGTAGATAATTATTGGGTATTTTCTTCGTACTTACGTACCTACATTTTCTGCTGTGTTTGAATACATTTTGTATTGTGCACATGACGTTCCCTTTTGAATTATTAAAATTCAAAATCGCTGCTATATTTGGATTAAAACATAGATGGAATGTAGGTGTCATTTAGTATTTTTTAAGTTAAAAATTAAGAACCCTTCAAATATAATCATCACGACCCGCCACTGATTTTAATAGAACTGTCTAATAGCGTCGCGGTTACTAAAAGGTCCACCTGACTCACCGCACTTCTTATTGTGGACGAATCCGTAATTGATTTGATAAATAGGTACCTACTGATTCCACTCATTACATCAAATTCCCTCACCTATCGACGAAAGTGTGAAATTGGCAAGGATGAGCCCGAGGAACAAGTATACGGGCTACATCCAATTAAACTCTGTTTCGCATAAACGCTACAACCGACGTCTAAATTGCAGGGTCGGTTCCGGCACTAAAATTTCCGAATTAAAAGCGCTCGATGGCTCAATTTTGGCCTCCATCCTTGCGCGGAACAGGTATTAGTTAAACGCCTGCCGATAGTATGGAGATAGATGACGGCCGTGTCGGATAACGGATAGCGATGGTCAAGTAATGGACGGTGGACAAACCGGGACCACACATGCAGCGGAACGCCCCATATTGTGGCCGGCGACCTTCCTGCCATCGAATCCTGGTTTATTTGACGTCGAATTTGAATTAACATCGATATTCGAACTCCGGAATGCCGCCGTTGCGTTGTACTGCACGCTCTCCACCATCTTTCTACCTTCTGCCAGCGCTCGGTGCGGAATCAATTGACGGATTTCAGGGCGAATATGACAAGATTAATCGGTATTAAGTCTCGTGAACGTAACGCCGGAAATAGCCTTTCGAAACGGTCGTAAGGAGTTAGACGAGGAATGAAATGGCATGTATAAGACTTGTTAAGTAATGGAATACGAGCTTATGCTCATTCCCTCTCGGCTATTCAATAGCAGAATATATCTAGTTAGCCTCGACTATTTCTGCCTCATAGAAATGAATTTTATGTAATTTTGACCTAATGTAATGGCAATCTGTTGTCGTTCTGAACTTTAAAATGATGCATATATTCACACTAATTGCAACATGAAATTTCATATTGACACTGGGCTAACATGAAAATGTTGAACGACTTTGTAGATTTAAGTAAATTTAGATTACATAGATTTTTCCAGGCAGTTCAGGCCAATTACTTGTTGCAACGAATTTTTTGAAACAGATTCGATTCACGGATATTAGGTTTGGGCCCTTTTTATATTGCAATAGTCACCACCTTCTTAATGAAGTTGTTAAAGCCTTACGTTACGTATTTTAATCATACACTGATTGACTAAACTGCAATATGAGTTGGATATGTAATTATTTTACATTTGACTGTACGAATTCTATTTTAGTTTAAAAATGATTTTCAATTAAGATGAATTCAAGTACTTCTTATGCCCATTATTTATGAATCGTTAATATTTAGTTATTAAATATTACTAGCCCAGTAGAGCATGTACTCCCAAAAACAAGTCGGTTCACGCTATATCAAGACAGTTTATTATTTCTGAAAAATTATTTGTTCAATGACAACTTATGTCAAATTTTTGTGACAACCCCAATGAATGTCAGTGTCAGTTCAAATCATGTACATGGAATATCAGTTGCAAATACCCCTTTGTTACAATACCTCAAATAGTAAGTAGTCCTTTTATTTTTTTTACCACACTTCACTCAGTTACTGTTTATTTTAGCTTGCTCAATAAATACCTGTGATTGCAGTTCGTCCAAAGAAACTTTATCCGCCTTTTAGGAGATCCAAATGTATACCAACTACTCAGTAACCTCAGTACCAGCTCACCCTATGACCAAGAACTGCAAACAGCTTCGGAAATGCCTCCTTCCAACTCTCAATTAGCACACACGATTCAGCAACCCGAACCTTAACAAAATCCTCCAGCAGTGAAGACACCATCCCCTCCAAACAAGATGTTAACAATCCAAATCATGCGAATTCCGATCTGTCAGAAACCACAAGACGTCACCTCAACTAGTGTCACTCTCACAATGCCAGTCCAACAAAAGTGCAGCCCAGTTCAACTCCTTTAGATGAAAAATCACTTCCAATTTCCTAAGGTTCTTACTCCTGTCATGTCCTATTCTCAGTAAATACAGCTGACGCTATCTAGGTCACAAGATGTAATTATTTCACAGTAAACTAAGTTCAATATTCAATTCCAGAAATTATTTCAATTGCCTGTAGTGTTTTAAATTATGTTCCTCCTACCATTCACGTCTTCTCCATATCTTATTTATATTCTTCAAGTTTTAAAATTTTCGTTTATTAATTTCTCTCCCATTTAATCGTAAGTAGATCCTTTTTCACACCAAAATAGATCAAATTCACCTCAGAAAAAGGGGTTTTTTCCAAATTTCAGTTTTACAAAATTATTACGTTTTATTTTTCAAACATTTCTATTGTGTACATTATCTCCTTAGTGATAGATTTTGCATACTTTTTACAGTCCAACACTATATTTTATTATCACATATAGAACACCCGTTATATTGAATAACATTTCTCAAGTATTTGCTATTAATCTTCCACTATATTTTAGGTAACTTTTACATCATTTTAGAACCTTCTGTTTCTTATTTTACATTCTTCAACTGAATTCAAATTATTCCGTTATTTTACAAAATACAGGTTAATAATTCTGATAACCTTTTATTACTTAAATTCATCTTTGTAATTTAATACTATATTCTTTTTTTTATCTGATATCAAAACCTTACACTAAAAGCAATTACAATATAAACAACTGATTCGAATCACAGGATGTTAAAGTCTATAATCTACACAAATTTATAAAATAAAAACAACGCTAATACCAATAATAATGTTATTTTGTATTAACTTTTGGCCTCAAAAGGGTTAGCACACTGAGTGTTCCAGTTATAGAAAAATCAGAAGTCAAATTTAATAAAAAATATATAAAAGTAACAAACGCACAATTCTCGATCTACTTTGATTCACAGAAATAATTCTATTTGCAACATATAATTAAAGGTATATTTTCTCAAGTAATTGTAATAGATAACAAACGCGGTTTCTTGTATGCCTTCATAGACATGCGAAATAGTTTAAGTTCAAACAGTGCGATTATAAAGAATTTTGGATAGAGATGGTTTTGTATTTTCAACTGCACGCCTTAGCATGTGCCATAAACAACGCATTTTGGCACTGATTACCGTAATTCGCGCAACGCATCTCTATCACGACATCCCTCGTGACGCATTTATAAGTAAGGTAAAGTTATTGCTTTCCAAAAATAATGTGAGTGTGATGCGCTACTGTGAAATTACCCGTTTACTATTCTGACAACTAATTACCAGTACAGAATGAATCCGGAAAATACACAAAACAACTAAAATCAATAAACAACGGAAGCTAGATACAAATGATCAAATCAGTGAAATTCTTAAACAACATATAGTTGGCAAGTTCTAAAATTAGAATGAGTTTAAACATTTACATTCATTAACTTTCGCAGCAAACGCGATCCGGCAAGCTATGCGAGACCAAATCGCAACTGAAAATGTGAGGGAAGTGTTAAGTGCGCCCTTAGTTACTCAAAAGATGGAATGTAGAAAAGAACTTGACCTTGATTCGTGGCCTATATTTCGTCGAAAGAGAATGCAATCAAGCTGGAGCGGGATCGTTCACCAGGTGTTAGGGTTTACCAGCGATGTGCTACTACAGACAGGAGACCCATACACGACTCGTAATCCACTTAGATATCATCGGGGTTATTTGAAAAATGGGACAGGAAAAGATAGAAAATGCCTGCTGCCTGCAGGTGACTTCAACTTCAAAAGATATCATGAATAAATTGTATAGAACAACTAGGTTCAGTTAACTATTTAATTATTCATTGCTTCAAATCTACGTCTCATTACCGATGCTTTGCAGGGTGGATTCGTTTTGTAAGAGTGGAAGATTCACAATTTTTCGAAACAGAAATCGGAAAATAGCTCAATTCTGAAGTTTCATTAACAAAATTTTCAAGAATAACAGGAAGGCAATTTCGAATTCCAAAATTTGACAAAGATATCAAAAATGGTATAGGTAACCTGATCCACGCATCGACACACAATAATTTTAAGACCTTTACAACAGAGTTTGTTTTACATAGCCGCTCTCGTAAAAAATTGTTAATATAAGTAAATTGAGAAAGTTGTTGTTTCTATTTGTTAACATTTTAAAGCAACAACCGTTTCCGTTTCAGAATTGCCGGTGTTCACAGTTTTACAATGTAACATTTTATTGATAGCGCTGCAAGCTACACTCCTCACTGAATCTATCTTCAAGTTTTATGTCCACATTGTTTCTCTGTCAATTCTTGTTACACCTTGAAATGCTCTCTAATATTTCATCCCTGGTGCCTGTATTTTGTTTTTCATTTGTGAGTTTACCAACCACGCCTCACTTAAAATAGGTTTGGAAATAGCTTTGTTTTTGTTTTTATACGCTACAATATATATATTTTTTTTCATTTTGGGTAATCATTCTTTAATAATTTCATGTATAAATATAGTAAACAAGAAATCGGGTAGGCAGTTGGGAAAGCGTTAGGCTTGCATTAAGCAAGTCCTCGGTTCGAATCCCGCGGGGGCCGGAATTTGTCCGCAGCCTTGGAGATTGGAATCGGGCTCGGTGAGACCATTCACAGTTGGGCACCAAATCAACTGTGCTCTGCTGAGGACCACATACCTAAGAGACAGAGTAACAAGGTCAATATATCACCAAGAGACACACCTCACACAATGGTTGCTGCGCAAGCATAAAAGGCGCGCCCCAACTTTGTAACTCGAATCCAGGGCAAGTTGAGCATTGTACCGCCAGACGCAAGCGCATAAAGCACCGGCCTCTACATCGCAAGGTAAAATGAGGTTACGGACAATACATACAAATATTGTAAGCGGTTCGAAGATTATTGCATCTTCTTGTCTCAAACCTTTTTCTGTTTTGAATGTTCCTGATTTCATGTTCTTAGTAGCTACAAGTTTGCTGTATACATGTTACCTGAAAGTGCACGGAGCATGGCAATTCCATGAGGTGGAAAAGGTTCAAATGCTATTTACCATACGAGTAAATAAAATGGAAAATGCAATAATTACTCGGGTAGCTAGGCAACAAGTGTAATAGTGATACCATCTTGTTTTCGCTTGGTAAAATTTATCTATTACTGTCGCCGGGCTTCGTAGCTTAGCGGTTAATCATTCTGGCTACTGATCTAAGGGGCGAGAGTTCGATCCCCGATCCCGGTGAGGTTTTTAAAAATAAGAAAATGCGGATGAAAACCTATACAGAATGCAATCATTTGGAAGTGATGTAAAGCCGTGGGTCCCATGTTACTACGATGTGTAGCATGTAAAAAAGCCTTTGCTAGGGATGGAACTCCTTAGTTTCGGCACAATTCTAAGTAGGACTAAGGTACCTAGTACTCTGCATGCCTAGGCCTTGTACACGGGGCTGGCAAAAAGGGCCTATGAAGGCCTACTTGCTAGACATCAGTCTCCCCACAACTAATACTAACTAACTAACTAACTCCATTATTGTCTAGCACACTTACGCTCTATGTTCTCTACAATTTTAGACAACTGGTGTAAGTTCTTATTCTTCGTATCAATTTATTGTTTATTCTTGTTTTTCCAATATATTATTCCATATTTTTTGGCGTTGTATACTCAATCGAACGGTTTTTTGAGATCAATAAATACAAGACAGGTGTATTAGTTGTTAGGGTTTTCTGTATTATCTGTTTTGTAGTGAATATAGGATCCTCGCCCTTTTCTGAATCTACGTAGGACTTTCTAGCATCCGTTGTACCTGCGTTGATGGTCTTTTTTCTAATACTTTTTTTATATTATCTTAACCGTTGTACCTAGTAAGGGTTTCCTCGTATAATTATTAAACGTCATCTGGTACTCCCTTTTCCATGCTTTTGTAAAAACTTACCAAAATGCTTCTGTTCTCTCTGGCCCCAGGGTTTTAATCAGTTATTCCATCATGTTCTCGTGCTTTACCGTTTTTTTATTGTTTTTGTTGCGGCTTCTATTCCTTTCAATTTGATTTTATGTATCGCGTTATTTCTTAGGGCTTCTTCATTTCTTTCCAAATGTGTATTAATTTCTATTTTTGCTTCTGCTTCTCCTTTGGTGTTATTTAGTAGTAATTCTAGAAAATATTCCCTCTCGCTCAATAATTTGCGTTTCTTCTGTTAAAATTTCGTTGTCTTTATTTCTTACTATTGCGTTTTGTGAGGTTTACTTTTTCTTATATTTTTTATGTCGTATAGAAAAGTTTGTAGATTTTCATTGCTATGTACTTCCATTTACTCACCGAATTTTTTCAGTATTTCTCTATTTCTGCCCTAACGACCTTTTTGACATTTTTTCTATGTATTTTATACATATTATAGTTATTATCTCTTTCATTTTGTAGGTACTCTTTCCACTTTTCGTTTTTATTTGTATTTGTTTTGATTTCTCCTTCACCATCCTGTTTGTTCTTGATGTTCAAAATGCTACAAGTTTATTTTGCTGCTTCGCTGATGATATTCTTATAAATGTTCCATAATTGCTCACACTCCTTAGCAGTTTCTTCATCTCCTAGTTTATTCGTACATGTAATGATCGACACCTATATTAGGTTCTGTTCTCACTTTTACATCACTGATTTCTTTTCTATGCGATCTTTCTGTTAATATATATATAGATAATTATCATTTGCTTCTTTGCCCTGCCTTGTGTAGCTCTCTTTATATTTATGTTAGTTTACTCCGTATTTACCGTATTTACTGTATTGACAGTACTTATTTCTACTCTTCCATTGAAACTCATATATTTTCCTTTACATTGCCGAATCTTAAATTCATATCTGCTTTTTCATCCTAATTAGGTTCATAGATTGTAATTATAGTGTACAGTATTTTGTTAATTATTCAGTCAACTTCTGCTGTTGCCCTATTTTCAGTTGGTACTGTATTATACACATTGTATAACTAATACCAAGTATCAACATTATAGTTCTAGTCGCTATTAATAGCTGATCATTTTCAGGAACTTTCTTTTTTAAATTTCAATTACTGTTAGAATATAGTAATAATAACGTCTTGATTGTGAAAAGTAATTCCGCTTGTTGAAAATGTTGATGGTTTTGTACATTCTCTATTGTTTACCTCTTCCGTTTGCGTTACCTTTACTGCTGTCCCTATCACATCTTTTATATTGCGTCGTTTTTTGGAAACCTAATTTTTTCAATTACATTTGAGTTTTTAATCCTATTATTCTTAAAGTTTCAAATTCAATTTCGAATATATTTCTGTTGTTTTCCCTTCCGCAATTTCTTTTATTTTTCTTTTTGTATTTCTGGTTTGATCATTGTAATAAGTACATTTGTATGAGGGGAATTCCTTACTTTCTCTTTACTAAGCAAATTTTGTATATTTTTCACAACGTTCTCAACTTCTGCAGCACACTTATGTTTCTATTAATCGAAGGCATTTGTTTCATTTTCATTTTTACTTCCTTTTACAATATTGGACTCACCCCAAAAATTCGAAATTGAGTTTTCAACAGATCTTCACGTTTTAGAGTCGCCTTAACCCAAAAAACATATTTTTTTTCATTGGTCTGTCTGTGAGTGTGTCTGTCTGTGTGCCTGTGTGTGCCTGTGAATAGAATATCTCAAAAACGAAAAGAGGTATGGCATTGAAACTTCATATATAAGTTTTGTGTACTATGTATATGCGACAGCAAGTTTTTGAAGAAAATCGCACAACCGGAAGTAGGTGTTTACTCCTGCGATTTTTCAGTTTTTTTCGATTTTTTCAAAAACGGTTCTAACGATATTTTTCAAACTTTACATTTTTGTTACAATTTTAATGTGTATTAGTGTGAGCTAGGTGATTTTCCAGTTGAATGCTTCTAAAATGGGTTTCTTTTGTTTTTTTCTATTTTTTTAATTAACTCCTATTTTAAATAAAACACCCGGTATATTATTACATTTTTGAATTCACCTTAAAATTCTAGAGAAAATTTGTCTCTTCAACTAACGCTCTATTTTGTACCGTTTTTGTAGAATTTGTAATTTTTGAAAATTTTTGACAAATGCTTAAAAATTTTAAATCAAATCCTTGGCTAATTATAAGATCACTGTAAAAGGAAGTTGTGTGAATGTATCACACCAGATTTTTACTTACATATTAACTTGTATGTCCTTGTAGATGTTGTCAGTATCGATATTTTTCTCTTAAATATCTACAGAAATAAGGTTTGCTGCAAATGTTTCTAGAATACACAGTTGTTTTTAATACGAAAATATGGAAAGAGCTCTTATTGAGTAGAATAATTTCTTAAACTATTGCGGGATTCATATTTAGTGACAGGGTATATAATGTTAAGATAATAGTAAAATGTCAGAAGAATAACATAAAATTACATTCGCCATATAGCAACTTTAAAGGTATGCATTTCCAAATCCATTCGTCCATCACACTTAAGTTATCTTCAAAGATTCGTCTGCGAAGATGCTAATTGTCAAAAATGGCAACTTTAAAATTCTCTATGAAAATATAGTTTGCAAAAGTTTTACTCAACACACGTTACGTATGCAGATAAAATCACCGATATAAACATATATAGTCTATTTTTACTTCCTTTTACAATAAAGGAAGTATTGGATTCACCCCAAAAATTCTAAATTGAGTTTTCAACAGATCTTCACGTTTTAGAGTCCCCTGATCCCAAAAACCATGTTTTTTTCATTTGTCTGTCTGTCTGTGTGTGTGCCTGTGAACAGAATATCTCAAAAACGAAAAGAGGTATAGCGTTGAAATTTCATATATAAGTTATGTGTACTATGTAAATGAGACACCAAGCTTTTGAAGAAAATCGCATAACCTGAAGTAGGTGTTTACTCTTGTGATTTTCAGTTTTTTTCGATTTTTTCAAAAACGGCTCTAACGATTTCTTTCAAACTTTACATTTTTATTACATTTTTAATGTGTATTGATGTGAGATAAGTGATTTTGGAGTTGCATACTTTTTTTTATTAACTCCTATTTTAAATAGAACACCCGGTATATTATTACGTTGTTGAATTCAGCTTAAAATTTTGGAAAAAAATTTCTCTTTAACGAACGCTCTATTTTGTACCGTTTTTGTAGAATTTGTAATTTTTGAAAATTTTAGACAAATTCGTCAAAATTAAAAATCAATTTTTTGGCTAATTATAAGATCACTGTAAATGGAAGTTGTGTGAGTGTATCACACCAAATTTTTTTGCTTTATGATTCAGAGCAGGCCTTGCATTTGCATTTTTGTAAAAGTGTAGGCAATTAGTTACAAAGAAAAATCACTAGTAGTATCAAAAACCTGTTACAACTTTCAATGTATAAGGTTATAAGCAGTATCTATATATATAATAGACTTGTCTGTCCGTCCATCCGTCCGGGACGCTGTTTCAGCAGCCAAACCGTAAGAGATAGAGAAAAAAGTTATGAAAGTTATATGTTTGGAATGGTCATGTCAGGTCAGGAACCGAATTTCAGTCACGTGACACTTCCGGTTTTCGAGAAATCACGTGATTTCCGTCCGTGCGGGACGCTGGTCCGTCCGGGATGGTCTTTTTTGTTTTATTAAATGAGACATTTGTCTCACTGGACTGCTAGTTATACCTAATAGGAGCTAACATTCTTGAACAGTTGACATTAAATAAGGTATTTCTTTCTGTCTAATTGACCAATTTCCTTGGTTTGTTTATTATGGTGTCGCATAATTTCTGTACGCCACAAGTTGAAAAACATAAAATAAATAAATATAAATCCTTATTTTTGTTGCTATTACAAAGATGGCTACCTTGCTTGCTCATGATATTCCATGTCAGATTTGTTTCAAAGCAAACAATAATCAGGAGCATCGTCTGTTTATGTGAACGATGTGCTCAACTTGTTTACAATAAAAGCAACAACTTTATAACGTTCTCTTTTAGAAACTGCATAGGAAATGCCGACAGATTTATACACAAACTTTGAGATACGTAGTAGATTTGTAATTCAAACTAACAGACAACTGAGGCCAACATTTGTGTACCTACGTTTTCCGCAAACAATAAACAAATCAAATCTGCATACAATTTAAAATTGAAATTTGTATGTGACTGCAGGGACGACCAAACGATCTAACGGTTTGGTCATGGAAAACTTTGGTTAGTAATTTTTCTAATGTGAGGGTTAAGAAAAACGTGTTACTTATATTCTTGTGCGTTTTGAAATCTAAATCTGGCCACGCCTATTGTTAGGGTCAACTGCAGTTAGAGTTAGAGAAAAGCTAATTAGATTTTTCACCTTAATATCCATGAAAATTAAGTCTGCAGAAAACTGGGGCTCCTGGAGTAATTACACCAAACTTTGACTCTGAGAGTTACAACTGTTTAATTATAAAGGTCTTCTAATGCAATCACTAATTTACCTCGCTTGCTCTCAGAGTTCTTTCGGAGTTTAATTTCTTAAATGCAATCTTGTTCAATTCAAAATTTCATCCGTCAACCGAGCTGCAAAATGAACGTCACGGGCGAGCTGGAGTAAATAGAGTATTAATTAAATAAGAGCAAAGGGCGTACTAAATGAATTTTTTGTCTCAACTTTGTCCCTACCCTTTAAAGGAATCGCGCCTAGACTGGACAGGAAAAATGTGAGGTTTGGCAAACATTATGGGATGCAACATGTCGTTTGTCTTTGTTTATAATACCTAGGTAAGCTAACTGCAGATTAAGTTGTTGCAGTTGAAGCAGTATCTACCTGAAATGGAATATATTTTTTCCTACTTTTGAAAAGTGTTTGAGTGTGTGCAATGCGTGTCGTTTCCAAATTCGCGATAGTAAACTGAAATTAAAATTTTCTTGATGTTAACCATTTGAGTCAAATTTATTGAAATATAATTAATACATTGCTAATTGCGACCCAAAATTTGAAGCAAGAATATATTATTGATGAAAGAAAAACGAGACTTAACTCAAACTTAACAACAACACACGACAGGATTTAAGAACTATCAGAAATTCAATAAAGAATAGAAAAGGCAAATCGTATTTGGTATCATTACATCCAGAAGAATACTATAAACAGCTGTACGATTCAAACAACGAGAACTTTAAAGACATGAAAATAACAAACATTAACTCAGAAAGGATTCCAGAAGTAGAAGTGTTCGAGATAGAAAACACTTTGAAGACAGTTAAGAACAGAACAGCAGGAGAAAACGGCACACTATCAGAAATGCTGATAGAAAACGCTGCAATCAGTCATTTATTCCAAGTTTACACGTTATTTACAAGAATCCTAATCAACAAACTAACAATTCAACTGAACCAATATAAACTACGTGAACAGGCTGATTTTAGATCGAGTTTTGGGACAATTAACCACCCCAAGTTGTAAGAAATTTACAGGAAGAATTTGAGAATACAATCTCTTATATTTTGTAGAATATTCTTCTCTTCTTCATCATCAGCTTTCAATCGTCCACCACTGAATGTAAGTCTCTCCTATTTCTTTCCACATTTTTCTATCTTGTGCTGTCTGTAGCCAATGCGTACTTACTGTTTTTATAATACCAATCTCCATCTCTTTGTTTGTCTTGGCTTGCAGCTTAGCATTCTTGATGTCCACCTATTTGTGCTCAGTCCATTGATACTTAAATCGAGCAATCCTTTGCATGACGTCCATGATTTTGTTCTTTGCTGTATCTTCTCATTTGTCCTAAACTAATACTTAGCATGATCCTCTCCATTGCCCTTTGTGATACTCTTAGTTTCTCAGCACTTCTTTGTTTGATGCCGAAATGTTAGCCATCTTAAACTCCTTAAGAGAGTGCATGGCCGGCTGGTAAAGCGTTTGCGTTTGCAGTCGGCAGGTAGTGGGTTCGAACCGCACACTGGGGCATTGGTAACATCGAACGCTCTCCGGCCTTTGGTGGTTGTGACGTTCTTCCTACTATTTCAGTGGTTAAGCTAACCAGTCTCCCGGGCCCTGGCTGAAGAAGGCTTACAAAATCGCATAACAGGCTATCAGCCTATATTAAGAGGAAGAAGAAGAAGAAACTCCGTGCTAAACAGACGTATAGATCACAAGTATATAAACTTGATACGAAGTATAAAGTAATTGCAAAGCTCACCGTCAAACACCATGCTCAAACAAATTCAATAAAGAAAAAGAAGAAAGACAGGGGGATACGATATCTCTGAAGTTATGTATCCTATGCTTGGAAGCCGTTTTCACTCGACAGCGACAGATTAGATCACTTAAGTAACAAACAAATCTCGAATCTTTCTGATAAAGAAGAATGGGGATTTGCAGATAAAGGAAGCTTCATCAACAAGGATCTTATGACCGGTATCAAGTTGGTATTCGGTGATGGTTGATGATGAAACGAGACCCGACTTAAGACAGCGCTGGTGTTCAGAGATAAGGGTTTTTACTGAACGTCCTGTTTCACCAGTGTATTGAAATGGTATTAAACCCACAACTTGGCTCTGTTCAAAATATTTAACCGAGTCAATAAAGCACAGAGTTGGGATATTTTATATAATTGCAATTTTAAACAAAAATAAAAATATTAAATACGTTGATTATGAGATGCGAGAAACAGTAATTAGTCGGATAAAGGCACGCAAAGGCAAAGCATATTGCAGAGAGTTTGAATTTGGCTTGCGAATAAAGTAATATAATTAAAATGATAGGTTTGTACACATGTAAAGCCAGACCGAACGAAAGTAATTGACACAAAAAGGTTATTACGTGCAAAAAAGAGCGTAGTTATCAATAAAAGCCAAGGACAGTGAAAATTGTGAGCAAGCAGAAGGGTGAAGCAAGATGAAGGATAATATAGAAAATTGCAAAGAGCAATTCCTGAATGGAGGTAACAGAATAAAAGCAAGCAACGTAAAAAGTGCGGAACTCAAAAATAAGTGCGTTAATAATTAAAAACATAGTGCAAAAGCAGAGCTGTGAAATTAAAAACGTTTGTGAGTGCAACGCTATGGAACAATTAGTTATAAGCAAAAAGACAATACTTTAGATTTAAGAAAATGTTAGATTGTAATTTATGTAATCAAACTTTATTCTATTTGTAGTAAAAATTATCAATCTTAATTTCCAATTAATAGTAGAATAACATCGTATCCTAGCAACATGATGCTTTTTTGTCATTAACAAAGACAACAATTGAATTAAATTATTGGCAGTGCTCCATTTTCAATTACTGTTTTTATATTAATAAAAGTATTTTTACCAGTTCAAAAGTGTACAGTTTTATTGCCCAAATCTCCGTGCTTCAGTACAAGTGTTTGTGGGAAGAGTCTCGACATAAATATAAAAACTTTTATAATTTGCTTCCGATTGTGTGAACGGGAGCGAGCACCTGCAAACTACGATCTTCGACTGCGCCCCAAATTAGAATCGGAACCCAGAGGTTAGCAGTCCAAATAACAAGGGAGGCAGTCATTGCAGTATATAGCATTACAAGAGCAAGGGACATAGTGTTCAATTTATCTTTAGGTGAAGAAAGAATCTGTGAGATTTTTCTCTGGGGTTTGAATACTGTTCCGGAAGTAGTTTGATACGTAATGACAATGGTCGAAATCACTTTAAGATCCCTACTAATAACGGATAAAATACCAGACCTACAGGCTGCTCACCCTGTATACAGTCTGTTCTACAAAAAAGGCCCCGCCTTCTAGCTACTTTATTATTTATTTTAGACCCAATAAACCTGATATCAAATCAAATGGCACATAAAAACCTACATTTTAACACTATCAAAAAAATTTTATCTTCAATTGTTTCAGAGTGGTGACGTCACATGCAATTTTTTTAAATTACACTGTATATATTTTTTTACATTTTCTGGCAGAGGTTTTTTTTCTCTTTTCAACAATATAAATATTTTATGCCCTTACATAAGAATATTTTCGAGAAAAATTAAAAAACTTTTTTATCAGTGGGAGGCCACGATACAAAACTATAAACAAAAGTGTAACTTAGAAAAACAAAACAATATTTATTTACAAAAGGGAACACAAATACTAACCATTTATAACAAATGTTCGATATGTAAACCATTATTGACAATACAAATTTGACATCGTCTATTAACACTTCTTGCGGCGTTTATAAGCATATCTTGAGCAATGCTTTGGGAAGCATTTCTAATCCGTACTCTGAGATCATCAATATTTTCTGGTGGTGCAACGAAAACAAGGTCCTTAAGGTGTCCCCACAAAAATAAATCAAGAGGAGTTAAGTCTGGGGACCTAGCTAGCCACTGAATTGGTGCATTTGTGCCAATCCAATTCTGTCCAAAATTTTCCTTTAGGAAATTAGTGTTTATAAGAGAATTATGGACAGACGCACCATCTTGTTGAAAAATGACATTATTAAATTCTGCAAGAGGCAATTGTTCCAAATATTCCTGTAATTGGTTTCGTAGAAACTGGTTGTATCTAACTGAATTTATAGTTCCGTCAATAAAGTAAGGTCCTAATAACCTTCCGTTTAAAATCCCACACCATACATTAACACTAAATCTTCTTTGAAAGCGATTTTCTCTAATATTTTTGGGATTTTCTGTACTCCAATAATAGTGATGATTTCTATTAAATAATCCGTTATTGGAAAATGTGCATTCGTCAGACCATAATATTTTTCTGTAAAAATTAGGATCCGCTTACTGTCTGTTTACAAAGTAATTACAAAATTCAATTCGACGTGGAGGGTCATTTGCTTCAAAATTATGCACTAAATGTACGTTATATGGTTTAAAATCATGTTTTTTTAAAATGTGATGTACTGTACTACATGACACCTGAAGATTATGTGCAATTTCTCGTGTTGAAGTTTGCATCTTGCTCTACACTTAACAAAATATCCAACTCCAAATTTTCATCTCTACTTGGCGGTCTCTCTTTATTTTCTTTAGGGAACCCGTATTCCTTAACGTTTCTTCTAATTTACTAAATTTTTTCTGGGAAGGAGCCTGTCTATCGGGATACCGTGTTTGATAAATACGTAAAGCTTCCGCACTATTTTCCCTGCATTCAAAGAATACTTGCAACATGTCAACCATTTCATGGTTAGTAAACCTGGCCATATTTTGATTTGAATATTAAAGCACAAGAGTATAATACAAGAAAACACTTTAGATTATTCTCGAATCTGACAGTTAAAGCGTTTGTTTTGTTTTTCTAAGTTACGCTTTTGTTTATAGTTTTGTATCATGACCTCCCACTGTGAAAAAGTGTTTGTAATTTTTCACGAAAATTTTCTTATGCAAGTGCATGAAATATTTATATTGTTGAAAAAAGAAAAAAAACCTCTACCAGAAAATGTAAAAAATATATACAGTGTCATTTAAAAAAATTGCATGTGACGTCACCACTTTGAAACAATTGAAGATAAAATTTTTTTGATTGTGTTAAAATGTAGGTTTTTGTGTGCCATTTGATTTGATATAAAGTTTATTGGGTCTAAAATAAATAATAAAGTTGCTAGAAGGCGGGGCCTTTTTTGTAGAACAGACTGTATATGTGTCTGACATTTTCACGGTTTCATGCCAGGTATATATTGTGAAGGAGATTAGCTCCACTTTGTGTGCCCAATTTATGCTATGTTATATAATAATTGACTTTTAATGAATTTAATTGCCTTATTTATTTATTTTGGATATTCAAAATTATTTTCTGCTTGCCCCAGTAGATACACTTGACTGAAAATCAGATGGGATTCTTTTTAATCTAGATTACTTATATTCTGCAATTTGATGTTCCAATATTATTATGACCACTCAAAACTTCTGTCAATTGACACTTCAAACTAGTTTTGAAAATTCAATTACGAATACTTCATCGTTACATTTGTCATACAACAATCTCAAATAGTAAGTACTTCCTTAATTAAAATTAACTCACTTTAGCCTTTATTTTACTTCAGTTCTTAATTTAATTTACCCGGATTCTGTTACCTTTTATTAAACTTAACACTCTCCTCTGCTAAACCCAATACGTCCAACTATGCAACTGACCACGCTACAAAACTGCTTCTCTCAAATCCACGGCGAAAGCCTCAACTGACAATCAACTGCCAAGATGTCCAGAATCCAGATCCAAATCAACACAGGAACCTAGTTTCCCACAGGAATCAGCATCTACAGCTTCACCATAGTATGCATACAAATAGACCTCAGCCGCAGATGCGTTACTTTAATGTAATCACATATATGAATTCTGCTACAACCCAGCACCACGAATCTGCTCACTCTGCTAATGATGTCGATGCACTCCACCTCCCTTGTAAAGCGTTCCTTCTTATCCAATTCACATTCCCTTACTTTTATTTGCCTTTGTAGATTATAATTGTAATAAATTGCTTTTCTCCCCACATTCTAGTCTTCATCCATCTAGTTTTCTCATACTATTCTTTTAATATTTTAGTTTTTAATTTTCTTCTTCACTCAAATTTGTATGTAACTTTAAACCTTTTATTATGCCAAATATTTATTTTAAAACTCTTATAAAGGAGTTTATTTCTTAATTAATTTTTTTTACAAAACAGTACTACATCATTTTCGTATTAGATTTTTTTATCAATAAATACTATCTCCTTAGCAATCTAGCTTATTTTTTTTTAGTCCAACACACTATTAAAGTTTTATTATTTGATTAATACCTGCTATGTTAAATAGTATATTTCGAAAAATTATTTGTCATTAACTTACAATTTCATTTCAGATATTAAATAAAGTTAAAATCCTACTGTTTCTCAATTAGCTTCATTTAATTAAATTATAAATTCTATTTCCTTTCTTTTCTATAATTTTTAATACTGTATTCGTTTAATCTTATTATTCTGATTTTTAGACATCTGTACCAATACCACAACAATATATAATGTGTATGCAAAATATTATCTTCCTCCGACAAATAGTTTTTGAGTTATACCGCCAACAGGCAGGCAGACAGACAGACAGACAGACAGGCAGACATACTGACGGAATTGAAAAAACCTGTTTTTCGCCATCTAGGGACGTGAAAATCTGAAGAAATCTCGGAAGGTGATTTTTCCGTGATTACAACAAAAAGTCAGGCGTGACGACTGTTTGACCAATATTCTGACATAGTTGTATGGCGTTGCTTAAATCATCATTTAGAGCTTTTTGCAGAAGACGTCCCTAAAATTAGACTAGTTGGACTAAACACCAAACCAACAAACCGCCAAAGATATCGAAATGGCTTCCGAAATGAACTACGGGTCCGACACGTCGCTATTGTTTTGAAACAGATCGGAACTCGGCTGCACTTATTAAACTCCAAACCTATTTGGATGTATCTTTTAAACTTGTAAAAGTCATATTCTACATATTTTATTGCAACCAACATAGGCTACAATTCAAAGAATAAGCCAAAAATTAAGCAGTCTTTTATTATGGCTGATGAAAATTCTACAGCATGTAAGATTTTTTGTTTTTAGAAAAAAATCACAAGATCATATGTGGAGAAATGTAAAAATGAGATATACGTCATTAAGTGCCTGTTATAAATATTTTCTCCATTCAAATGGCATGTTGATTTCGACAAAAAAAACGGTTGCGGAATATTATCTAGATTGTTGAGTAGCTATCGATCATCCGTCAGGTCCAATTTTGACTCTGGGGCTTATAAAAATCAATTACACATTGTAATAGCTTCGCATGTCAGAATTGATGACTACAGCAGATTATAGTGTTACACATTTGAAATTCAAATTTGGTCGCTGTAATAGCTTGAAATAATTCTACTACTCTGGCCATGGCCCACTACTATTAACTAAACAGAACAGCTCCTTCAGAAGTAAAACTACTTCAGTTCAGTTTCTTGAAGATATAAATTTTACCTTGTTATTTTCCATTGTTGCAAATAGCGGAAGGAACTCGCTCATCCAAGTGAACTCGCAAGGCCCTCGAGTGCGTCGGAACAATTTGCAATGAAAGGTCGAGCAGTATAATTTAGAACAAAGGGTCAGCATGATTAGCAAAGCGCCATCAATCACTCTCTATGAAGGCGTCAATGCTCGGAAACTCCTGCTTTATGTATGTTTGCTGGTTTGCGCTCGGCCTGTTTTACATGCTTTTATTTGAATGGAGAGGTTGTTACGCTCTATGGTAGGTTTGTAAGTTTAATTTTTATAGAATTAAAGCGTTCGACACGGTTCTTGAAAGCGTCTGAAACCTATATATATATATATATGATTTGTAAACGTTGCTCTTTTAGACAGATTAATATAGAAATGCTTGGAATCAATCGCGAATATCCTCGTATTCTGTCCATTTTCAAAGTCAGATAGTAGTATCAGCGTACATACATCTAATGCTAAAACCTGTCTAGAGTGCCTGGGACAGTAACTCGGGGGGGTATTTCTAAGCTTGACTATCAGATGGCAGCACAAAGTTACTAGCTCTGCTACCAATCATATGTGATAAAGTAGTGGTGCCATCTGTTAGTACTATCGGAAAGTACCCCCCAGAAGCAGTTCAAGGTCATCCAAATCGGTATTTTGACATCAAAGGAACCGACAGTGAGTGTCTCTACTTGTTTGATTTATGTACGCTGGTAGCATTTTCAAATATGGCATCTAATAGAGTGTCTCCAGTTAGGAATAAAATGAATATCCCGAGACCTTCCAGATTATTCTAAAATGCAGCGACTGACTGAACACTTTTTTTACATATTATGCTTGCTTACTGGGAGCTACATGGACAATGAAATATTTTAATCAACTTATTTATTTTATGCAATAAGAAGCACTACACCAAAGTTTCGAACTACAACAAAATAACACGGTTATTTATGTTACAAATACGCGTATATTTATTTATATTTAATGGTTATGTGTTGGAATGCAAATTTCCTATTATGCTGTTTTATCTAAGTTGGTAGTACTTTTAGATTAATCATATGTGTGAGCAACCACTAGTTAACCGTGCAGAAACACGATAACCACAAGTGGTCAAGAGTTTCAGACTGTCAGCTTATTTTAAAAATAATTAAATTTCTAAGTATGAGATATACTATCAAAGCGTTCTAAAATGTTAATTTTACAAATGATCTTCTACTCAACGTCCAAAAGAGGTATATATAGTACAAGAAACGAAGCACTCGCTCAAAGGCAATCTAGAATGTTCCTAAAATTATATGCAATGAAGTTCCGTTGTATCTATTCTTGTCCAAGTTGGTGGCTGTGAATGTAATAAAGTTCAAGGCACTTCATTCCACAATTAGGAGTATGGCCTGAGACGCGGTGAGTCAGGGTCGCCGAAATATCTCTTTCCGAATCCAGTCATCTAGCACACCGTTAACGGCGTACTGGGTTATGTGGTTAGCATCGCGCCTTCAACAAATGCCTTACTTTCCTTACTCCACAACCGTGGTTTCGGTACCCAATTTTTAAAGCGACTGGGTGGGCTGCCCGCCAGTTGCCAGATGTGGGGATTGAACTCCGCACCGTAGCACTGCAGTCGAACTCCTTAATCGCTCGGCCACGCTGGCGATAGGCTGTGAAAATGGTTTACGACTAATCAGTTGGGGGAGTGGTTCGATTCCCTCCAAAAGTACGAGGGTGGTAATTATTCTATGTTATCTAATCTATTCGTAAAGCTATAGAGACTTACAGCGTAGAAACGTTACGGATTAATTGAATATATTACGTAAACTTTGAGAACAGGTTGTAACGGCATCAAAATATTTTCTTCCATATAGGCCGTCGTTGTGTGTATCAGCCAGCCTCTACGATTTTTTAATTTTTGAAATTCGAAAATAGCATTCACCTTCCTTTGAGAATTTTGCGCATGTTTCCAAGGTTGACAAGTTTTTAAGGGTACTTTTAGTAGCGTTACAAAACGCATTTTCCCCGAAAATGATAAGTAATCAGGTGCAGAATGCGTATTATGGATTATTGAATTACTGAACTTGGCTGTTTGATATAGGATCGTCATGCCATTTTGGAAATAAAGCAACTATTAGCCACACCAAATCAAAAGTACACCATATATAGTTA
Organism: Agriotes lineatus; assembly: GCA_940337035.1. Taxonomy (NCBI): domain Eukaryota; kingdom Metazoa; phylum Arthropoda; class Insecta; order Coleoptera; family Elateridae; genus Agriotes; species Agriotes lineatus. The sequence continues at coordinate 93,387 of CALNHX010002191.1, forward strand.
GTTATCTTCGCATGTTCTAACATTGGCTGGAATTTATTTCTAGGCCCTTCTTTTTTATTTGCCGTTTCTCAAGTAACTCCGCCGTTTTCTACATTATTTTTAAGTAAGTCGTAATAATTTTCGGATGCCGTAAGAGCCATATATTGGTTTTCCCGTCCGGAGCCGCGCATCGCAAGTTGGAGAAGCCACGACACTTGGTGGAACGGTTCAATTCCAGCTTGATGTGACTTCTGCAACCTTTCGACACAAATGCTCTACGACTGAAGGTCACGTTTTGTATATTCCACCAAGGGCGTAGTTACCACCCCTTACGTATCTTACTGAAATGTGAACCCGCCTAGTTTTCGGGGCCGCGTTTACTATGAATGTTGTTTATTATAAATGTAAATTAGTTTTGATTTTGTAACTAGTAATCAACCGAATCAACATTTAAATGAACCAATTATGATGAGTATTTTAATTTTTGTCATAGAAATTCAAATTGAAAGGAAAATTATACCATATGCTTTTGTAAATTCGACAAGTGCCTTCGTTAACTGACAGAAGAATTATATTATTTAAGAAACTGATTCAGTTTTAATAAATAGTACTATGTTAAGACCAGTTTAAAATCCCGCACTTGCATTTCAAATATTCTCACTTCCCCGCATCTTTCCGCTCGTTCTAGTATAGTGTAATTTTGGTCGCTTACACGTGTATGACCCGGCATAGATGTTCTATGACGTCACATCATAAAAACTAGTCTGGGGATTTAAGCCCCGTCCTACAACAAACCCGTCGCCACATGTTTATCATAACCTACCTTGTTTTGTCTCGAAGAAGCAGTTGTAATGTTGTGTTAGAGCGAATCGGTTGCATGAGTGAGACAAGGAAAGCAAGCAAAAGTGCCCCATATCCTTCTTCCTTTCGACTGGCGTCTCGAGGTATTAAGCCAGCGGCAGCGTTACGAAGTGGTTGAGCTGTGACAACCCTACGAGGGCTTCAGCCGCCGTGGGTTGTCTTCAAAATTAATATAAAGCCGTTGTTCCTGTGTTTTTGGTGACGCGTTTCATTGTAAGGCACTCATGGTATGAAGCTAGTACCGTACGGTTGTGTGTGGTTGAACTTCCCTAGCACTGGGTGTGCAATTAACGCTTTGGCGAATATCTACGAAAGAGGTTTTCCGACGTGCCAAATCTGGTGCGCTATGATAATTAGATGGTGTTTCACCCGCTTCCCAATGCTTGTACCTACAAGGATCTTAAGCCCGACCTTTTGGGAGTTCGTTTTATAACACCGTTTCGACGGCCAGCAATCTACGCTGTCCTTTCGGCTACATGAATCAGTAACATAGCCGGACATCATTCAGGTACTATGATCTACTGTTTTTATTGCCTGTGTACTTTAGAGTTTCTATGCGCCGTTCTTGTGTTGATATTAAAGTAATTTTATGCGTGGCAACTCCCATATTTGGAGTCAACGCGCGTGACCTACTTTTAGAGTAAATTGTCATCATTGTTGCATTATATCATACAGAATTTTTCTGCTGCTTGTTCACCTCTGTCGTTCCAATGTAACCAATGTACTTTATGTGTCATACTTATCATTATTAAGTAGATTTAAGAGTTATTAACCACTTTACAACTGTTCAAGTCAAACATTTACCGACATACTGAACTGTTAAGGTATTTGCATTGGTTCTTAACTTCCTGGACGTTTATTTATGATAATTATGGGTGTTGATTTACATTTGTTATACTTTCTTACATTTATTAATTGTGAGGTAACCGGCAAAGCTAACAGACCAGCAAATGTAGATCCCCAAGCAGCCGGAACATTGCACAAGACCGTCGAAGTGAAGCGTCAGTGCTCTGACTTCGAATTTCTACGAGGGTAGGCCGAAAGTTTCTCCCCCATTCTATCAATGAAATTCGTGGCGCTCATCCCCCCCTAATTTAGATTACAATCAACCCCTATTGTGACAGCATCTCGCTCTAAATTATGTCGTGCTGATCCGAACCCCCCCATACTCCCTGAGCAAATAGCCGGTTAACCGTCTGTTACAGCCAGTTGAGGCGAGATTAGAGTGAGTTTTGCTTTTTTGAAGATTAACATGTGCTAACGAGCCATCTACAGACCCAAAGCGCTTTAAGATCGTAAATGTCGTTTTGAGCTGGAACAACTAGTAAACCTATTTTCCGCATTTGAAGTATATAAACTTCCTTGCACATTTTTCTTCATTAAAAGAAAATGTATTAAATATTTTGGATTTCTTCAGTTAGTACACAATTTTGGTATTGCTTTGAAAATTTTTACTTGATGTTAAGCAACTGCTCTGTATAGTGAAATGCAACATTGTACCACTTGTACCTGCTGCTCTGCTTCCTTGAAGTTCCACTGGCTACCTCAGTTTTAAAGTAACATCAGTTTGTAATGCTTTGTTGGGTATTTCGTAACACTAAAAAATAAAAATACTTGGAAAATAAAGATTTCTGGAATCATTTAAATGAATGCAGTAAAATAAATAAAACAATACTTATTTCTTAGATTTCCTAAATGATTCAGTGTCTGAAATTTTTTTGTAGATACAGATTTTTTAATATACGCTAGTTCATTTTCCTTTTACTAAGAAGTTTTCACCAAGTAAACCTCAGCTGCACTTTGTAGACGGGATCGAACACATTATAGCTGAAAGAGCGGTTTATTAAGTACCTGCTTTTAAAAGGGTTAAAAGTAAAAGACATTTACGAAGATACGTTTAACACGTTAGGCGGTTAGGCGATCAATGCTCACCTCACACCGGCATAAATAATTAGATCCCTACGATTTTATGTTAAAAGTCGGAAAGTAGAATACTGTTTTTCTATGCCTGTATCACAGCAGATTAACAAGTCGTAAAGTACTAACAATTTCGTATAAATATTTTTTGAACACTTCAACGGTGTTTTCTGCAAAAGAGACTCTAGATTGCCATACACATCAAAAGAGATCCCTCCGCTGCATCTCAACTTGTTTTAAATGACTATATTAACTATAATTTCAGGTCGATTCTCTTTTAAAAACTATACACAGAGTAACGGATTGTATTAAATAAATATATTTACAGGAAATTATGAAGTCAAGGAACGATATCTAAACTACTCAAAAATAAATAGGAATATTGCTTTATTCTACATTTTTTACAAACACAAGCTAATTTTAATTCATATACAAAAAAATATACTTTTTTTGAAATTCGTTCCTTAAGGGGGTGAAAACGGGTAAAATGCGTTTTCCCAAATTCCTCAATATCTCCTAGGGCTTATGAGATATCCAGTTGTCTTCTTGCAAAGGTTGCCAATACAAGTGTCTAAAAACATTTTTCAGGATTGTAGAACCTTCTATATCTAGTTTTTCTTTGAACGATGTTTTTTGAAATTTCGCCCCTAAAGGGGTAAAAAAGGGAGAACTGAAACGGGGTGGAGGGTTCAAATTTTTGACTTTTTCGCTGATTCTAAGTTTATATCATAATAAAATGAGATAAAAAAAGTTTTTCGAAATTCCACCCCTAAAGGGGTAAACGGTGTTTTCGCGAATTCCTCAATATATCTTAAACTCGTTACGATATCGATTTGGTGTTTGCTTGCAAATGTTTTCAATACAATGGCATAAATAATATTTCTGCATTTTGCCCTAGAATTCGGGGTGAATTATAGAACTCATTGTATCTTATATGCTTGTTAGAAATTCTACCTAAACTGTGTTTTCACGAATTTCGCAATATATCTACGTCCCGATTAGATATGGATTTGGTATTTGCTTGCAAAGATTTTCAATACAAATGTCTAAAAACGTATTTTACGATTTTGCACGCATCAACTCCTGAATTTGTCTGTTGAGTTAGAGCATTCTTTTTTGGAATATAGATGTCTTTTAAAACATTTAGGAGGTTTAAAGGTTTTTTAAAATTTCACCCCCTAAAGGGTTAAAAATAGAGAAAACTGAAAAGGAGTAGGGGGTTAAAATTAATGATTTTTCCCCTGTGGATCAATTTCAGAAAAAATGAGGTAGAACGGATTTTTCGACGGGGCGACCCCCTTCGAAAAATTACACCCCATAAGATGTCGACTTGTTTGCTTGTAAATTTTTCCAATAGAAATGTTTGAAAACGTATTTCAGGATTTTGTCCTTATCAATCCCTAACGGTGTGAATATGCATTTGGGGTGAATTATTGAACTCCTGTGTTTGTTAAGTTACAACATTCTTCTTTGGCATTTTTAAACTATTTAGAAAGTCGTGAAAGAGTTTTTTAAGGTTTTGCCCCTAAAGGGCTAAAAAGAGAGTAAAATTGAAAAGGGGTAAGGGGTTAAAATTATTTATCTTTTCGTTGTGAGTCCATTTTAAAACAAAATAGGGTAGACAAAATTAAAAATTCTACCACCAAGGGGTTGAAACGGGTATCCTACTATAGTCTATCTATATGTATAAAAAATAAAACACCGACTCAACAACGCAACTGTAATCCTTAGAAATTTGAAATTTTGCAGGAAGGGTCATTTAGTTACGTAGGGAAGCGCTAGGAAATTCCAACCCTAAGGTGATGAAAAGAGGTAAATGCCTTTTCACAAATTGGTCAATATCTCTGAGGCCCGATTAGAGAGGTTACCTATACAAGTTCTTAAAAACGTTAATTCAGTATTATGCACGGATCAACTCTTAATGGTGCGTATTTGGATTCAGGGGTGAATTATAAGCTTTCGTATCTCCGATGCTTACTGAATCGGTCCATGGATTGTTGGTATATAGGTGTCTTTTTAAGATCTCTAAAAAGTAGTTAAAAGGTTTTTGAATTTCTCTGCTAAAGCGGCAAAAAGACTGTAAAAGTGAAAATGGGTAGAAGGTTAAAGTTATTAATTGTTTTCGCTGTGAGTTTAGTTTAGAATAAAATGCGAGAATTACCGAAAGTCTACCTTCAAGTGATGGAAACGGGTATTTATGAATACAACATTTAGTTTGTACATATATTATATTTTAAATTTTATTCTCATTGCTATACTACAACCATAGATTTATCAATCTATACAAGGGGAACAACAATTACATACACGTCTCCAGAGGGTATGTGAAGGATAAAAGAATGATTCTGAAAAATATTATTTCTCTTTTACCTACAATGCTGTTTTCCAGCGTTTGTTGGTTTAGTGCATTGAGTGAGGGGGGAGGGGGAACTCTATAATTTAAGATTTAAAAGTAAACAAACATTTAGAGTCCGCACGAAGAACGGGTACCTTGCTAGTAATTTAAGTAAAATTGGAGTCGACTATCTATTTATAAAATGGAAAAGGTGTAACGGGGCTAAGTATTTAAAGGCATATAAATCGTAGATGAAAAATTAATGAACTGGGTTTTGCACTAGTGACTTTACTATTCGTTAGATTTGGCAACACGTCACCGTTCTCTTACTTTACGTAAAGAAAATTTGGAAAATTAGACTTTACATTCTTAGCGTGTTCAAATGCCTATACAGTGAGGACCAAAAGCCCCCCTTACTTTTGTACTTGTCATAATCTTTCAGTAAAACCTAAAATAGGAAACTACATCAATCTTCGGAGGCTTTCACGGCCATTGTCATTAAGTAACAAACAACTTCCGGGATTGGATCGTGTCATTATTGAGGTCGAAGAACTCAACGTTTCGCCCATTTTCGTAAGGGTTTTTTTCGCCTCTGGCGTGGTTTACACGTTGAGTTACCGTGCTCTTTTCCTTTCCTCCTGATGAAGCCCCTTAAGAAAGTGGGCGAAACGGTGCGTTCTTCGACCTCAATAATAACACGGTCCAATCCCGAAAGTCGTTTGTTACTACATCAACCTGAAATGTTTTTGAGGACAATTAAGGTCTCGCTGAATACAATACGTACTTAGAATTTCAGAACAATATAAGAAAGTTAATAATATCAATATATCTTTGAAGTTATAAAAACAATAGAGGTGATATGGAAAGATGGAAACTAAGCTTTTCTGCAATTGGATATGTTAACCTACGTGGTACAAAATGCGACACAGAACCGAGCTGAGAGTCCATGCTTTAGACTGGGTTGCTAATTGCTTAGGCTATGATAGGAAAGTGACCTTAAACAAGTGTTTAGTTTTAACTTAGGTCGATAAATAAAAATATGTTCATGTGAATAAAAAAAAAATCAACATAACGAAGGTAAATTACCGGTTTTGTAGTTCCACAAGTCCTACGAAACAACGCTACTGACGAAATCTTCTGTGCATTCTTATCTTGGACCCACCGTATAAAATTAAATGGTAGGTGATTATGTTGCATACAAAACGTCATTAATAATTTGTTGGTCTGTATCCTGTGGACTATTTACACACCAATACGAAACACCCTCTAGCATAAGCCGTTCATAATAGCAGCATCCCACAAAATAGATTCACAACATTTGAGAGGACACCAAATCCGGATTTAGTCATCACAAGCGACCCAACAAAGGGTCGATGCATCTTCGTCAGGTCGGTCCAAGATTAATCGCCCCACTTCATACAATATTTAAGGGCCGCCGTACATGGTAACTGTTTTCCGTGTTCCTGGTATCGGCCACATGCGCTATCACAGAGCTCGGCTGTGTTTTTGCCGGACAGTCATGTTGGTGGTAGATTTATGGCAGAAGTGGCCAGTCGGAATGTTATTGTTTCAAAGCGCGTACTTTGTATGGTAATGCCGCTTAACCGGGTAATATACACAAATGCCGGCGACCACCACGCCTTTTTTATGTTAATTGCCCTGATAAAAGTTCGCTAATGGCTGCAATGGGGGCTGCGCTAAATCTCGGGAGGATCTGTTTAAGGGTGTACATTTCCATTTGGTAATATAAGGTCCTGCTTTGAATTAACTTAAATAAATCAGCAAATGTAGCAACAGACGTTCCGCAAGGATCGCATTTAGGGCCTCCATTTTTATTACAGACACGTTCCAATTTCATATTATATCCTGATGATTTAAAAATATATTGAATAATAAACAGCGTTAAAGATGGCCATAATCTACAATCAGACATCGATAATATTACAACCTGTGGTAGGTTATCAATGGTGTGCTATATGAAAAGCAAGATAAACATTTTATTATTTAGCCTCGTGCGAGAACTATACAACCGCAGTCAAAATTTCCTAGCGTGTAAGTGAGCATAAATCCATATGCAAATCTCCTATACTTGAATTTTTGAGCCCGTGCGTGCACGTCATCAATCCGCCTTTTAGTAAGGTTTTCAGTACCAACATTTGAAAAATATAAAACTACTCTTTTTTTCAATAAAATAATGATTAATATTGCTTTTGTTAATAATATAGCTTCATACATTGCTATAGCCGTACATTTTTTGTTTTAATATTTCATAATTTCCATGAACAATAGCAAAAACTATAATACGTCGGGGTACTTTGTGTTTTCAAGTTCTGCTCAGGAATTAACACGTACGCATGTCGCTTTTTAAAACGACTTATTTGTTATAGTGGTTTTGACAGGTGTTGACAGTGACATATAGTTTAGTTTGCATTTTAAAAATCCGTTGTTTGCATAACGAACATTGCGAACAAGTTATACTGTTGTTTTTCCGCTGCTAAAAATTACTTACTTTGGGGAAGAGTTTAGTTGCTGGAAACGTATAGGGATCTTTAAGCTAAAATGTCGACCGCCTTACCCAGAAGGTCAAAAGAGCTTGTTTCCGCTTTGATAAGGTATTTTGAACGAGAAAGAGACAACGATGGTGCACTTATACCGCTAACTGCTGTGAGACAAGTAAGTAATTTACACCGGTAATATAATAATTCGTAATATAATGACCAACTTTCTAATGGTTTGGTGTTACAGAGAGTTGCCAATGCTTTAAATTTAAGCATACGAACAGTCCTGTTCTATTTCGCAGACCTGCAAATCTGTATACTGTATACACCATGGTTCAAAATAGTAAGTTGATACACCTATCATCATAAAGGACAAAATAACCGAAAAACGCCGCCTCAGGCAACGATGGCAACTTACCAGATCGGACCTCGACAAACGAGAGTATAATAGGGCCAGCAAACATCTAAAAAAACTCCTTAGTCAACATTAAAATCAAGGAATACAGGCCGATGCCTTTGCTGAATATCTCACCAAAGTGTTTACACCCTTCCCTAGTCAACTCCCGAATGAAGATGCCAAAGATCAACATAAAGAAATCTCCAGGATATGACCTGATCGCTGGAACAATTATCAAACAATTACCAACTAAAGCTATACAAGCCCTTACACATCTGTATAATTCTATCCTCAGAATCCGGCACTTCCCAAGTCAATGGAAAACAACGCAAATAATCATGATTATGAAACCTGGTAAACCACCAACGAAAATTACATCATACAGGCCCATAAGCCTACTCCCATTCTGTCAAAGGTCCTTGAAAAATTGATTCTGAATAGATTAATGCCAATTTTAGACGACCAAGAACTAATCCCTAACCATCAATTTGGTTTCCGTAAACAACATGGTACCGTGGAGCAGGTGCACAGAATAACGGACAAGATATACAGAGACTTGGAAGGAAAAAGATACTGCTCTGCAGTGTTTTTGGATGTCAAACAAGCTTTCGACCGAGTTTGGCATCAAGGCTTATGCTACAAGGTCAAACAATACCTACCCTACCAGATGTTTGAACTTCTGAGCTCATACATAACAAACAAGCACTTTTTGATAAAATACAAATACGAAAATACAACATTACACCCTATCTCCTCTGACGTACCGTAGGGCAGCGCATTGGGTCCCATCTTATATTTAATATACACTGCTGACCTACCCACATCGCGTCTAACAACATCAGCGATCTACGCAGTCGACATGGCCATTCTAGCCTCTCACATCAATCCACAAGCCGCCTCAAAGTATCTCCAAGCTCATCTCAACAAAATCCAATGGTGGGCCAACAAATGGCGAATCAGAGTGAACGAAGCTAAGTTCCAACTCGTAACCTTCACTATGAAAAAAGAAAATTGCCCTCCAATAACACTCAATGGACACCAACTACCACACTCAGAGGAAGTCAAATATTTGGGTCTACACATTGATAGGAGACTAACCTGGAGAACCCACATATTCACCAAGCGTAAGCAACTCGGCCTTCAACTCCAAAAGTTATACTGGCTCATCGGTAGAAAATCTAAACTATCATTGGAAAATAAACTCTTAATTTACAAAATAGTTCTTAAACCAATATGGACTTATGGGATCTCCCTGTGTGGTACTGCAGCTACTTCCAATTTGGCAATGCTTTATCGGTTCCAAAATAAAGTACTAAGAATGATCGTTGACGCGCCATGGTAATAATGTGATTTTAAGTGATCTATAAATTCCCACAGTGAAAAGTGAAATTAAAAATTTTAGTGCGAGATACAAAGACAGACTGACCGTTCACCTCAACGATTCTGTGCAGCACCTTATGGAAGATAATAATAAACCCAAAAGACTTAAACGTTTTAAGCCATCTGATTTACCTACAAGATTTTAACTGTAACTGTAAATTACTTTTGACAAATAGTGTATTCTTTTCATAACCCATACATTACATATTAAAATAATGTAAAGGGAGATTTCGCTGGAATTCTGCCCCACGTGTTACCTCTTAATCATCAGTGCTTACACCAAATCCTATAAAATACTTATTGCCAAATAATCTATGGCAGATTGTATAATTAATGGAGAAATAAAAAAACAGCAATGTTTTGCTACTTAATATCTAAAAGCTTCTTTTAAATTAAATTCATTAATTACATGTAAATCCATGTTTAGCCTGAAGAAGTGCGTCTAGATATTAAAGATTGAAACGTTGCAAATATCTGTCCTATTCCAGTAATTGTTTAATACCATACTAATGTTGTATTTTTAACTCATTGTTTTTCTTAACTACTTGCGTTTATTGTTTTCCACTCTTTAAACTTGTGTCTGTATTAAGTTACATTTATGATCTGCTTTATTGGATTTGTGTTGTCTATATAATTTAATGTTTTAGTTATTTTAAAATGATACTGAAATGAGTTATTTGATTTAGTTGTTAAAATACTGCGCAATTCCAATTATTATTCTTTGTAAAAATATGTAAATTATTTTACTATTACAGTCAATTTATTCGTTATTTCATGTGGTACTCAATACAATGTTTTTACTAAAATAAATCGAGCAAAATTGTATTTTTAATTGATTTTAAGTTGGGTCCGAAAAATTACATAAATACCTGCAGAGTACCTGTTATAAGTAGCCTCAACAGATAAATAACATATACAGCGAGCAAGCAAAGTATCAGTTATAGGAAAATGCGCCTTATCACCTGAAGTGCGCCAATTCATTTCACACAAGCTACATCATTCAAGTTTTCAAAGTGCTGATTTTCTGAGGTAGTTTGGTCACTTAATTTTACATTAATTGTAATTATGTAAATTAATATGATGTTGTCTTTAGTTTTCCTGTTGTGGTTTTTTCTTTCATCTTTAAAATATTAATTTAATATATTCATTAAATTCTAACTGTTAAAGTTGTATTTTATCTACCTTTTACTTCACGTTAAAATGCAATTTTATCGTCTAGACGATAAAAAATTACATATTCACCTTGTTGGTAGCACTGCCAAGCTATGTGAAATCCGAAATTTGCAGGTTATATTTTGCATCAGTCTGTGTCAAACAACGTACTTTTAGTGACTGTATAAGGATCATATAAACATACTAGGAGATGATGTCATCAATATGTTATGACGTGCACGCACGGGCTCAAAAATTCAGGTATACTATTACTTTATAACCAGCGCATCACGCAAAAAGGCCTCTACGCATAAGTCATATAGTATACTATAAGAACAATGTAGAAAACAGCAAGCAAAACAAAAGACTTCGAAAATCCCCGCAGTATTAGTGTCCCATACAATTATGAATCTGAATCTAGTATTAACAAGCTAAACGCTGCCAATGATATGGTTACCAAATTAATATACTAGGTATCCGTAATTAAAGTAAAACTAAAAGTTTTGGGAAAATTTTCGTGCCAAGAGCATGATAAGTAGCATATAGGGAGTTTCAGGTCGACAGGATCGGTTTAGTTTAATGAATGGATGCAGGCTTTTCTGCACGCGTGAAATCGGACGAGTGAAAGGTGTAAAGAAGAGCTTCAGCACTATTACGAGATAAATAATTGCTACGGCTCCGTTATATGTAGGGCAAGCCGAATTTTAAAAACTTGATTATCACAATTTGACAAGTTAGTCTAGCAAATTAAAAAAAAATTGATTATTTATTCTGACTTTGACAGTGACAAATTCCAAATTTCATATTTCTTTCACTAATTCATAATCGTAACCTCTTTTACCCTTTTAAGTGTCTAGGTGCATTCATTCTATTACGAAATTGTGCAAACCACTAGTGAAAGACGTATTTACGTAGAAAAGAGCTGCCATACCAATTATTTGTTTGGCAATAGTACCTCGGTATCAATTAAGAGCACTGAACCGTAATCACTTACATAGGTCATATAACTTGCAGATTCGCTGAGACTTTTAATTTTCCATTTAGGCTACATATTCGCCTGGAGTATATGACCCGTTTAACACGGAGGAATGGCATTTAATTTTTGTTTTCAACTAAGGAACACTCGCCAAGCAATCCGTGAAGTTTAGATGCTGTAAGCAAATATGAGCTTCGTTAAGTTTTGTCATGGATTGAGAGAATTTGTAGCGTTTGAAGCTAGAACACACATATTTGTGAATTTTATTAATTGCAACTTTTCACATGCCGAAATAGGCAGAGTTCTGGTAAGGGATTGTTTCTCTTAAGGAATTATAGTTGAACATTGCTTTTTAAGACCTATTTTTTCTTAAGAACCTATTTTGAGGATATCTGCAGGATGTGATGATTGCTGGGGGTAGTTCTGGAAATATTTTGGCCGTTACCAGGTCTAGTTAGGTGAAATCCAGTGTTGAAGACGATTTGTGGAGAAGGCCATATGTGGCGTAGTTTTGATTTGATTTAGTGTGGGGAAAATATATGCAGGCGCCTGAATGAGATTCAACCCTTATAAAGGAACTCACATTTCGGAAAATGTGAAGCATAATCAATCAGTAAAAATATTTATTATAAATTGCATTTTTGCGTTCGAATTATCTCAGCAGAAATTGCTCCCAATAGACTGTTATTACATGATAATTGTTACTTTTTGGGATTCATTTGATTTTTGACTTCGTTTGAGTCATTTCGTGACTTGATGTCTCTAGAATCTAGGTGAACGTGCCAGATGGGGCGTTTTAATTTATTTCACCACCTTAGGGTAGGTCGAACTAGACCCATTCTCCTGAGTTAATCGGTGTCATGTTACCGTTTGAGATCGGTAAAGAATATCTTGATGATGACTTGAGCAAGTAATTGAGTACATTTTATGGCAACGCAGAAATTGAAGGGGAATAGTAGAAAAACAGAAACATTTAAGGTGTGAAATAAATAAAAAATGAGTCAAACCATGTAGTACAAGATGAAACGAAATGGGTGACACCTAAGACGGCAGCCCACAAAACGACGACACAAATACAGAACAGTTATGGAATATTTTAAAGGATAAAATCCACTCTTCAAGGGTGCAACAAAAACACCTCCACCGTTCTACTGCATAAGAAGCAGTATCAAGAATGAATTTTTCAAAATGGTAACATGAAATAAATTCGTCTATAAGCTGCAAATTTTGTGCTGTTAACGTCATCAGAAGTTTTCTTAAGGCTGATGCTGTAGTTTCAGATTCTCGTTATATACCGAGGAGTCATTCCGGTTGGCTGCCCATATAAATCTTGTGGTACACACATAGTAAAATTTTAGATTCTTGTGTTGGAGATCGAAAATCGACGATCGAGAAATTTCGAGATAGAGAAAGGATAAAAAATCGTCTCGTATCTTGACAACACTAACCGGTATTTTTTTTTAAATCACAAAACTGTTTTTCAGTTTAGTTTTAAGGCATAGGCATAGACATAAAAACTTTTCGAATAGATTACAGAGACTACAGTAATAACTGATATATTTTACCTAAACTATTATATTTATACATTTTAAATGTCATTCGCATTTTAAACTATCATAATTGTGCTATAAACTTGAACTTCTTAGAATCTGGCTCAATTGTTTGACTTAGATACAAACCATTACAGGCATCAGAAAAATTGATCCTGTAGGAACATATTTGTTTGGCAGTCCGCTTTACTATTTCGCTTATTAAAAATGACTGCAAGGGATCATATTAACTCTATCAATTAACATTAATATCAATCAACACGCAGATTTATTCGCAATGCACTGAAGTCAGTTGCAATTGCCTACGCAATCTAGCGTGAAACTACCTGCAAACTAATTACAGTTTTCTGTACATAATTATTGTAAATTAATGTAGAATTGACGTGGAAATTAATGTCGCCTTCTAATTCTCGGCTACACAATTATAAAATAATGTAGAATGCATAATTTTATAACATTTTGTTGGAGCTGAAGAGCAAATAAGAAACTTAAAAGTAAGAGAGTAAGTATGGCCCCCGAACATGGCAAAGCTTCTTTCGTTTTTATATAAACAAGGAACTTGCGAATCGGATCTTGACAAAATTTATAGTGGTTTAAACAGATATAGTTCAAATATAAATAGTGTAATGCAGCATTTTCCCGTACCCTATACTCTACTTTACTATGCATTTAGATTGCCCTTTGTTTACTAGTTAACTCAGCTTTAGAAGCACAAGGCTGGCTCTTATCTCAGTATGGCTAAGGAAAATATCAATATGAATTGTTTCGGCCTGACCGTTATCACCTATAATTCGTAATCACACATGCAAATTCTGCCAGAAATAAAATCCAAACAGTTTATATGAAAATACATATACTCTGGAAGAAAACCTACATGCATGAAAATACACAAAGGTAAAATAAAAATGCTACATACGCTGTCAACAATAACTATGAAATATCCACGAGCTTAATGCTGAATCTACATGCTTGAATACACACCTTAAGTGGAAGTGTAATTGTCAATGCGCAACGCTAAGTCAAAAAACAAATCGTGTGAACAAGACGTACTCTCGTGCATAAATTCACTTAATGCGGCACTGCCTTCGGTAGCTTGAAATCAGGCTGACGCGTTGTGCAATTTTATAATTACGCTTCTAGTTCTCCCAGTTTTCTAGACCGGGCATTCAAGCGTGGGTTTTCTTTATAATAACTAACCTTGCGTCGGCTGCTTCTTTGAAGCTAGAATAGCTGCTTCCGGCTATGAAGAATTATCGGTACCTCGGCGTTGATTACAAGGTAGTTATCTGCTTTCGAGGCTATATTTCGGCTCAAGAATAACGAGGTGTCGACTGCTCTTAACGCAGATCCACATATAAACGCTCAATCGCACTTTATAATACTTCGTGTGGTGTCCCTTTTGTTTGAACGAACGCACCGGTCGCCTACTATTGAGCGCCTCCTCGCTGCGCTTCTACGTTCGCGCACAACTTGCTTCGATTCTATTGATAAACGCACTCAAGGACTGCATCACAATATCACGAGCGAAACAATCGTTTCAGGTTTTAAATTCATAATACGTTTTAACCTAATTATTATAATGTAAGAAGTGCCGTTGGGCCTGAATCTAGCAAGGTGATTATTAACTACTAAGGTGACACGAACTAGCCCGTTACAATAGGTAAATGTAAGTCATTTTCACTTCATATGGGCACATGGTGCCTATGGGTTAGGTCTAGTTTTTGTTGAGGAAGTAATAACAAATAGCACTCCTGTAATAATAAAGTGTCTTTAATATATTGCTGAATACGTACTTCAACCTTGTTGCCTTTTAGTAGCTTTTTTAAATATATTTATCGTAGAAGGCTGATTTCAGTTTATTAGTAAGTTTCAGTGCAATCTGGCAGCCAGTTATCTCTCTGAAGTTGGCTGATACGCTTGTTGGCTCAAAAAATAGGTTCTCACATTGATTTCTCCTGTTTAACTAAAGACGAAAATTTCAGGATTTTCATAGAAATAAGAACCAATAGTAGTACTTTCATGCACAAATAAATGTTATTCTGCATAAATCTGCAACCGGTTTTTTGTGATTCAAGATCCAATCGCTTGATAATTTCGACGTTTTTATTATATCTAAAGATGATTGTTTTAGTTAGTATTTTTTGTGTTATATATTACCGCATTGATATGCTAGAGTGATTTTTTATGACCGTTAGAAAACAAATATTTTGATTTGACTATTAATAGGTAGCTTAGTTGCACTTTTACTGCAGCTTTAAAGCGTCCCATTTAAAAATACAGTCATCATTGCAAGGTTTTATATCTTACGAGGCATTTCTAACCACGTTAGGTTTCTGGCAGTTGCGATAAATGCATAATGCATTGCAATTTCGGAAATTAATTGCATACCTAGAACGAATGAAATACGAGGGACTTTAATAAGCGATAAAGATAACTTATGCAGTTGGTAGGTTATTATCGTTACTTCTCCTATGTCGCTGACATTAATAAGTTTCTTGAACATGATTACAAGAGGCTATTGAATTATTATTAGTATAAACTACTAACGCAGTTTCAATAATTCATAAAGCACAGGCACGCGCTGTCGTATGTCGATATTGACTGCTTTTACAACACAGTTCGAAAAATGCTTCAGCTTCACATGTCCCCAGGAGGGGGCATACAATTACCTTGATTCAAAATGATAGCAGCTTTTATTGCATTCAGCATGGAGGCCCTGGGAGATACACCGAACGTCAAATGTTGAAATAAACCTGCTTCTATACAAGCCGGAACGCATAGATTTTATAATTTCTTATAGCCACGATAATTATAAGCTTGCCTCATAAATTCTGTAAACTGTGTTGAGGCTGAAGGGAAACCGTTAGCTTTTTATGTCCCACTTTGGAAATGTTGTTTATTTTGTTCAGTAATAAAATTTTTGATCGATGTTGCACGCCATAAACGCGGCATAGGTCTTTAAAAACCTTAAAAATGCTTAGGAAAAAACTGCATCTTTTATCACTAAGCAAAACTGAAATTATAGCCGGATTGGAATATATTTAGGTAATGGCATTTTAGTAACCAATTCTACACCTCAAGGGCGGATGCGAAAACAAATAGGGAACTTCTCGAGCCCAAGTTTTAACAATAAAAGTGTTGGGGGCCGCAAAGTTTAACTCGGCAATAAAACTTTTATCCGTTCAGTCACAGATTGGTTTAATTTTCTGTGGATTCTGTTGTGGCCAGATACTGTCAGTGTGGATTACTGGCGCATTCTTCGGGAAATTGTCCAATGGGACTTATTAGGGCGTCGTACGAATGGATTCTGCTGCTAATGCATGAGCCTTTAATTTTAAAATGGAAATATAGTACACAATTAATTTACCTTCTTAGTACGACAAAAAAATCAACTGGTATAGTTGGATGACTAAATGCACACAAGTTTATTTATTTGGGTTCATTAGCACTATATACAGCTTTGTAAATCTCCTCACTGTTGGTATACAGTTTTTTTTCTATGGAACGAACTTTGAAATAATATACAGTTTCTCTCTTTGATTTTGGTGGAGGAAGACATTTGAAAAAGAAAAATAAATTTGCATTAGTCCTAAATTTATATTTTAAAATATAAAAAAAGCTGTTAAACCGAAAGAGCGAATAACCATGTTACTTGCCCCAAAAGTCGAATTAGGGCTGCTAAGAGACTTCTGCGCGCTTTAAAAATTAAGACGCGAAAGGCACGGAAATCTATAACATCGTTCTCGGTAAAAAGTCCTAGCGCCAACCGGCAATAGCACGATCAAAGCGATAATCACAGCGCGGGACATTCGAAAACAGTAACTTTTAGCCCGTAACAAAGTGAATTGCGATTTTTATCTATAGCTTTAGACATATATCAATTCTACCTACCAGATAAGTAACTTTACCAATCGAAACAGAGAATAGACGAGCTGTATGTCAAAGAAATTAAAGCCAGATTTAGTAACTAAGTTGTTATCAATACTTTTTGAAACATCCACATCTCGTCGATAAGTGAATCTTGACTTTTACAGAAAGATCGTCACAGTTATTTAGAAAGACCTGTCAGATATGTTACCAAATACAAAACAGGGTACAAGTTTAGCTCAATATTTCAAAGAAATTGCTGCACTTGGGAATAATGTAAATGATATTTACAATGAAATAAACCTAAAAAGATCTACACCGTGGTTTGAGATTGCAGTAGTTTGTAGCAAATCTTGCCAGCTAGTTCTTAAAAAGAGGAAAGAGTCGGGGAGCACCACTGATTCGAGACAGTCCAAACCGGAAAACCTATAGATAGAGTCGTAAACCCCAAAAACGTATAAAATAACAAAAGAAAAGAACCATATAAAGCAATAAAACTGAATAGTCGTCTCCACGAACATTTATTTTAAAGTTATAGATAGCGACATTAAAAATTAGTTGAAGAGGATAACGGTTATCCTCTTCAACTAGTTTTACCTATTTATCATAAATTCCGAATAAAACTTTTAACAAACTTAACCCCTATCAATAATTCTGAAAATAAGACTTTTTATTCAATTCTTTATTATGGTACAATTTCTATGTTCATAAAAACATTTTAACTAAATATAATTTTCAAATTTCCTTTTCTACTACCCATTCCCTTCAAAAATTGGTAATCTTTAATAAAGATTCCACCCCTTCACTAGAAAGCTCTGGTGTCTACCGTCTTGACTGTTCGTCGTGCAACTGTTTTTATATTGGTCAAACTGGACGTACTTTCAGAAAAAGAATAAAAGAACATTCCGCTTGTATTAGTAACAACGATTTTACTATCGACCAACCTAATAAATCTGCTTTTGCTAATCACATTTTGGAGTCCAACCATAACTTTGATCCTAATAAAGATTACAAAATTTTGTATATAGCTAATAAAGGTATGTTGTTGAATTTAGTTAAAATATTTGAAATTATGTCCAATAATAATGAATTCAGACTCAATGAAGTCACAGATTTTTATACCAATTACATTTTCTTGAATACTAAATAGTTTGTTTTGTCTTTTACTTGCTGATTTCGTGCCTTACTTGGTTTTCATTTTGTTCTTGCACTTTTCGACGCTCTCTGGTAATTTCATTGTCATTGAATCTAGGGATTTTTCGACATCTAAGATAGTTACTTTTGTATTTTAATTTAGTCTGTTCGTCTTCAATTACAGCTGCTCTTTTACCTGCTTAATTTTAAATTTTTATATTTTGATGTATTAACCAGTACAATGATCTTTATAACGTAGTTTGATGGTTAATTAATTTTTATTCTCCAATGTGATGTGTTTTTTATATTATTCCTACCTCGTCTTCAACGTTTAAAATCGTAACCACACTTTCACCTCAATTTTAACATGTGCTTCTACTACTAGTAGGTGCATTCCTTTATTATGTACATCATTGATAACCATATGCCTTTGTAGACGATCATTATGGACGGAGGATAAAACCAGTTTGGTTTTGAAACTTGTCACCTATACGTTTAAAATAAATGTTCGTGGAGAAGACTATTTAGTTTTATTGCTTCATATCAAGGCATCTCCGCTAAAAGCATGACGCTTCACCTTCCTATTAAAGAAAAGGACAAGCAAAAGTTGCTTATACTCAGAAGCTTTATTAATATTAA
Source organism: Agriotes lineatus (assembly GCA_940337035.1). Lineage (NCBI taxonomy): Eukaryota > Metazoa > Arthropoda > Insecta > Coleoptera > Elateridae > Agriotes > Agriotes lineatus. The sequence continues at coordinate 112,072 of CALNHX010002191.1, forward strand.
ACAGTTTTAAATCTAAAAAAACATAATATAACACTACATATTGGATTAAACATTTAAGAAATAGTATATGAAGTATTAAGAACGCCAAAGACATTTTACCGATCGAAGACAATTGTTTGGAGGAGGAGCGAAGCGGCGACTCCAATTATTATCTGAGATCGGTAATTCCTTAACGTTCGTGATGCTTATGACGTTTTTTGCACGATAGAAGTGTATTTTTCTTCAAACGTGACATTATACCACAGAATAATATGTTGGTGGCATTGTAAGTCTATGTCAAATTCGAGGTTAACAGGTTAGGTTTTGCGTCAGTTTTGACACAGACTGACGCAAAACCTAACTTGCTAACCTCAAATTTTTACTTACCGTTCTAGAACGGTAAGGATAACTTAACGATTTGGCAATAAACTAAGAAAAATCGTTTTATCGTGCAAAAATAATTATTATAAACTAGCTGACCCGGCAAACGTTTTTTTAGATTATTACATGGTGGGGAAAACCCTTCAAACCATTAAGCACACAATCATTAAAGTACGACTGCAAATAGAAAGTCGTACAGTGTATAGAAAAACACACATTCGATATTTTCTAATTTTCAGGCTCTGGATTTTTCCGAATTTTCTTTTTTGCTAAACCACCTTGGGAGTAAGACGAACACAACAAAAACAAATCATCCAAATCGGTCAAGTCGTTCTCGAGTTTTTGCGTTACTAACACACGGCGATTGATTTTTATATATAAAGATGTAAATAGCATACGCATAAGTCAATGTTTGATAAAAATGTACTTCATCACGTGCGTCAGCTATTTAACCGAAGCCGAAATCCCTATTATTATTTAGGAGAGCGCACTAAATTAATCACGCGAAAACGCCGCTGGGCATATTAGTTGAGAGCTGCCAAAGACCGCTCTAGAGATCAAATTAATACAATAAAATAAAAATTTCGTAAATCAACAAGTAATTGTTCGCGCTGAAAATAAACTACACTGAACTTAAGTAAACTGGTAAGCAATCTTCCTGACTATCAAAGTTGGGCGAAATACATGTTTGAACTTCCAATGAAGCTTGGATTTGACTTGCTACGATATAGCATTCTTAGCGACAACACCCTAATTATGCCTGGCCTTGCACCAGGGGCTAGATTGCGATTCAACCAAGGCGGCTGCAGGCCGACAGAATGAGTTCTACTCAACGCAGCATATGCTTTTCTCCAAGTGTGAGGTGTAGTCGGACGAGTGAAAGGTGTGACGAATTAGGTTTAGGAAAACTTTGGTTTGAATTAAGACGACCCAAACATAGTTCGAAGGATCACTTGCATATGACTCATAACTTGGAGGACGAGGATTTAAGCTACTGAAAAGTATATTTCATTGTAACAGGAAACATTAAAAACTTCTAAGACCGTAGATGGCCACAGGTGAGTCGCTTCTGAAATACCGTTAGATCCTGGTTTAACCAGTCAGACTTTAGCAAATTACGAAACACACAAATATTGTATCTGATTATGGATAATTTTGAAATTTCAAACCCACTTTTAAGGTATGAACCAAAAATGTGAAAACGTCTTGATAAACTAACATCCTATTGCGGGACACCCTGTTACATTTTTGAGAAATAGTTTCGTGAAGTCTTGACAATTCAGAATCTCACAGAAAATCACTGTCACTTATACATAATTACAATAACTTATCAATAGACATTATAAAATCGAAAAGTGAGTACAACTATACGGTTGCCACTGCCGGATGTCGAAATCGCAGTGAAGTTGAAGATAATGGAATTTCAACGCAAATTTTCTGGGTTCGAATCAGAGGCCCTACCATTGAGCCACCTTCAAAATAGTGTATTCTTACATTTTGAAAGGAATAGAATAAATTGAGCTTGAACTTGTGTAAAACTAGTTTGTAAACTATAAAACAACTGTTTTAAGGACAATAGTTGTTTTCAACTGTTAATAACATATTTTGATACTCGTACTTAGATGAGTAAATGGGAACCTAAAAGTAACTTTTTATGCTCATAGCACGCTAACTTTTTGCGGTGTACTTTCCCTTTCCAGGATACCGATGCAATAAGGAAGTAATAGCTGAAGCTACAAGGAAGAATGGAAGCTTGCGCAACAATTAGGTAGCGAAAAAAGGCGTGTGGTCGTTTAAATTTGCACATGCGGCAATGTTGCGTAAGAATTGTGTACCTTTCTGTGCACAGGTTAATTAATTCCACCATTTCTTCTTAGCACATGCCAGCGAACAATAATTAACATTAAAATTAATGGACGCATAATGCATTCGCGTTTATTTATGTTAAATGCGGCATGTCCAACTTAATTACTTCTGATATTCAATTTATGCATTCGTTTACTATGCGCTTTGTACGAGTGCAACTTCCTTTTTTCCGCTGCTAATGAACCGCGAGGATTTACGTTCTCTAATTGAACCATTGAAAACGGTATTTCGAATGGCTCCGTTTAATTCTCCATCGATCATCGCGATGGCCGTTTGTTGGGAAACAGATTTTACCATATAAATCAAGCGTTGCTATTGCAATGAGCACGTCTACAATGCACTTTTTCCCAGGTGGTAATGCAGCCGTAATTAATAGTGAGCAAACGTGTTGCAGGGTTTATCCTTTTATATGATCTGAACCTCTGACAGGTTTATTAAGCATTAACAAGCCCTCGTTGCAGTTTCAGTTTATGTAGTGGCGAGGCTGGAATTTAGGAAGTAAATACCGATGCAAATGCAGTATCCCAGATTGATTAATTATCACTCGTACGTTATACAGCAAAAATAATGGACTGTTAAAAGAGACATTTTCAAGCAATTAACTGGAATATTGAAAGATTTGAGGCATGCCACAGTGCTCACACTCTGTTGATATAGGCAACACGTCATGTTTTTAAGGGGTAGCTGCACTCATGACGTTGAAAGCTTGTAATGTAATGTTGAATTAAAGCTAATACAAAATTTAAAAAAATTTCACTGTACAATTGCCCCTTTGATAATGAGATTTCGCCCCTTCCTTGAGAATATATTTTAGTGTTAAATAATAATTCTCAAATTTGCAGTGGTGGTGGAGTATCTGGGTTCTAACCCAAAAAATCCGGGTTGAAATACGATTAACTGCAACGGCCATAAACATTTTCTGTCGACTTCACCGCGATTCTCTTATTTGGCTTTGGCAACCGTGGGTTCGTAATACCTAAACCTCCTGCAATGAGATTTCCATCATGTTTGGCGACAACTATGGTATAATATAATTGGTCTACGATCAATGATCTAATATGGTACCCTTAAGAATCCCTTTGTTGCTTTATTTAAACTTGTTTTTACCCTTGAATATAACCAGCTTTTGTTAAGATTGTTATTGTTCCTTCGCTTTGGTGTCGTGCAATTAGTATAAATGTTTTTGCAGAGCTAATCAAATAACTTACGTGCACGTCATAATAAACACTGTCAAATAGATTAAATGCACTTTGAAAAACTATGGTAACTTAACTGCATTAAAACGTAGAATTTGGAATCAAATTGGTACCGTATTTTATTTAAGATGAGTGCATAGATTAGGGAACTTAGTATGATGAATTGAGAAATGCGTTGTCTGGCTAGCTGAATATTAACACTATTTGTGGGTTTTAGCAAAATATTGCTAAGGTCCACGTTGCTTTGTACTTTCAAGTATAGTGATATTGATCTGTTTTTAAATTATGTGTTTATTTTATCAAATTAAAATTGCCCTATTTATGTTTAGAATATCAATAATTATTATTTGTGCTAGCTCCTGAAAAATCAGGGGTGAATTCCTTTATCTAAATTGCTTATTTCTAAAAGTTGATGTTCTAAATTTTTAAATATCATTCCCATAAGTCAAAATAACTTATGTTAACTAAATGCCTAACAGATTTGAAATTCAAATTGACAAATACCAGATCGTTACACTAGTATACAACAATATTAAGAATAGTAAGTAATTCTTTAATAACTAATTCACTTTTGACAGTCTTTATTTCCTTTTCTAGTTATGTTTTACTACTAAAGATCACTCACTTTTCACTTGGTCTCAACAATGTTCTGGATGTCAACCAACCTTCTCCTCCTCGCCTACTAATCCAATCTCTCAACCACCTTCCCAGAATGAAAGGCCCCACTTACAGACAAGACGTCCCGACCGTCCAGAATCAGCAACTCAACATTTCGTACAGTACGCAGCCAACAGACCAAATCTGCAGACACCTACTTTCAATACCGCCTCTGCTAACTTCCTGGAATGTGCCTCCCCAATTGATGGCCCTCCTCTGGAACTCTCCATTAGCACCAAACAGCTTGATGTCATCCAATTTTATTACTATTATGTCAAATGTACTTTTCCAATAAACTTATTATTCTTCTCCATTGATTCACATTTGTAGATTAATTCTGCTTGCCATTAGTTTTTACCACATCCTTGTAATCTTATTAGTTTTGTCTTTAATTATTCTTCTTATTTTAAATTTCGTTCTTTACTTCACCACGCCAATTTTATTACTACCCTTTTCATTATCCAAACATTTTCTCAATAAAATAGGGTTTATTGTAAATATTTTAATTACAGCAACTTATTTTTGCTACATTTTCAAAATTTGTTTCTCAATAATCAAAATAAAGTCCTTGACGATCTCAATTGTCTACTTTTACACTCTCTCATAATAATATTTGATTTACACCTACTAATTTTATAATTTTATTACAATTTAGTATTTGTTATTCCTTTCAAACCTTAATTTTTAAAATATTATATTATTTTCGAATGCATCTGTTTTTCAAATAGCCATTTTCCACTCAATTATAAATTCTCTTTTACTTTGTAATTGCATAATAATTATTCACATTTCCTCTTTATTTTTAAATAGATTTAGATTATTTTCAACCATTGTATCCCCTTAATCCTTTCGAAAATTGATTCTAACACCCCTATGTATATCATTACAATATTTTATAGAAGCTCTATTACATTTTTGTAAAACAATGATCGGGAAAGTTATTCTGTTAACCGATAATTTATTGTTTTTTTTTAATTATACACCTATTTTCAACAACCGGTCCCGGGTGGTGTAGCTTGAACAAGCGTCCACGTTCGATCAGCAGAGTTAAGCAACGCTCTTTCTGGTCAAAACTTGGATAGGAGTTCCACGGTTGCACCTCTCGGCGCCTCGTGATACGGCTGTCACGGAAATAGTTGGTCCCGGCTCTCATAACAACATCATGATAGTCGTTAGTGGGGTTGGAAGTCCCCATAAATGCACAGCGACGCCTATAATTGGCCTAACGGCTGTTGGCGGAGTGCGAAATAAATAAATAAAATGTAAAAAGAGAAGACTATTATACGCATAATTAGTAGAGTGAAACATCCTGTAGTATTTTTTAGAAACTACGTAACTAGTGACAATAAAGATCAAAAGAAAACTATAGGAAATTAATTAACGATACTGTAAATATTGTACAATCAGAGAGATAAATTTTAAGGCAGCCACATGCACGAAAATAAAGCTCGCGAAAACTAAAATGTGTAGTGGAAGGTTGTCGACAGTGGATCGGCAGTATATAATTTAAATATTTTGTAAACCTTGCATAGAGTGATTTGTGTTCTGTCTGTAAGCTCAGGTATTCATCCCTTCAGCTGACTTTCTAGTTATGGCTTTACTCTGTGAGTCGTGGACGTGTCTGAGAATACTTTGTGATTTTGCGACCCAAAATAATTTTTAAAATATTTTTGCAAATTGTGTTTATTTATTAAGCACGTTTTAAGTAAAGTTCTTCCCAAGAATTAAAATCCACATTAACTCTCTCATCCCTTATATAATAGTTATTTATATAACACAATTAAAATAGAGCTCTATTCGGGAACGATAAAGGCCAGAAGCCGGCTTAATTTCGGCGACCGAGTTTGTGCTGAGGCTGGCGGGCAGAAACCAACGCCGGACGATCTAGTTTTGGAAACGAGTCTAGAAGTCAGCTAGAGCTCACATTTTTGGGGAAATTCGAAAGCAGTGAACTGTTCAAGGCTATTTAGCCGCATTGAGAGGGTCAGAATCCTGCAAATTGAAAAATTCAAATAGACAACAAAGGAAACATCCGCGTCATGGAGTGACGCAATGGTGCAATGCATGCGTATATCGAACCAGGAACTCTTTAGTCATAACTTATTACGGTGAGTGAGTCATTGCTTTTTTGTGTTCAGTGCGCACTACATTTCAGTATATACGCACTGGGTTGTCACACAAAGGCATTTTTAGGAACAGCTGTCGGAATATAAGTTAATCAGTGATAAAATAAATGCGTACAGCTTTTTCCGTCTCTATTGACATCTTTTTTCATATAAATGCGGAGTAGAAATAGCTATTCGCTTCATGGTTTAGTGACAATAAATGTAGGTATTTGTTATTGGTATGTATGTAAAAAAATTGACTTTTCATTTAAGTACATTTTTAGAGCTAACACTTTCAGGTTGGTACGAATCCAGTTTAACTTCTGATTCATGCCAAGAGGGGCTTTCTCACGGAGTGAGGGAAGTAGAATAAGCGTGATCTCACTGCTACTGAGCTAACTGGCAATAATAAAGCCGGAATTAATTAATAAAAACCCCAGTATTACAAGTGATCCAGACTGTAACACCAGCTTTGAACAGTGGATCATTTAATTCTTTTTTTATAAAACGTTTGATAATGTAGCTTTAATCGTTATAGCGTTATATTAATATAAATGCAAAAATTATATACCTTTTAAAAAAGTTGGTCTACTGTTAACCAACTTATCCTACTTAATTGTTACCGTGGATAATAGAGTATATAAGATAGAACCTTAAAAAACACCTTATCTCAGCAACTGCATTTGAAAATTATTTCTAACCTTTCCGACTGGCCGGTTTTTGATAGGAATGCACGATGAAGTGTCAATAAGCTTAATATAAATTATCTCTTTTTTCCAAGCCTTTCGGCGCCAACTTCCTTGTTAACCAATAAATCATTACTGTAATTCTTGATAGTCTAATTTCTTTCCTTAATAATAATAATCAGTTTACAAAGAATGTATTTACATTTTCCCTTCTACAAGTCGGCCTGTAAACAGCTGTGCAGGGAATGCGTTTGGTAAACACCAATATTAATAGAATTAAACGTCTCAAAGCCATATAGGGCTTTACTCCGAATTAGGCTAAATTACTGCCTCATGCGAAGCCCACGATCTCGTCATTAGACTACCAGGGCCCATATTAAAAACCGAAATGGTTGTCATATCCCCGCGTCATAAATAACGGAGCGTTGTCGCCTCCGGCTTATTAGAATAGTTTCGGTAGAGCCGAGTTTCATTAATTTAAAACCTTAATTAATTTAACACACTGGCGAATCCAACTATGACGAAACTCCTAATCGGAACATAAGCGACGACGCCTCCATTTTCTGAAAGCTCAAGATTAGTTTTATTAGCTGTACAGACTTTCAGTTCGTAAGAGAAAAGTTTTTTTATAATCTATGTGAGTATTGGCACAAACAGTATGTATTAATAATTAGCTATCTGCACATACAGTATGTACTTGTAGTGGCACACTAATCGTTGTGAACTTTGTCAGGGTGAATGTATAGCCTGCATTATTTAAGCTTTATATTAATGCAGCCAGTTGAATTTTTTTTATTATTATTGCATTCGTAACTGGTGAAGATGAAGTTTTTATTTTATCCATTTCGTGTCTCCGCGTCCATGGTTTTCTTTTTTTCCCTCTCGGTGGTTCCTTTTCTCCGTGGTTATTTCCATAGTCATATCCACATGGTCCTATAGTGGTTTCTAGTAGCCTTTGATTCCCGAATATGCTGTTAAAATCACTCATTACTATAGTTGTTTGGGTTAATTTCTTTTAGTGGTTATAACCTCTTCTAGGTCTTCGTAATACTTCTTAACTTTTTTGGGGGCGCTTGTAGTTGGTGCGCGCACTTCTATTCTATCAACTTACTACTTCGACAAACTAACAAACAGAAAAATTAGAAAAGATCTACGAAGATACGTACAAGAATACGTTGGAAAGATTCTCATCACAACAGATAGTTCCCCAAAAAAGCTAAAAAAGGCTTGGATAAACGAAAGATATGATACAATGCAATTAAAAGACCAAACAAAGAAAATAAAAAGACAAAGAAGACTGTAGTTTTGAAAAAATGCTCTGCAACAGCCATACCAAGCGAGAAAATCCCAAACAATGAGAAGCTAACTACAAGCAGCAGAACGGAATTAAAGGAGAAGTAATAGCAACATTAAAATATTTGAGCAAGAAAAAATTCAGGAATTGCTGAAATCACATGTGAACACCTAAAAAATTCCTCACAAGCAATAGTAACAGCCCTACAACTACTATTCAATTAAATTTTGCAAACAGGAAAAAATACCAAAAGAGTGGAAAGAAGCAATTATGGTACTTCTATATAAAAAGTGGAAGTTAGTCGAATATACAATTACAACGATGCTAAGTTTAATATCGACAATATACAAAGTAGTCAACTCATCAAAACAAGAAATTCACAACATTTTAGAAGAAAACCAGATGATACAACAAGGTGCTCCACAACTGGCTACATGTAACAGTAAACCAGATCAGGGGCAAACACATAAGGCTTTTGTGGACAGTTCAGAAAATTCTTCTAAATCATGATGGCCACTTTAACGTCCCAGGAAATAAAACCAAAATACATAAGACTAATTAGAGAACTATACAAAGAATATAAAAAATACGAAAACTAAAAATTTTTAATACTTTATTTTCTTTCTTCAGAAGCAAAGCTCCACAGAAGAGGTACCAGAACTCCTCCATGTGGACATCCTGTGATCACTAACACAACAGCTGTCTCATGGAGAGAAGTGGTTATAATTCTGCTTTATATGAGTAATATATTTATTCACAATACCACCTGAAGAACAAGGCAATCTGTTTCTGACGTCACCAGTTCGTGACGTCGGCTAAAGAAGGTACTCAATGGCCACGACGTTAACTTCGACTGAAGATCATAGCGATACTTTGACTACAATTATCGATTATAGTTAAACTTTTTGCAATAGACAAATCACTTAGTGCCTTCATTAGTGCTTGGTGCTGTGCCTGTGCGTTATTTACTATTAATTTTACACAAATGAACACGTACTAAATGACCATTATAAACGAAATCATTGCATTCACCATAATGGCGAGTTGTAGCAATTTTTCTGTGTCCAGGCAAATATACAAACGTAATGGAGATACTTCTGGTCATAATAATTCTTTGGCTACAGTATAAAATCAAATTTTAAAAATGAATGTACATAGCGCCTATGTAAAAACTAACCTATGAAGTTCCTTTTACGTTCATTAAAACTGTAATAAAAGCGTTGTATCTCACAAATTTCGAAAGATAAAATAATGCGCAGTGAGTACTGAATGTTTTTATTAAATATTGGATTAAACATTGTTGTATCCACATAATGCGGTAGTGAATTTAGTTTTGTCAATGTTCATAACAAATGAAATTTTATGTCGCAGCTGGTTTTAAAATTTCTTACAGAAGAGAGCTATTTAGTTTATTTTATTGGGTACCACAATCATTGCAATGGAAGAATAGCGAAAATAATAAATTCTATAACCAACACTTTGATTAAAAAATTTTGTGGTAAAATTAATAATTATGAGTTATTGAATTTTAGGGTTGATTATGCACTACCTATACTAAAATTCAAATTTATGTTTTTTTTTCTCTAAAACTGCGATTTCCATTACAAAGGCAAACGGGGCACAACTACGGGATCCGTTCACGACTGGTAACACTGTCTGCGCAAGAATACCTTTATCTACGACCACTACTAAAAGTAGGCTTTTTAACACTCGCTTGTTTCACTAAAAGTGACGTTTTATAGTTTACCGTGTTTAAAGAAATCAGCTGTTTACTTTTAGCACATGTGCTAAAAGTGACGCGAGGTTCAAAACTACAATTTCGAACTGCAACTGAAGTTTTAAAGCTATTCTAGTTGCTTCTTGCGTTACAGGTAAAGCGTTTTTGAAATAATTAAAGCGTTATGTAATGAATACAGTCATATGTGGAGTATAAATAATTAAATTTCATACCTGTCCTTGACAGCACGGGCGTGGCCAAAACAATCGCCAGCCGCGTAGGCTACTATTCATTATTATGCAGCGTCGCAGATGCGAACCTTTCTTAAATCGATATTTATGGATTAATAACGGTAAAATTAAGGTCGTAGATAAAATATTGTATGCAACGCGTGCTAAAAGTCGTTTATGCGCGAGACATGTTATGAAACTCAGCCTTCGGCTTCGTTTCATAATTTTCATGTCTCGCGCATAAAAGTCGACTTTTAGCACTTGTTGCATAAATAGCTATTATTTTAAAGTTTATAAACGCTTTGCGCTTATGGGATTTAACCGCCGTTCTACCTACCTGTTGTGACGTCACCGGTGGCCTTGTTGTTCAGATGCTATTGGTATGTTTCGAATTTACTTACATTGAATCAGTCATCATCTCTGCCTTCTCTTGCACATTTTTCACTTTCTATAAATGAAATCCTTGCCAATCCATTTTCAGCATGTTTAGGTGAAACTTTATAATATTTTATTTAATACACTCTCCTTGTTAATTAATAGATGACAGTGATATAATACTATTTTCTCTACTTTTCAGTTTCTGTTTAATTTTTATATATTTTTGAGCACTTATAATAGTAAATTTCTGAATTTGTGAAATCTATGAAGTTGTTCTAATAAGTCATCATAATTTTCAAACAACGAATAAACAACCTGCACGTCTTTATTATAAGTATTTAGTTGAAGCAGTAGCCTAATTCAAAGCCATAAACGGGCTATTAATAGTTTTCAGAACGAGTCGATTTAAATAGAGTGGCTAACAATGCAATCTAAAATATATTTTATGGGTTTTAAAGTTATTGCAAAGGTTAATTGAAGTGATTTCCGGGTCTAGTTTAAAAGTACGCTTGTGGACGCGCTAATGCAGCTTGGGTTTCGTACAAGGCAGATACATCCCATTGTTCGTGCAGCGTGATTGTATTAAATTGGACGCTCGTTTTGCTTTTACGGAATCCCGCAAAGCCAACCTAGATTGCAACAAGCAGAGCGATTGAAAATTTATTTTATTGGGAGTACAACGGTTCACTCTAATCAAACAATAGATGGGAAAGCATTGTATTGCATTCTTTTTTCTGGCGGTGTAGGGTTCCCATTTCGACAAATTATAAAATAAATTAATTATACAACGCTAATCAGGATGAGGCATTTTATAAACAAAATTTATCAGCCCTTCCTACGTCATTTGCTATGTAATGGAAGTACCACATTACAACAATGTCTAATTTAAGACCTTATTAACATTAAATGTAGTATTCTTAATCTAAATTTTAATTATGAATTATGGTACGATAGAGCGTTTCTATTCTTAAACAAATTTCAAGAGATTAACAATTACAGTTTACTTGATCTAACAAACTAACGCACGTAGTGTTGTGTAGACATCTATAGTTGATATAGATTGAATTAATTCAGTTTTATAAATCAGTAGGTTTATATACAATTCACTCGCCCTAAAAAGGTGCAATGACCTTTGGAAACAGTATTAGAGAGTTTAAAATTATTTAAAACTACTGAATGTAATACAAGGCCATTGCCAAAATTTCTGTTAAATTTGTGGAGTCATAAAAATCGTTAGGATCAGAAATTGGTTATAGGAGAGGTGTATGGAGAAGAGGAAGAAGCGGTATACAAAGGTGTGCAAAAACATATGATGACTACAAACATAAATTCTTCTCAACTTCTAGATTTGCAACTGAAGTACATTACTTAAGCAACCTAGGCAACCTCCAAATTGAAGACGTGGTGCTTAAAAACATGACAGAGATTAAAGAAATGTTACGGTTCAAAAGTGTTACTTTTCATTTACGCCCGCTCTTGCCGTAGGTTTCACAACTTTAAACGTCGTAGTGTATCTCAGGTTGCTACGCAGTGTTTCGCGCATTTGAGTTCGGAACTGCCATTCCTCCTCTTCGAAAACTCCCCATATGCAATTTCAGGATTGGGCTATTTTTCCAGCTGCCATTGCCCTTTTAAACAATTTTAGGAGTGGCACTTTTGCTTACGAAACTATAAAACGCGTTTATTTGGGGCTTCTTTTGGCAACAATTTGCAAGCTGGTTTAATCCTAAAAAATCGCCGATAATCTGAAGAAGACTTGGTCTTATTAGTTTAGTGAATTGCTTCATCCATTTCGTTACTTCAGAATTCGATGTTTTGGAAGTAAAATACTGTTAGGGTTGATTATCTTGGCTTCCACGTGGTCTAATGCACAGTTAAATTTATTTTCGGGCCTTTTTCTCCTTCCTCTCCTTTTTCGTTTCGCTGCGCTTTTTGTTTTGTTTTGTATTCTTCAACATTCTATAAGTGATCTCGATTGGATGCCACGATTGGCATTTAGAAAAGGTAGAACACCTGCAATCGGGAGCACATGTTATCAAGCTTTTTCTGGATTTTCCAGAACGTGCCGCTATTCAGGTTTTTCATTTGTTTGAAACAATTTTTTGGCTTCGCCTAATTGTTTCGCCAGTTATGCAATTATTTCAGGCGTAACCTGTATAATTTTATTTGAATTATAAATCCTTTGCATTTCAAATTCTTAAATTTTCCAAACCAGCGCATTTTGTACCTGGTTCGAGTTCTTTCTTTCGCGCGATAAACTCTCGACCAGCGCTATCTCTTATCAGAGTACGAGCTTTCTTTTGGGCACGAATTGTTCGTACCTCGCACTTGCTATTTTTGGCCCGCAGTGATCGGCGTGGTTAAATTATGTTTGTTCAAGTCAAATTACGTGCGCTCAACCAATTTCTATGAGCTTTGTGTTCCTAAAGGCTGATTATGATCAGGTACGATGACGCTTTTCTGTTATGTTATTCGCATAGTAATTACGTTTTTTCTTAGCTCTTAATTACCAATTTCAACCACGAGTTTATCTCGGAGGCCAAGGCGCTTGCCTTATCGCATTTTCGACACCTGCTGGGTTCGGCGTATTTGCTGCCTTTTTGAGGATGCTTCCGCAGCAATTTTCGGCGCATCCACGTCGATTTCAACGATATGTATGCAGTTCACGACCACCTTATGTTAAACCGAAAGGTGTGGTTACCCCGGCCGGCGTTTGCCTGTTTGCCGTTTGTGAGCGTTGGAGAAGCGAGGTTAGTTTGTGCTATTCCGGGATTTATCGTATCTTCAATACCTGGATTTTACATTTATACAGTTTAAACCCGTTAATATTTAAAATTTAAATGCATACGTTCCGTAATTATTAATATGTAATGTTCAATTTCATACATGCTCTTGCTTTTTACATTTGAATTTTTATGCTTATATTTAATTATGCTCAGTATTTAAAGTTGCTATTTTGATGTGTATTGACCCTCTGTAAAAGGTACAGTCACGCTTTTTATTTTCAATAGCTTAAACAGAAGGATTTATTAAATGACTGTGATAAGCTTATCCCACGAATAATTTGTTGTTAAAGTTATTAAAATAACCCGAAAGGGGTTTTTTGATTTTATGCGTGTCGCAACCTTCAGTTTACGTACACAATTTTGTTATAACATTATTTGCATTTTAATTATTCTGATAATTGACTACTGACACTTCAAGACTTTTTAATACTTATTAATTAAACGCTAGTCACTTGCAGTTTATTTCCTCTTATTATTTGAAATCTTTTGATTTCTGGCGCCCATTTCCTTTTCCTTTTTTGAAGACATTCCAGGGTACACAGCTGATGATTTGAACCTACGATCCAAGGCCGCCGAAATTTGAGTTAGCTAGGGCCATCGCGGTAAGTAAAGAGTTTTCAGAGCTGCCGTGGTTTATAAACTGTAGGGGGGTTGATCTGCGATTTTTACTACCATTGCTTAATTTTATTGATTAATCGCAGGTCGGCTTCTTTATTGTTTCATGTTCCAACCTTTCCTTCGTTTTCCGTTACGAGTGAAATACAGGGCTAACGATTATTTATTTAAATGTTAATCTTTTGTTTAAAAAAATGTAAACGGTTTTATTGACATACGTGCGCTGCCACCCGGCGATTATGAGAAAAATGTTTTTATCTTAATACGTTCATTTTTATCCTATCTAGACCTGCATTCATTCGGGAAGGCCTCGTCGTGTGGTGCCATAGGTGTATTGTGTTATTAAATAGAGTTTTTGGAGCGCCTGATATCGCTCATTTCAATCCGCTAAATCGCTAAATCGATTCCGTGCGCGTTTATATAGTGAGATCGTCTATTAATTCGTGTACTACTCACGTAATTATTCTCTGCTAATAACATGTCTTTCAGTATATTACGCTCGTTTTCTGTTGTTCGAGAGCCAGCCGTTGTTGTTTTTCTTACATTACATTACCAAGTGATGAAACAGGGAACATAGACCTGTATTAAGAAAATGATGTTTTAAATTAGTACCTAATGGTACCACGCAGGCAATAAAAGGAAATATGAACACGATTGAGCAGCAGCTGAAATAAAACAGAAGACGTGAGTCATAATTTTCTGAGCACTCGTATATCCTAACGGTGGTGAGGTTAATTTGTCTAGAGAGGGGTAGAGTCTTTAAAAGAACCGACCAAAAAGTATAGGAAATGTTACTTGATGGAGAATAGGACATTCAATAGGGCTTGATATGCGGCGTATGAAAGATATATTGATTCAACCATATGCCAAAAACGACCTGCATCTCTTTTACAAGGTGATTGGATGGAAAGAAAGTAAGGCCATAACAACAAAATACCTTGGATTTGAAGTTCCTACAGATTGCTTAATTCTAGCTCCAAAGGTATTTCCATATCTTTAGAGCATTTAAAAAATATCACAAGGCGCTGCATGTCGCGAGTGACTAAAGAGGGAAAAATGAGGTGTACGAGCAGTATCAAAAGAATACTCTGATGGAATTGACCAATTAGTTGACACATGGAGAAGGTGTAGTATTGAGAAACAGGAAAACTATCTAGTGTGTGAATTTAGTTGTTAGCTAAAAATGTAAGTATAAACCATATATATAATACACATATATTGCTAGTAGGGCCTCGGAACGCTCGAAAACATTACGGCGCCGACATAGTCTCACTTAGAGTATAACGCGTCTCGTGCGCATGCGTAAAAATTCGAACTCCGCCTTTAGAAGCGAATTTTAAACTTGACCACTTCCCCATTGGGCGGACGACGCCGCCGCGCTTGCGCACTGCTCACCGTATACATGAAGGAGTTGGTTGTGTGTCTCACTTCATCGGTGAGTTTCCCACTCATAGCCGCTAGCAATATAGTAAGTATTAGATATATGGTATAAACATAAGAATTTTGTTATAAATATTGCATTTTTAGTTAATGTAAGTAAGTTCATTAAACGCAAAGTCTGCAGACGTTAATGAATAAAAAAAGATGACTAAACAAAACAACCAAAGTGGATAACGGTTTTGACATTTGTGGCTTTGCTACAGGGTTGTACCTGTTTGAAATAATTTAATAAATACAGCACTTCTGTGCAGATAATCGACGCATGTAATCAGTTGTTCAGGAGCTGTACGATAAATCTGAATAGATTACTGAATGTTCAACAGCCGCACTTCGGCATTAAACCCTATCAGAAACCACATTAAGTAGCAGCAACTGGAAGTCGCGGTACATGCAATAACGTTTCCCGACATCCCACACCAGGAAATTCAATATTCTCACGCGCAGCGGCAAGCAGCCCACGGAGCGTGCAAAAAGTCACGCGGCAACCCCACACTGACCACCTTCAGCAGGGACAACAAATGGGGGCCATTTATAATTGTAACTAGATATTTGGGCCGTGCCTCACGCAGGGCGGCTCGCGTCAATTACGTACCTACAATTAATTGGCGGGACGCTTATAAAATATGCCCTATTTGTGCTGCACTTATTGTGGGCTGCATTCCTGCTCGCAGCGGCTGCGAGCGTGAGATGCCGCTCGAAAGCTGCGAGATGTTACCATTTTTGGGTAAACGGCGACGCCGGGCTTCAGACGATGTCAGATACCATTCAGCGAGTCTGGGGAATGTAAAATGACGCTGCACCTCGTCGTGCACGTTAATCTGGATTGCTTTGACAGCGATCTGGTGGGTGAAGCAATCGGGCACAGATACAGCAGGTGGATGGTTTTTGTGTTACATAACTCGTGGCGATGGCATTTGACCTGTAACTTATTGTTTACCAAAGGCAGTCAGAGGAGAATTACAAGGTATCCATATAATCTGTATCAAGTTTGGAAAAATCTACATAGGAACAAATGACTGCCTCAACACTGTATACTTCTGTTGCGATAAAAGACCTTGAAAAGAAAGAATTCTTCCAATGATATTGTAAATTTAGAGTGGCTGAGAATATTTTGAATTAACAAGAGATACCTGCCGATTACATACGGCGATTTGGGCTTGAAGATTATCCTGGGCGTTTCACAATGCTTGACTGAAACTGTATTAAAACTGTATTTAGGAATAAACAACTGTCTAGAAAATGGGTACCCAGAATACTGAATACAGATCAGAAGCATTTGTGAATGTCTCATTAACAGAGAAATTTATATCTTTCGATGAGAAATATTTTCTTTACTATATAGCTAATGAGATCGCTTCGAATGCAGCCAAGCAATAAAAATGGAATCCATCGCCCTTCAGACTCAGAAAGTTCAATGTACAACTAAAGGGCGAAGAACTTCATTAGGGGCCCCAAAGAAGTTTGATTAGTAATCACGCGTGAAGACTATCATCAGACACTTTAATGGCACGCAATCCCTCAGAATAGTGTGTAACCCTTAGAAGGTGCGTCCCCAGATGGCGAATATGGATCACAGTTTCATATTGGGCGGCTGTCTTTTGATCCGAAGCAGGCAATGGGAATCCGCAATGGTTTTGTCCTCCCAAGATAATCATATGACTATACAGATAATAATTGCTGGTGATTGCCACGCAGTGCGACTGGCAAACAGCGCCGTACTGTGTCCAGGCTGGATAGTGCGAAATTTGCTGGGAATGTGTATCTATCTAGCTTGTTAAGCATCGCATGCGAACTTGGCACGTGGAACGTTAGATAAGTTTTACATCGAGAAAAGGTACATTTCATTGAAAGAGGACTAATAACTACAAATATTCCTATAAAGGGGACCGAAATGTCTTGAATTTTGTGTGGAAAAAAAATGAAAATAGAGAACAAGTGCGCCGTCTATTCACCCAGACTTCTCCAACGTAAAACTCATATTGACTACATCTTGATACACCGTCGATGGTGTTCATACATTCTTGATATCACCTCTTTCTGGCGCTGGTTGTGGGTCTGACCTCACCATCAGCTTTCCAGTTAAATAAGTTGCGACGTGACGACAAGCAAGAAACTCTATCAACCAACTTGCTGGTGTACCTATATGTACCAATATTTTCTCGAGTATAACATTTTCAGTATCTTAATTCCTCCATCAAGCCACTGATAGTCATCTTATTAAAAGTTAATTATCTGTTTTTACTCAGAACTGGATTGTAGACTGACAGTTACAGGAATTAGCACAGAAAGAGATAAATATTTGCTAAGAAGCAACCAAATGTATGCATTTAAGGAAATAACAGGAACTGCAACTATCGTAAGATGTATTGGAAATGTGGGAATACTTAATACTAATTTGTGAGATTAAGCGTTAGCAAACCGACAACAGAGAAGTCAATCATTTTCCAATAATATCAACATAATATTATCTTGTAGAGAGGTAATAGTAATATGCACTATCGCCGGCATTGAATAGATTTATTCATAATCAGTTATCAAGTTTAACCTGAAATAAAATTTCGCTGTCCTTGTGGAAGGTAGTTGAAATTCGGCCAATAGTAACAACAAGCTTCAAGGTTGCCATTACCCAACACAGTGAGCTCCCAGTAAATAATGGGCGTGGTTCACGACGTGCTGTTGTAAGCACTTGACATACTTTTTATTCCAAAAATATATGGTACCCCACCCAAGAGAAGCGTTCTTCGGTGCTTTTCAAGAATACTTCGACACTCAGCATCAATCCGTTTCGCTAGTACAATGAAATGTTATGAACCAGTTATTTATCATAAAAAAACCCAAACAATTTTTTTTTGCCGACGACCATACCTCAAAAATTGATGTTGCCTTCATTTTCGGAGGAGCTATCGTATGAAAACGATCCTAGACTTCAGGAAAGGTGCTGGCGACCGGAATCGTGTACACATACTAACATACGTACACCGCCCAGCACGTTTAGGATCTAGTGGGCTGGGGTCTTCACCAAAAGATCTGCACAGCTGAGACGGAGTTTTGGTATAGTAGGTTCATTGGTAGGTTGGCACGAATTTTAGAGATATTTGACTCAGTGGTTTTCGATATGAGGGAATTTCAATCCATCGTACACTTCGTGTCGAAGTAATATGAGAAGAAACTTTATAGCTTCGTTCTCTGCACTTTGGAATGTTTGGAAGAACTTTTCCGAATGCCGTTAACGATTTACGCGCAACATTTGGGAAATACATTACAAATTTCCGAACGGTTTTGTGTAAAGCGTCGTTCAAGCATCTCATAGTATAAAACTGCCATAGTTATATGCCATCATTGAGAGAATATCTACGTTTCTGTCCAATAAATTTGCTGTAATAATACATTATTACGAGTATACAAGATTTCTACATCTGAAGTTGCCCTCATTCTCTTAGCCAAACCTTACGATCTTCCCAATCCTTTGGTCTTTTTTGCTTCATCTATCTCGTCTCGCCCCGATCTTCTCGGCCTTTCACGTTCTCTTCGTCCTATTGGACTGGGGTTTATCCACCTATTAGCGCCAACTCCCCTTACGTTTCCGTACCATTGATTTTTTTCTGTTCCATGTGCTGCAGCACATCGTCTTCAATTTTCATTCGCATCTGCAGATGTCTTCATTCCTGATTCAACATTTTATCCATTGTACCATTTCAGTAGCAGTAATTTTTGTCAATCATCCAGGTTTTATTCTGTCCCATGCATAATGTTAATTTGTATCATGATTTTGTATATGTTGGCTTATGTCTTTCTGACTATGTCTGAAACCCGAAATATGGGATTAATTAATTTATGTAGTTTCTGCCCCGGTGAGTCCTAATGTGTTTTGTATATTTAATTAATAATTATCGCCAAGGTCTAGGTCTTTGTCATTTCCTCATTTGTGGTCTTCTGTACATTATTTTCGAGTTTTGCTTTTGTATATTCGCCTTTTAACTTTCGTAAAATGTAACCGCGGTATTCATATCGTGTGACTAAATGATCATCTGTGAACCTTAGAGTGGGTAGGTGTTTCTGATTAGGACTCTCATTCTTCCGCATTTTCTTGATCAACAATATAGTTTTCCAGCAATATTTTGATTGGTGGTGTGGAGAAGCTCTGTAGTAATCACTTAGATGTACAGCTACCAAAATTTTCACGGAGACTGTTTGCAGCGTGATTTCGCTTGATCGATGACTGCTGTAATATTTTAGTTCTGCTGGCGGTCGCGACCTACAAATGTGCGACACCGTCGGTTTCGTTCCCTCTCTTTAAGATCTCTAGGAGATAGGCGAGCGGAAAACCGCCCGTCTCTTGCCGTGAGCGGCAAGGGTTTAGATCTTTTTTGGCAAGATGAAATTTGATAGAGTCAGAAGCCGGCCACTAAGACGAACGTACAAACGCGGCGCTCTTGCCTTACGTGTTATACATGTGCGATCTCGGCGACACGGCGTGGTGTTAACTATGATCTATTATATATTTACCAACCTCGCCCTATAGGTGCTAATCGCCTGAAGTTAACGAACGATTTGGACGTGGGATTTATACTTAACACACTTAAAACAATAAATTATTGAGAGGCTCTCCAGCACCTAGATAAGAATATTCGTCTTTTGAGACCTCAACTCAGAACATTCGCATTTCTGCCGTTCTGACAAACAAATATTTATGGATAGCTTAGATGTAGCCTGTAGTTTCTGCATGTTTATAACTTGTCTCCTAGTAACTAGAGCTTATCTACATATATAACTAGAACTAATGGGAGGGTATTAGTATATATTGTGTGTTATTCAAGAGTTTGCTCCACGAACACATCTCGAGCTCCCCATCAAGTCTCTTTTGATATCGTAACCTTGTATCTTGGGAAATTCATTTTTGCCATCAATAATGTGTGCTCCCTTTCATATTCAGGAACTCTTTTCATTCTTACATCCTTAATTTGGATTGTAGTGTCTTTTCTATTACGTAATCTGCTATTGATCGCAATATTTATTCTTTTGCATCCACGCGTATTTACGCATATTCCTGTGCCTATCGAACCATGGGGTCAAGTATTTTTTTAAACGCATATATTTAAAACCGCTAAATAGATTCACTCTCAAGTAAAACTGGGTAAACCATAAAGCAGAATTTGAGATAACAATATTAGCAAATATGCGAAATGTAGACGGCAGCAAACAACTTGTACATCCACCTTTAACGCATGTAACCGAGTTAGGGCATAAAAACTTGGTAATCAGATAAAATCGCTAGTCAGAGCAACAAGAAGTTCGCTTTTTGCTGGCACCGAAATTAAGTCTAAATTAACTCGAAACGCGATTCATGCTGGTCAGCATCGAGACTTCCATTAGGCTGTTTATGCTCCGCCATGCGAAAGAATGAGGAAGAATCGATTGCTAAAGATCTGTTATTTTTTGTGACGGGTTGCTGAATGTTTAGACAAGTGTCCAAGCATGTTTGCGGCGCAGGCATTTAATTTGAAATGCGTGACTAGGCATATCAATGTTATTTGCTGCTTACCGATCAACTTACCTGTGTCACGGTTGTAGCATTTGATAATTAGCGGAAGCGCCGTGTAATTGCTTATCTAATTCATCGCAGTAATCTGGTTAGGTGGATGTCGCGCTCGCATCGACGTTTTTAAAGCTGCCCGGTAATTGGTTTCGGTTTTTGCCAAGTAGCGGTGTCTTTTCGACAATGATGTGCTGAGAGACTGATATAACGATTAGTAGATGTTAAGTTTGCATAGAATGGTTGGAAGATGCCAGCCAATGTTGAAGGGTACCTACCAAATTGGTGATCTGTACCTAGTCAATCCCTTAAAACATGTAAACGCCAGTAAGGGAGACCATTACTAAGTTATATATACATATATTATTCACTAATATAGTGGATGTTATCTTATATAATAAAATTTTCCAACAAAAAATCAGGAATTACTTCCTCTTCTTCTTTGGATGCCTTGAGCGTAGTTGCATGTGAGTGATTATGCATGATGTTATTAAATTTTAATATCGTCAAGGAGCTCGATTTTCCACCATGTGCAAGATTATGCTGCTGTTTTACGCGTCCCCCGGCTCTTTGCTTGGCATCGAACACCAGGGCCTTACCCTCACGCAGACGAAGTAGTACAGTTGCAAACACATCAATCAGATGACGAAATCAAAAAAGGGAGGAGAACAACGGAAACGAGGAGGCTTCAACATAGATTTGACTGAGCCCACGTGGAAATAAATATCAAATCGCATCCTACATCAGATCGTGGGCGGCTAGTGTTTTTTTGCTTTAAAAACTCCTGAAGTAATCAGGACGCTACCGCGATCCACAACAAGACCGAAACTGGCCCTGTGACGATGGTTCCGTCAGGAAAAATCATCAAGTAAATTGTCCCATACAAACACGTCTTGTAATGAGACACTTAAACGCTCTTTCTGGCAAATTTTTCGCCTGTCGAGTGTGTAACCAGCCGTATCAGATATCTGCAGACGCTTTCGGGTTCGTTAAATTTGATAAGATGGAGGAATATCCTTCCGATTGGAATAGATTGGCATAGCCCAGCGTGGTCAAACAATTAAGCAAGTCGGCTCGCAACCCGTAGAGTGGAAGGCTCGTGCAAATTTAAAGCGTTATCCAGAGAGAGATTTCACCTAAATGGACCGTAGCTGTGAAAGGCTTTAGGTTGATCTGGGTTCAATTTCGAGTTTGTAAACCGCGTGCTGCGTGGGAGTTAAATTGCTACCCTTTTCAGGTCTAAGTGGAGATAGCTACCTATAGTAAGAGATTCATTCCCTTGTAGAATTATTGTTTACGCTTTTCGTTAACCTTTTTTTCGGTAGAGTCTGGAAAGCGTTAATTAGAAGATCCTAAGTTTAGAGGGCAGGTTTGAGGTTAATTGCCGAAATTCATTTCTGTGAGAGGTCTTGGAGGCATTTTGGCTGTTGCTAGGTGGAGCCGATCCTGTATCAAACTTCGAGGACTGGTTTGGTAGAAGGGAATCTGAAACGTTATGAACTGGAAACTAGTCCAGCTTATTTCCTTTTGCTATTTACATTAGGTCCCAGGTGGTGTAGCTTGAACAAGCGTCCACGTTCGATAAGCAGAATTAAGCAACGCTCTCTCTGGTCTGAACTTGGATGGGAGTTCCACGGCTGCTTCTCCCGGCACCTCGTGGTACGGCTATCACGGAAAAAAGTTGGTCCCGGTTGTCATAATAACATCATGACAGTCGTTAGTGGGGTTGGAAGTCCCCATAAAATGTACAGTGACGCCTATAATTGGCCTAACGGCTGTTGGCGGAGTGCAGGATAAAATAAAAAAAAAGTTTCAGGCTTCCCTTTGCTAAGGTATAGTTGCTAATAAAGTTCATTATTGTACGTCATTATTTAGGAATCATTTCTGGGATAAGGGAAATATTTAATACTAGTTAAAACAAGTTTTTGCAGCTAAAATTGAGTCGCTGATTGGCTAACCTGATTTTACACTATTGTATTGCTGCCACATATGTTGGTAGGTAGAATTTTTATTTAGTGTGGGCAATATATACAGGTACCTAGATATGTTAAACTCCTTGTAAGGCATTAGATTTAATTTGGGGTAAGTATGAAATTTATTCAATCAGTGAAATTATTTATTTGAAATTGCTCGTATAAAGAAATTTGCATTATAGCGTTAAGTTTTCGGATCCCTCTTAGCAGCAAGCAAGATAATTACTTCTCAGTTAACCATTTAAGTATTTCATTATGTAAAGTTTTACATGTGAGACCGCGAATAAAGTATTTAGATGTGGTTATATACTTTTTAAGTACGGTCTGTGATATTTATGTATTTGTGTTAATTTTTGGCCCATATAAATGTGAATGTTTTATGGTTGTTCGTGCAATACCACATATCGCAGTCGAGGTCACAGTAACAATTCGAGCGCTCGGTACAGAGTTCGACTCCCGGTCGGGGCGCTCCACTTAGGTAAGGCATGATAGTTTAAGTGACGCCCGCACCCCCTGATGTAATGCAAAAAGCGGTTTCAGGGGGGAACGGTAGAAGAACTAAAGGAAGAGAAAAAGTTGTTACATATCGTTCTATAGATCTGTTATTACCCAGTTTATGGCCAGTTATTATGTTATATCCGTTACTCGCTGGGTTTTCTATGATTTTCGGCTTTCTTTGAGTCACTCAGTGGATGTCTGCTTAAGAATGGAGAGGTGACCGGTGGCATGTTTCCGTCTGAAAACGGTCAAGTTAAAGTCAGAATCTTTTAGATTTCTGAAGAAATATGACGGCCAAAGAGCTAACCGCCATCTCAAAACTGCGCACTTGAAATTTTGGAGGCAAAAGCACGTCACTCCAAAATCCAAAGGCTACCAAAACTATAGAGGTGACTTGCATGGTATAACGGCGTTCGAGCTTGTCGAACCTGCGGCAAAATCGGGCGAAAACATATGATAGATGTCATTGTACTACTTTACATTGATAACGTCCCCTTTTTTCAATTTCGTTCGCTGTCTTTTCCAAACACCTTACTTCCTGATTAGTTCTTCGCTTCCAAGCGGTTTCTTTCGCCACCCTCTTTGATATTCCTTGTTACACGAGTAGTCAATATTCCATAAAATTGCTTTATGTCTAGGATCTTGAAAGTATCGCTGCAACCTTATTTCTTTCACTTAATCGTTTTTCTATTTCAACATGTACTGACATCATATTCTTTATCATTTTTCTAAAATACATATTTTGTAGTATTCCTAATTGACAAGCTGTTATTAGCTGTCCGTATTTTGAGCCTTGGACTAGTAAATATGATAAAGGATCATTTAAATGTTGGAGTTATTGAAAATCCACAGATTTCTCAATTGAAATTATACCAGGAAATGTAATTTAAACTAAGTTCTCAGAACATTTTTTAAACGTGCTTACTCGGATATGGCAATTAGACCTTAATTATTGTTTCAGAAGGAAAATATTTCCAAGTTAGTACCATGCGCTTTTACCATAAATGACCACTCCTCCAGCACTATCGCATAAAGATCAATATATGAGGGACCTAAACTAACTATCTAGAATAACTGATAAATTGAATATTTTTAAAACTTCATAATTACATTTAAGCCGGTTTCACAATGAGGAATGCCAAATTTCGGTTTCAGAACATGCTACCGTCATATATTTCATTTTTGTAATCTGTCATATACGTTTTAGAAAAGAATCAATCCAAAGAATAGAAGTAAAAATAAACGATTGGAAGTTAGACCACCACGAGCAGAAAACTAATTTCGGGCGACGTTTACATGTAACCATAAATTAACACGCGTTTTCAATTACTTTGCCAACCACCAGGCGAACTTTGATCCGCTTCGGTTCCCTGACTAACTATTGTCCGACATTTTTATTATCACATAGCACGATTCAAGTTATGAGATGCATTTATGCAAGAGCTGCAGACAAAGCATTCAATGCTGGGCGATAAATTCCTACTAATATCATATTAATACTGCGCCTCTATAAACTACATATAAATCAAGCTATAATTGCATCTCAGTGTGATACATAAATTACCTTCATAAAGCTGCCTTCAGTTCAAAGACTAAGCAGGATTAGCCCAAGATTACACGGATCCTTTGTCTAATGGCATTCCAGCCCACGGAGCGGTTTTTAATTCCGCCGCTTCCACCGCGATCTTGGCGGAGAAATTAAGTTAAATTCGAATGAGAAGCACTCCCGGTATGGTCAAGTAGCATGGAGGGTTCGCTGGATAAGCCTTTGTTCGCCATAAATTACATTAAATTGCTGCGAGAATGAGCTCGAAACAATGGCTGGTGCTATTGATCAGAGCCACTTGCTATGGCCAGAGTAAGTAATTATGCTCACGCAAGAAGCTGAAAAAGAAAGGTGGCCACTCGCAAGTCTGCCTGTAACGGAGTAATCGCTATCCGCTAACTGAAATCTGCTGCGCAAATTATATTAATCATAAAGCTTTAATTAAAAGCGATTTCGCTTTATATTAAACTGTCAGTTCGCTTATATATTCGTTATTGCTCTAAAGAGAACAAACCACCCAAGTACAGGCAGGTTAACGGTACAAAGCACTTGCAGGCCTGCTTTATTGGCAGCTAATGAATTTTGAACACGAGAAGACTAATTCAGCTAGACTCGCGATGGTCAATCAAAAAGTTATTGGAGAGTTCCTGGAACATGCTGGGAAAAATAAAACTGAACTTCACTTGGTCTGGCTACGAAACAATCAAGACTGCTGCAGCGTTTATGAATATTTTAGTAGCAATCTTCACGAAACGGGACTAATTAGTAGATCATGGGAAAAAATCGAAAGCTTTGTAGACCATTTTCAAAATTGTATAATTAAGTTGCCGTTGATAAAACTGAGTATATTACATTACACCAAGTACATTTCAGTGTCGAAAAATACCAAAGTAATAATAGATTAGTATCAAATATTTTGGAAATAAGTGTGAACCGAACATGTTTTTACCTTTACATTTTTTTCAAAATTTGGGGTTGGTCAAATAAATAAATTACAGCAGTTGGTATTGAAGCTATCGGAAAATGATACAGGCCCGGTCCTTTAATTTGTGTAAGAAACTTAGACCTTTCCACGGCTGGGCATTAGTGTGTTTTTGACGTTTAGTGATTAATGTCGCTGGCTACGTAGTTTTAGAATGTGTTGAGATTATGCCATGCTGAGGTAATTATCATAACTCAAAAATACAACGAGCAATATTTCATCTACAAGGAATTTCTAATCTGTTAAGGCAGCATGTTTGTCGAATTTACAAGTTATCTTGTAATATTTTTTTAATATTTCGAACTACCATCCATAATCAAGAAAAACCCACAACAGTGTGTTTGTTTTAGTTTCCGGTCGATGATTAATTAAATACATGCGAAATACAATTTTTAAATCCTTAAATTAAAATATTACTTTATTTAACAAATAGTTCTCGAGTTAAAGCAAAAATACACACAGGGTTTAATTTTTTAAGATGCCAGGTAGACATTTAACGCATGCAAAATATCATCTTCCTTTAACAAATTGTTTCTGAACTATACCGCCAACATACGTACATACAGACAAATAGACAGACAGACAACAGACAGACAGACAGACAGACATATAGACGGACAGACAGACAGGCAGGCAGACAGACAACATTGAGCAAACATGTTCTTCGTCATCTAGGGATGATCTGCAGAAAGGTAATCTTTTCACGATCACAATACTTCGTCTTTTAGGCGAGGGAAGTAAAAGCAAAAAACCATTTTGTGTTAAATAGCTTTAAAAGTTTCATTCCGAATAAAACGAAAAAAAGAGTCGCAGTTGTTAAACAGGTTCTTCATAATGTAGTCAGAAATTGAGCTACTAGATAATTTCCATCACTTAGCAGAGACCAAACTAGAAGCAGCGGTGCTGTGCTGCTTTACAATAAATGACAAAAAGCTGTTGTTTCATACAGTGCTATTAAAGAGAATTGTCATATCACGATGATTAAAAAATGTACTTTGATTTTTGCATGTTTTCAGGAACACGAAGTTGATATGCTTTTTATCAATAAATCACAATGAACATATAGAAAACAATAGTTTCATCAGTTCTAACTTAACACCTGCCAAATAGGGGTGAAAAATTACAATTTGACTGTTTAGTTTAAAAGTTGTCCGCCACCACTACATCCGACGAGCGCGAAGGAGAGGTCGACCGATTGTTGAGCCCTCAAGAAACATTCCATTTGAGTCAGCTAGTGTTTCGCAACGAAGCTTGAAGCAGGATGTGCATTTAAGTGTAACCATTTCACAGTCACAGCCATTGTGGAAACCTTATCGGCCAATATTGGTATTATGAGACGTTGTCGGATTTAACAATTTCCAAGGCACAGCCTATACGTTTGAACTTTCAATTCACTTGTAGTTGCTGTGACTTCATCAGAAGCTCCTGGTCGGATATTTGTAGGTGCTCTATCGTTCCGCAATCATCCTGTAGAGCGACGCTCAAAGCCGACGCAGATCTCTTTACGCCGCACGAATACTGACCCTTCCTCGGGTTAGAGGCTTCCGCCACCAACCTCACTGCGTACCGCTATTAAGCATTCGGTGCCTTAGCTCGAGTGTTGACTTTTTGATTCTGCTCTTACGCCCCTAGCTAAACTTCTGCATTTCAAGTTGAGTTGACTACATCTGCTAATTCAGTAATGCATGTTGTGAATTATTCCGTTCCAAATATGTTGTGTCATATTTAACCTCTTGGTAGGGATTGCTGTACATGCTCGTTGCAAACTGTTCTCAAATATTATGCGGTGTAATTTATTTGTGAAGCGAAATGCAGTCACAAAAGCTTTTAAAATAAAATATGCATTTTGGAATTATTTTGTCCCCTTATCTTATATAATCCCTGACCATCGCAAGCAGGCCGTTTCCCTTACTTCCCCTACTTTTCTTTTCTCACTGAGCTGACTGGAGCACTTTTTGCGTTGTTGTGGGGTCGTTGAACTGTTTTCGCCCGTAACAAGACAAGAAGATAAGGTGTTAAAGGCAATGTGAGCGATAGGCTTTGGGCCAAAAAAATTGAACAATGAAATGTTAAATATACGATACCGATAATGAATGGAATAAATGCATAGGGCCCATGAACAAGGCTTTGCAAAATTTGAGAACGACAACTTGTAGTTAAGCAAGAGGCCATCAAGATAAAAATGCAGTTTCCTTTATCAGTTCAGCAGCGAACAAGATAACGTTATAGTCGAAGGAAGAATACATGAACAGTAGAAAAATAATTTTGAGAACCAAGTAAAGCTTCAAGTTGATGTAAAATCACTGTTTATCGAAATGGTATAGTCTATGATTGAGAATAGATATCGATCAGTGGTAAAAATAAGTAATTATTTCGGAAATGGAAAAGCAGTTTAAGAATGGCCTGCGCGTGTATTGCATAATGCAATATACCAAATTAAAAGGCAATATTAGAATATACGATACCTATATACCTATCCGTACACATTTCCTTTATCCTTTTGCGCAGAGCTATTCAGTTCTGTACTGGTGCTCGAGCAGGAAGGCTGCTCTTGGATCGGGTGTTATAATGCCCGGTTCGCGCTGCTGGTGGAAATCGCCAACTAGTTACTTCCAGGTTAAGCAAAATGTTGAAAGTGTTTGTGGCTTACATGTTTTAATTTTCGTGACGCCATATAGCTAGCAGGAGTAATTTTAGGATCCTAAAGATATTTTTTGCTACCGGATGACTAAAACTTCTACCAGTACTTAAACCCTTAGGATTCAGTTATTTGTTGTCGTCAATTGACATACCGTTGGACTCAAGTGTTATCGGACTCGATTCACACATCGCATCACTCCGAATAGTTAGCCTCCAGGTCAGCATTCCATCAGCCCTCAGTTACCAGTCCCACTGCAGCCAGTCGCGTGCACTCTTCAAATGTACTACGGGCAATAATTAGTCTTTTCGCCCGTAACAAACAGCGTATACCAAGGACAGCCCATTCAATTGAATAGTCTGCCTTCAGTAAATAACTACAGATAAAATAGAGTAGTCTTAAATATTACAGACAGTATATTCGACAGATATAAGTTCATGGAAGGTATAAGGAGCAAATGTTGAGAAACCGCGACCACTTTATAATGTACAGATTATTTATGTATTTATTTATTTATTTATTTAGTACTTCGCCAACAGCCGTTAGGCCAATTATAGGCGTCGCTGTACATTTATGGGGGCTTCCAACCTCACTAACGACTATCATGATGTTATTATGACATCCGGGACCAACTACTTCTGTGGCAGCCGTACCACGAGGCGCCGGGAGAAGCAGCCGTGGAACTCCCATCTAAGTTCTGACCAGAACGAGCGTTGCTTAACTCTACTGATCGAACGTGGACGCTTATTCAAGCTACACCACCGTGTACTGCTAGTATACGAGTACATTCCAATAGAAATACATCAGACACCCGGGCTCGAAATTCTACGATAATTCACATTATCATAGCATTGGAAATGGCTCAGCTTCTGGTTCTAGACTAGAAAATGTAGGTTCGATTAGCAGAGATCCCAAAGGCCACAACATTTAGGGAGAAGTCTCTTGCTTTGACAACCATGGGGTTTTAATGTCTAAACCTCCTCGAAGAGTATCCTTCATTGAAACGTTTTAAATGAACAAATTCTGCAATCCAGCAGTTACTACTCAGTTGCACTTGTTGAATACAAGAAAATCAGTTGTTCATTTCGGGAACCGCTGAAAAACTAAATATTTCTTAATTTATATCAAGCCAACTAGATATAAATCTAAGATTATAAAGTAAAATAACGAAACAGATATGTAAATGGTTATATATTCGAGATTTCACAGAAGATTAATATTTTAGACTGCTCTGAGCTCCTGTGATTTACAAACACAATCCCCAAAATCAATTCTATCGCCTATCTCTGCCCGCCTGTAGTAGTAGCATGCAATTATTCCAGACGCCAATACCTTGCTGCTACTTTATGATCCACAACAAATAATTAATCCACAGGCACCACCTCAAACACCTGGGATGGTTGGTTAGCTCCTTCATTAGGAGCTCAGCGGGTATGAAATCGGGACTTGAAGGATGCACGAGCGCCGTATACGGGGTAATCCTGTTCCGAACGTAACCAACCGTGAAACAGTATAAATAAACTGAGAATTTAAACGCGTCCAATGGCGACGATAGGGATCTCGCCTAATCCCCTTATTTAAATATCTTTTTTTAGCCTGTCCCAGGATGTATGTTATGATTTTGCCTGCCGTTGCTGAACTATGAAATATAGCCATTGGATCAAGCGGCCGTTGTCCTTAATGCTAGTTTAAAGACCGTCGGATCTCGATTCTGTGAGATTATGGAACTGGGTTAAAAATAACTTACTTCTCTCTTATAGTTTAGATTTTAGGAAATTTCGCCGTTGTGCAAACTACAAAAAAATTGTCAGAACCTATAATTCTTCCTAGATAATCCAATTATTATCTTTAATAAAAATAAAGCTATAAACTGGCAATCATTGATCTCGAATATGTTGAAAATCAGTCTCTTCTATTTTAACACAATACGATATTATACCACATTAATCGATCTTCTGGATAATAATCTGATTGCCCACTTCATTAAGCTATCAGATTTCTGCGAACTGTAAATATTTTATGGTCCTCATCGCTTTAGAACAATAATTTATTACTTTAGTTTTATATGAGGATTTAGTTTCTTTTTGTGTAGTAACTAATTATTACCATTATTGTCACCATTCATATTTTGTGTTTATTTCTGCGT
Organism: Agriotes lineatus; assembly: GCA_940337035.1. Taxonomy (NCBI): domain Eukaryota; kingdom Metazoa; phylum Arthropoda; class Insecta; order Coleoptera; family Elateridae; genus Agriotes; species Agriotes lineatus. The sequence goes on from CALNHX010002191.1 coordinate 142,718, forward strand.
TACGGTTTGATTGTAAAATGGGTGCTGCTTTTTCATAAAGGTAGTGCAACAATTATGTCCTGTCCTTTACACGGCCCTGGTTGGCTTGTGTATCTTGATGATTTTGGGTCGTGATTTGAATTAACAAAATGGTACCCGTCCTGCGACAACAATGGCTTCAATCTAAGTAACTTACTCTCTAACTCTTTCACTGTCCTAATTTGGAAACATGAGAATAATAAATTTAATGCCAGTAGAGGTACAAATATGTGGTTCGAGTGAATAAATGCAGAATTAAGGGTAACATATAGATGACACCAAATTTATACAGGCAAGACAAACCTGGGAGTTGATTAAACAGTGTAACTTCAAATGATTATATCATTAGATTGAAAATAAATTCAGAATTTAATTATTACGCAAAATTCATTAAATATGTAAATAGAATACAGAAAATTTTCAAGTTAAAAAAGAAATTGGCTCAATAGGGCGCTTGGAATTTATACAGAGAAGTTTATATCATAGATGCAACTGAGTTGCACCAGTTGCTTGAAAAAAGCCGTGCTGATTCTCTATATATAATCCCTTTTTAGGCAATTGTTATTTCAGCGACGTTTTACGTATTTGGAGTTTTATACGTGTATATTGATTTTATAAAATACTTTTTACTTTCCCCTAAAGAGTAATTTAAAATAATTGAATCCAAGTTATTTCGTTTTGATACCTAAAAATATCATTCCTCTGGACTGTAGCCACCACGACTGTTTATGATCGGATTGCTTCAAAAAGTAAAAATTGTGTAAAAACATGATTTTTTTGTTACATTCTGACAGAAATCATGTCTACATAACCCAACTGCATATTAGAAAAACATAAGATATATAGTAATTTCACTAAGAATAGCTACAACTTCTAACTAAATAAACCATGTCAATAAATACATCATTCCTCTGATTGTTGTGTATAATTCAATAATGGGAAAATAGATCGCACGGACGGTGTACTGTAAAGGCATGAAAGCAGCCCTAATTACCACGAAATTAGAACTCACAAGAAAAACACTAAAATGGAAAATCTCACCACAGCTAGAAATAGGCCTGAACATGCTTGAAGAGATGCCGCTGTGCTACTTCAATTGTTACAGAAACTCGACGCTTCCATAGCTTGCTAGTTAAAAACTATGCCAAATCCCCAGGGGTGGTTTTTAAATAAATTGTTTCGAGCCTAGCCTTCCTTGACCACGGCTCACTATCGAAAGAAAGACCGCACCGAAGAATTCTTCGAAGGTGTCAATCTCGAAGGTCGAAAGTTCCTTGGGAAAAATCTAAATCATGCAACGCTAAGAGCGGGGCGCGCGGGGAAAACCAATTGCCTCGAGAAACTATTTAATAACGTAACGCAAATTAAATGGGGCGTTACAGAGTGCAAAACGTTGACAATTTTTAGTATTTACTATACTTTAAAAATTGAAGTTTTGAGTTACAAGCAGGTAGAGCATTACCCTGGTAAATATTAAAACTGTATGTTATAAAATAAATGTTTTACCATAGATAGATATTAAAAACTATAGAATAATTTGTTAACCAATATAATGTCAGGTTAAAATTAAAAAGATACACCATGTGGATACATGGGCAAATAAATTAAAAATCGTTATTCTTCTGGCAGATTTGTACCAGAGGAATGGCACGAGTGTTTGGGTTTATGGACAATAACACTTATCAAAATAAATAAGTCGACTTTTTGCTATTCAGATTTTCTAATAGTTATTCATATACCAAGGGCTTAAGAAGGCGTTTATGGCCCACCGCGAGAAAATTAGAGTCCAAGGTGTAGCCGCTGGCTCTAACACGATAAGAGTCATTATTGTTAGTTACTGAATACATACAATATTTTATGTACAGTGCGGAATATTCACGACTAAAACTAGATTTATAATTTTATAAATTTTGACAACCTACGATTTTTACTCAACAAACAAAAGCAGCTTCTGAAGTAGTATAACAGTTATTTAGTATACAAGTAGTTTAATGTGAATATTACTCACTACACGAGGCTGTAGTCCGTGTGGGCTAATTTTCTCGTGTGGGTAATATCTCTTAACACCACACCTGCAGTACAAAGTACAACATTTTATCCGTACCTCTCAATAAACTCAGAAGAAACATCAAAACCAAACTGCAGATAGAAGGCAAAAGAATCGTCAAATATGTGCCATTATTCACTAATAAAAAAATCTGTAAAGGGCTGTACGCAAAACTTCCCTAGTCGACATTGTGACAATATATAATTTTAAAAATCAAATTAAGTTAGGAGTACAAATATCTTCACGTTTCTAATAAATTAAATATATTTTCAAATAAAAAAAATGTATCCCGCTGGGGTTTGAACCCGCAACATCTGCGGCTCTGCAGAATGCTCGATCCTGGCCGAGGTCGCGCAGAGGATGGAGTCCGGCGGAATTCCATCTCCGCTACCGAGTCTCTTCAAGTCCGGCGCGCGCGTCTCATGAAGAGCGCGATGTAATGGTTGAAACATTTTTACTCTTTTCTGACATTATCCTTTATCGGTTGAGTCTTATTTTCGGCAAATGTAAATCCTGACCTATGTGAAAGTTATTACTTCCTTTTATTTCAAAATTAACACAAAAATAAACAAAATTTTATTATTTTAAGGTGCTCACCCTGTATATATTTGTATGAAATTGTACCAGTTTCATGCGAGGTAGATATATAATATGTATGCAAAATATCGTCTTTCTCCGACAAATAGTTTTTGAGCTATACTGCCAACAGACAGACAGGCAAACAGACAGACAGACTGACGGAATTGAGAAAACCTCTTTTTCGTCATCTAGTGACCTTGAAACGTGAAGATCTGAAAAAATCTCGGAAGGAGATTTTTTCGTGATTACAATACTTTCTTCGTCTTTCAGACGAGGGAAGTAAAAATCCAAATTCTACCCAACAATATAAAAAAAAAACAAACAACAAGAGAAATAAAGGCACCATAAGATCTACTCAGAGTTGTGGAGTTACGTTGTAGCGCATTAATTTCGAGCATAGTGATATCAGAAAATTAAGAAAACGATTGATTGAATTTGAAAGAAATAATACCGAGAAAAAGTACAAACTACAAATGCTCTACCTGCTGGAACGTGGAAAATGTACAACAAACATGGAAGCAATAATTTTCAGCCCAAACTACTAACAACCAAGGACAGAAGTAAACCAAAAGGACCGCAGTGGGAACATTTTGGTGAAGATATGACAAAACAGCGTAAAAGACAATCAGAAACTGTTTTATAAAATGGTTAATAAGGCAATAAAATGTAACAGCCACCTTTTACGACAGCTTAAAACATTAATATGGTATGTATTAGTGTACGTGTAAGAAGTGGAGGAAATATTTCGAGAAGTTATTAGGCGATTTCTAACTACATCCAAATTTATAACTAGAATGTAACCCTCCCAGAAGATTATAAAGTTCTCAAAATATTTTCATTCCATTATCTCATTTACAGTAACTTTAAATATCATGGTGTTAATCAGGTTTCTATATAGTTTTTGGTAAATTTTAGATCTCAAAATTGGCATATCTTTTTGCGGATGTAACTTCAGAGTAAAGGTATTTTCTAGTTTCCATTTTCAGTCTCACCTTTACATTCGATGCTGTAAATATGCTTTTTGCGTCTCCTTTTAGTAAATTTAGAAAACGAATTCATCCCGAAAAGCATCAGTAATCGAAATCTCAAGGTATGCACTGTACCTATCTTTATCTTGACGTGGTCTACTGATGTTTGGTCGAATTTATTTCTAGATCATTTATTTTCCTTTCCCGTTTTTCAAAAAACTTGGAGGTACTCTTAATAATTTTCGAACACTGAAGGTGGTGCCCGTCGGCTGAACCTGAGCGTCGCATGCTAGAAAAAACCACAGCACCTGGTGGAGCAGCTTCATCACCCTTGTTTTCCTTAGGTACTGCGATTTGTGACTGCTGACACTGCCGGGTCGCGTATAGTACGAAGCATATTTAGTGTAAGTTTTAAATTTATTCTAATTTTGTAGCAGTAATCAAGCGTCTGTTGTTTACCAATTTCTCAACGTGGTTAGGGCATACCGTCACTAGATACAATTTCTAGTTAACAACTGAATGTGTTCATGTATTAATATACGAACATAGCCTGTTTCGAACATATGCTGTTGCCCTAATTAAATAGCAATACAAGTTTAGTACCGACATAAAAAAAAAGATTTTGATAAAAAGCAAGCGTGCGTGTAACAACGAAATTGTTTATTTTCGAACGTTAAAAATATCCATAACGAAATGTTTAATTCCATTTGCATTCCTCTTCATGAAACATTTAAATTTTATTAAAAAATAAATACACAATAAATAATTCTCTCAGAAATACATATGATAAAAACATAATTTCGCCAGCAATGCGGTTGGAAAACAAGACGAAACTTCTGCTTCGCCTGAGAAAGTCTTATTTGCACAACGCTGATCATTCTAGGCCAAGGCTGCCAGACAGGTCCCTTTAACTGAAATTAAAAACAAATAAAAACGCGTCGTGTAATAATGGTGGCCGTGTCAAATTTAGCATGACAGATGGGTTTCCTAAGCCAAAGTGTCGGCAACATAACACGGATGCGGAAGACAGATCACGGTGGGCGGAAGCACTGACAGGCCTACAAATCTAGCCACCCTTGCTTACTTCGGTGCGGTAGAAGCACGTGGTGACGGATGCTGCCCTGATTAAGTAATGACGGAGCTATCGAGCAAAACAAGGTTGCATTTTAAAGTACCTCAAACCGGTATATAGAATTCCTTGAGGGTGATATGCTTAGGCAACCCAACATACAGATCAGATTCCAAAATGTGCAAATAAAATAAATGTTGGTTTTTAGTGTTACCGATTAGTCTGGCGAGCGGTCATTTTGTCGGTAATTTTAGTTCTAGAGTTGATAATTCCATAGCTAGCTTTTCTCAGCTTATTGCTAATAAAGAAAAATCTTAAATCTTTATCTACTTTGATGTCACAATATGGTTATTCTAATACCGAAAACAGTGCTACAAGCTACAATGGCGTCCTTTAAAGTACTGTTTTTGAATTGTTGTTTTCATACGAAAACATTGAAACAGCCTACTTTGATTCAGACAACTGACAGATTATCACATTTATGAAATGTAAAAATTCAAAGTATTTGATTATTTTTTTATGCAAAGTAGATAAATAGTATATACAGCAGGTGTTCATAGAACCATGAGTCATCTATTATCTGTCCTGTTCTAAACCCAAACAGAATTGTAACTATTTTTTCTGCAAATTATAGCAACATTCTTACATTAATAGACATTTTCCGATAAGAAAGATTCCAGTAATTAAATTCAAAGAACATCCTGAGAACAGCAACTGCGATCTGAAGCAGTGTTTAGTCTGTCTTAGCGCCCGTGGCATTATTAGTTGCAATTAAAACTACAAATACCTTTATTTATTTATTATGGCTGCCGCGGATGCGGACCATATTAACCGTAAAATTACTGCTGCTACTGGTTCTACATGCACCTGCTGCTTTCCCGCACTTCTATTTTAGTTTACACTACCCGAGCAATGGCTGTTACGCGATACTCTTGAGAGCCAGTAAATGTAGAAACACTGATGCATAAAGTATTATAAAATAGGAGGCTTCCCCTTCGGGTGCATGTAAAAAGAAGAGCTGCATGAATTATAATGGATTGTGTTATGATCTCGTAGCTAGTTTATTGTTGTAGTGTGTGTAACATTTAGGAATGGGATATACTGTTACAGTTAATTTTTGAGACATCTGCTTAAACTAACAAATTTGGGGAACAGCAGGAGATTATGCAATGTACCAGATTCATACTACTTTTTGGGCAAAATAAAAAATATTGAAACAGGAACGTTTAATTAGTTAAGCGCGGAAAACAGAAGCTTATTCTCTTTTGGAACGTTCCTGTTTTAATATTTTTCATTTTGTAGTGTGGCGAAATACTAAAAAATATCATAGTATGAATTATAAAACGCCACAAAAAGGTTTCAGAGATTATTTCAATATACCAGATGCCAGAATTATGGTCACACAAAAAGCTACTGTAAGAGACCATTTGCGTGTATTTAATATGCAGAAGCACACTGATACAAACACATGTAACAAACCTAGAGACATGCAGGTTACATGTGTTCTATGCCATGGTTTATACCCAGTCAACCATACGTGGTGTAAAGTTTATAAAGAACTTCCATAAAGAAAATATTAGCCCAACAAATACCTCACAAATATAAGACCTCCGCTAATAACAAGTCAAAAATGTCCTCCCCTTCTTTCCTAAAATAACCAGTCCGCCTCCAATCAATCCACATGTCCGCAATTTAACTGTAATCAAGCAGCAAGAAGTCAACTCCCCTTCACAGAAGATTTTAGTCCAGCAATCCGTAACTTTTGAAATGGGAAATACCAACAGGCTGAACATTTTCCATCCTCATTTTTTTTTAGCAGAGCCATATTGTTGAGAATTCATGTTTCGTTTCGTTTATATTAAAAAAAAATACATATAGTTGATACTTTGATTGTATTTTCTTTTAGCGAGCGGAAAAAGAAATTGTTAGGAAAACCATCGCTTCAAGTAAATATTATTGCAGATCATTTGACCTTGACACATTTTAAATTTTCGCCTGCAGTGCAGTTGTAAAAATGGAAACTACTCACAACGCCCCCCCCCCCCTCCCAAATATATTGTAATGATATACACATATAAAAATCAATATTAAAATGGGATTAAGGGATTACAATAGTTAAAATAATCAGGATCAATTTAAATATGAACTGGGAATATGAATAATCATTATGCAATTAGAAAAGAAAATAGAATTTATAATTAAGTGGAATATGGCTATTTGAGAAACAGATGGATTCAAGTATAATGTAATATTTAAAAATATTTATAAGGTTTGAAGGGAACGACAAATAATTAATCGAAATAAATTATTATAAATAGTAGGTAGAAATAAAAAAAAAGTATATAGAGTGTTAAAAGTATAAATTCATATCGTTAAGGAGATATCAAATTTGAAAAAATGTAGCAGTAATTAATTTTGGTGTAATTAAAAGTATAAAATAAACCCTATTTTAAAAAGTAATGTTTGGATATTAAAAATGGTTAAGAGTAAAACTAAATTGGCGTGGTAATATGGAAATGAAATTTAACCTAAGAAGAAGAGAAATAAAACTAAGGAAGTTTACAAGTATGTGGTGAAAAGCTAATTGAAAAGCAGAAGTAATCTACAAATGAGATACAACTGGTGTAAAATACTAAGTGAAGTTTATTGGATAATCACATTTGACATTGTATAATAATTGAATTGGATTACGTCGAACTGTTGGTGCTAAGGGAGAGTTCCAAGGGAGGACCATCAGTAGAGGAAGCACGTTTCAGGAAATTGGTGGATACGGTGTTGGAGTTAGGTGGCTAAAGCTAGGGTCTATTTGGTTCCATGCTGTGGAAGAGTTTGTATCCCTAATTTTGGTCAGTTGGACATCTTGTCTGCCATTGGAGCCTTTCGTTCTGATTGGGGAGTGAAGAGGTTGGAGTCGTAGGCAGAGTAGAGCAGCTTGGTTGACATTCAGGACATTGTTAAGTTCAAGTGAAAGGTGGGTGATATTAAGTAGTAAGGTAAGCACTGCAATAAGAAAATAAAGACTAAAAAGGTGAATTTGTTATTAAAGAATTACTTACTGGTTGATATTGTTGTGTGGCAATGAAACGATATGGTATTTGTCATTTAATTTTCAAAGTTGTTTGACATATTATTTGACAGAAGTTATTTTTGACTTATAAATAAAATTAAAAAATCAGAACATCAGATTTCAGAATAAGCAATTATTTAATTTGCACTCAGCCAACAGCCGTTAGGCCAATTACAGGCGTCGCTGTGCAGTTATGAGGACTTCCAACCCCACTAACGACTGTCATGATGTTGTATGACCGCCGGGACCAACTTTTTTCCGTGATAGCCGTACCACGAGGCGCCGAGAGATGCAGCCGTGGAACTCCCATCCAAGTTCTGACCAGAGACAGCAATCTCGATAAAAGGAATCCACCCCTGATTTTCAGGAGCTAGTACAAAGAATAATTATTGATATTCAAATCATAAATTGGGCAATTTAAATTGATAAAAATATAATTCATAAATAGATTAATATCACTATACGTGAAGGTATAGCAATATATAATAAATAAGTTGCTACATACGCCACTGGTACGTCCACATCGTAGAGTCCATGGTGGCTCAGCCATAATTATTCCAATATCAATAATGCATTACCGTCCTATAAAATGGACTTATTTATAAAGTACGATAATACAGATAAATAAATGCCCGTTACCATGGCCATATCTGCTATTTACAGTCCGCCAAGACATAATATAACTAAACAAAGGCTGTAAACCTTCTTTGAAGCATTATGACCTAGGTTTCTAATAACTGGAGACTATTTAAAATTTCAGAAATTCGCTTTTTAAAAATGATCGTTCAGTACTGAAGGCAACTGAAGGAAGCAAACGACTTAAAGCACACACATACCACCTCTAAGATGTAAGAAAGGAAGAGAAAGATTACCAGGTTTGGACTTTATAACTATTTTAGGAAAAAAATGCAGAATCCCTGGCCAATTCACCTTCTAGTGCTACTATAAATTCTTATTAATCCTGTTTCTTTAATAATCATAACTAAAATTATAAGGAAAAAAATTAAAGGGGAAAAATTGGCTTCGGATTCTGCATTTTAGCACAATTTTAGAACACCTATCCGAGAAAGAAATTAAATTTCTGTAAATTCTTTTCAACGCAGTATTACGACTAGACACTAGCCATTATCACTTAAAAGTTGTCCAAACCACAGTAATACTTACACCAGGCAAACCTTCTAACCAGATAAAATACTATTGTTCCATTAGCTTCCTCCCTTAACTCTCAAGCTGCTGCAAAAACTAGTATTAAAACGTATCAACGAGAATTTTTCCCAATATGAATGACTACCAAACCATCAATATGGTTTTCGAAATCAACATTCAACGATACAGCTGTGTCATTGCCTGACAAATATAATACATAGCGCACATGAACCCAACATCTACTATACTGCACTGTTCCTAAATGCTTTCGAGAATATACGGCACATTAGAAAATAAAGAAGCTGTTATCACACTAGTACTGCTTATTCTGCAGTTCCTACCTAGCAAATCGCTTATTTCAAACTAAATTTGATAACAAACTCTCACAAATGAGAGAAATAAAGGCAGGCGTAACTCACGCTATAGGCATAGGTATCTCAGGCAAAGAAAAGCAGATGCGGGAACTTATGTGGAAGAAATATGTTAACGAAATGAAAAGAAGTTGATCTAAATCTCACGAACATGTAATGACTCATTGGGAAGACGGCAATTCTTACATTCGATAGCACTATTACTATGCAAAATCATAATTCGCCCTATCTGTCCCTACGGATTTAAATTATGGGGATGCATCTCCGAATCAAAAATCGATGTAATCCAATGGTTCCAATCCAAAGCACTCGGACAGTTATCCAGCGCTTGATGGTTCGTATCAAACGTCACTAAATTTACACATTCTTCTTTTTCTTTTTATACATTTATTATATGTTGGTTAGGCCTAATTACGGAATATTATTATAAATTACAATTTTGGGGGTAGGGGAAGATCAGTCACGCACTTGTTGTAGTGACTAAATTACTTTCTTTTCAGCTTCGTGGATTTTTATTTAAAGTTTATTAAAATATTGTATTGCACTGCGAAGTCTAATAAACATCATTATTATTATTATCATTTCAATATTCCTTATGCGACAGACGTAATTAAAGAAAAAAATGTTAAGCATCATGACATTCTCTAATAATATTCTTGTTGCTGATTGCTGTGAACGGTTCCGTACACTGACGACACGATATTCTCAATTTGTTCTTTATTTTGCTCTGCTCCTTTATACTTAACAGTTAACACTAGCGATACTTTAAATGCTTTTGATACTTCCATATTAACTTGTACTAAAGTTAAAAGACTTTTGTTTATATATTTCTGATTTTTAAATTGTAATACTTTTAGTAAATTGTAGGTAATTTTGGTACACTATTTTTTTTTAAATTCAATGCCTCCCATTTCTTACCTACTTTTGCTTCACTTGCGAAAAATATGTAATTTGCATTTTTCTGGGTTTCTTCCTTTGGGAAGCTATGTATATGGCAAGTAACAAATCTATATAGTGATTTACACGGAATTTTATTCGTGTGAATTTGATCAATTTACAAATAAATAAATGCAGTCCGCTGGAATCCGAACTTCGCGCTACGAGGTGAATATTTCGAGCCATTTTGTTGTCCGCGGCTAGAATAACTGAGCCAAGAGCGTGTTTGAATTGGAGGAGTTTCTGATGCGTTATAAAGCACCATACTCGTACTATTATGTCTCCTCCAACAGACAGACAGACAGACAGACGGAATTGAGAAAACCTATTTTTCGTCATCTAGGGACCCTGAAACGTGAATATTTCCTTCAGCTTTTAGACGAGGGAAGTAGAAATTGTTAATGTTATGTATCTTTAATTCTTGCGTTTAATATCATTTGAAATCGCAATTACATGTTAATAACAAATCCAGATGTTATATTTACAAGACTATATTTATTGTTATAATCAATATAATATTGCCGTTATTCGGATTATTACAGCTGCTCACCTCTTTCATTACAAGACTTTATTTCAGTACTATAAATACATAGCGTAGCGTTTTACAAAATAATAACATTTTCAATAAAACAATGACGCATGTAGTCAACATACAACCTGATAATTACAATTGCCTGCTCATTGTTCGAAAAGCTGCTTTGTAAATTTACTTTTCAACTGCAGAATCCGATTACGCCAGAAAATAGCTTTTGCTAAAAACATGTTTAAAGCACGTGGAAAATCATAAGTAGCAGTTTCAAAAGAATTTTTCATTTGCCCTGCCTCAAAGCAATGTGCGAATGCGGCCTTAATGCGGCAGCCAAGGAAGCTATTTCCGAATGGGTCATGTTTTCTTGATATCTAAAGTACTACGTGAAGTGTTTATTACCGTGAGAACATATATAGTAAGATACGGTACAGCATCTGCTGGAGTAGTTACGTTCGTTAGGGAACTTGCTCTTGATGAGTTATTAAGGTTTTAAATCGAACAGGATTTAATATTGCTGCATGCTCTTGCAATACTCAATAAACCGCCATGTTATTTTCCACTATATTATTTTCTGAGTTGTCAATATGGTTGCAATTTTCATGTTAAACTGTTTCTGCATCTAATAATAATAATCACGTGTTGCATGCAAAAAGGTGAACGTTCGGAAAAGGTTTAGAATTCTTGAGAGCTACAATTTTATTATAACTACTTAAGTAATTTGGAAATTACACTCTAGAAGAAAGATGTAAAAATAAGCAACACTGGCCTTTATAAACAAGCTTGCAAAAGAGTACGTTTTTGTAACAGCTTCTTTTAGTTTTCATTGTTTGCAGCTATTTCTTCGTGATTATTATTTGTAATACATCGATCGATTCACAGTTTATTTTCCATTATATAACTGTCTTCCGTATAAAAATGGTTACGGTTTTAAAAATTTCTAGAATTTCTCGAAGAACAAAACTTTCGAAGACTACTTACTGCTCTAAAATCAGTCTTTTTCCCCAATTTTCGTTTACACTTCTTGGTTTGGTCTAGTTAGGTATCAGTTACAGCACTGTTTCGTTTTTTTTAATTTGTATTGAAAAATTTTAGCCTTTTCTAGTAATATATTTTATACACATCTATTGTTGTTGAAAGAGTATTTATGTACTGTTACCTGATCTTTTTCGTAGAAGTCAAATATTTTGTCTTTTTGAGCAGACATTCTCGATTAAACAGCGAAACATGAATTTGACCTGGCTCGCCTGAGTGTTTTGCGAATAGCACTCTGTATACAGCCGATTTCTACATTTGTGTTTTTGTTGTTTGCTGTTAGAGCTGTCAGAGAAGTGAAGTGTTGAAATAGCGGCCGTTTAGCAGCACAGAGAAGATCGAAGTCCTACATTCGTCACTGTTCGCAACTGCGTCATTGCGTGACACAATAGGGCAAGAACTGTAGTGTCAAATCACTCTGAAACACTGCATACACGTAACTACGACTACACATCACTACGGTTACTGATAAATAGATAGTTCGAGTTTACGTCTAAAACTAATGAGACGTGTTATTATTGAACTGGTTAAATGGGTAAGATTTGCTAGTGTAGAAGCAATTTTACCACATGCTAACCCAGACGTGATTGTCTTTGCAGCCTGCTACAACTCTTTATTTTATTTCGTCTTATTCTGTAAGAGTTGTACACAGTTTTTCTCTCCATCAATACCTTTTCTTCTAACGGGGAGGGCTATGTGGTGTCAAAGCGGTCTGAGATAACGCATGGATGTAACCACAGCTACACATCAACGTGTTTACTGCTATTTTGATAAATAAATACTTCGAATTCACTTCTAAAAAGAATAAGACGCGTTGCTATCGAACTCATTAAACGTATAGTATAGAATAGTATAGCAGCTAGTATAGAAGCATCACTGAAGACACGTACAAGAACCAAATTTAGGTATTTGACAACTTGCATTCATTAGTCATTTCTGCAAGTTTATGTAAGAGAGCCAGCAAAGCAGGCCGAATAAGTCATAAGCCAATACGCGTACGCATACAATTTATTGTATTTGGAGCATACTACGCCTGTGCATATGCATATTTATTTATTATTAATCTCTCAATCTGATAACACCAAAACATCAATTACAATATTAATGGTTACCTATAAATAACTAATATCTTTATTTCTTATCGAAAATTCTTTTATAGTATCATTTATATCAATGTCAATGTCTTTCTCCTAGATTTGATAGCATTGCCATACTTGACCGTAAATATTTTTTATAACTTTTAATTTGGAACATGATCTTTCGCCCTCAGCAACAGTGACAGGCAAGGTTAAGTTGTGTCGACCTTCAACAAAAGATGTTCATCACCCGGACTAGCTCAAAATTCTCGGCGATTTGTTGTCAGGATTAAGAATCAGGCGATGATTCTTAAGGTTAATGACTGAATTAAAATAAAGCAAGTTATAAAAGGGAGCCAGTCGTCAACTAGGACAACAACCAAAACCCGTTCAAATCCCAGTCTAAATAAATCCCACTTACCGTGTACAGCACCTAGATTATACTTACCTATAGTCTAAAAAACGAGCAGATATCGGTAGGTCAAATAAAACCTATACCAGTAGTAGGGAACAATAACGAGGCTCTAATTACTAGACTGCTGCATAAAATAGCAATATGAAAGGCTCATCAATGCAAAAGAACTGTAGGTTCAATGGTACAATCAATTTAAAATGGGCTCATAAATGCTAAATTGGTTCGCTAAATTCAAGATGGCCCAGAAAGTTACATGTTGATATATAAAAAAGCAAACGAAAATAATTAAGTAAAGTTAAATAGTGAATGAGAGTTATTAAAATTTGACTCTAAAGTAAATTGAGCGTTTCATAGTATCAGGGTTAATAATCATAATACAGTTAATAACCTAAGAAATAAAACGCCAGTATGTCGATAGGACTTCAAAAAATTTAGAAGAATAAAACAGTATTAAAAGCTAATGTCCAAATGCAACCATGCATTTAGGATTTCCGGGGCAGCTTCACCGGTAGGCATGGTCGGATAGAAAACAAAAAGGGCGCAGGAGTTCTGAATGCTGAACCTTCTCAGATGGACGAGAGCCTTTGGCTTCTGTGAAACCGTTGGGGGGTTATAACCGCGAATCGCCGAATTAACAACGCTAACTCAAAGAGAAATAAGCCTACCTTAAGGTTAATAGCGGCTCAAAGGACACGTACGGTGAAAAATTAAATTTGTGCGGTTCACATCTTTGCTTCAGAAAACTGGAAATACTTCATAGCACTCGATGACATCGGAATAATTTTTATGCAAAAATTAGGATTCCTTGAGCTAGATCATCCAGCTTATAGTCCCGAGATGGCCCCTGCCACTATTATTTATTCAGAAACTGAAGAAGGTCGCCGGTTTTATTCTGATGTAGAACTTCAGCGAGTTGTTAGCAGTTATTTTCCTCAACAGAAAAAACACTACTACTCTAGGGGAATATCACAACCCTTGGAAAGGTGGAAACAGTGTGTAGAGTTAGGTGGTGATTATATTTAAAAATTAGAAGCGCTTAGTACTCTTACCCTAGGTAGGTTACAATGCTTTATCTCCACCAGTACTGTTAAAGGGGAGCTCTAAATTTTGAACTGAGGAAAGGTTATGTCAAGGCCTGACTACCGCTCCTTAGGCTCTGCCGCCCGTGTGCCGTGCACCTCTTGCACCCCGTTTAAGACGCCCTGAGAACAGCGATACCAATTCAGACACATAATAGCTATATGTCAAAATCAACACCAAAATCATTATTCTCATTCTGTTTTTCTCCAAGATATGTTCTTCAGGACAGAGTATTGATCCTCTAAAAATTTACTGCTACGATGCTACTCCACTAAGAAAGTAAACAAGCTCTTAGGTAGTTATTTCAGAAGCCGCAACACGACTTATCTTCTTTCAGGACGAAACCTCGGCTCTAAATACCAACAAACACGGTGCCCAGGTGATCTAAATTCCGCTACTAATAGGTCAGCAGTATCGACGCTTATCTTCCTGTTCCGATAGGACTGCCGGCGTGGGTTGGGGCATCCTCAAGCAACCGACGTGCAACCAGCAGTCCCAAACTCGGCCGTTCCTGAGCTGCATGCAATTGCGTTTTTAATCCAACGTTGGGTACTTCTGTGTGAGCGAGCGGCCCATTAAGAAAATTGGATCTACATTAAGAAAACAAGCCACTAGAGTAGTTAGGTGAAATATAAATTACTTTTATTTCATGTCGGCTTTGCTCTGGTTGTCAGCATTTTGTTAACTTTATTCCCGCGGCGATTTTGTTGCTTTAAGTGTATCCGATAAGCCTGAGAAGTTGGTTCTATTACTTGTAATTTCGAAAGGATTGATAAGCTAGCATGTTGAATGTATTGGGGATAAACTAAAAGTGGCGTTACTACTGTAATTAAACAACTGTTTTTTTCATGCCGTATAAAGAAATAGACATTTTCGTTTTCTTTTAAATTTCATTAACTGATAAAAATATAGTGCATTAAGTTATCGTAATTGTATTTTAGGAATTTGTTTATTAGTAGTATTAAGTTATTTTGTTTTACTTTAATGTTCTTGGATACTTTAGTACAGTTAGTAGAAATGTAGCATTCGAATAAATATAGCCTAATACAAAACATTTGAACTTATATCCAGACATCGAAGTGAGCTTGCATTACTAATACATCGTTACGAAATTACGCGATACATTAGCGGTTGAAATGCGCACCTAGAGAAGAAAGTAAGTTGTAGTGAGAGTTAATTTTTGTGATTCAGCACAATCATTTCGACGAACTTGTAATGATGAGATTAAAATATTACAATAACTACATACATCAGGTATAACATATAACAAACAACAAACGATGAACGTCAAAAGCAAACTATGTGGAAGAAATGGAAAATATAGTTGGCTGTTCAATCCTACGAAGGATCCTGTTGTTAGCCGGAGCTAAGTAAAACTATGAGATAAGAAAGTTAGTTGTAGAGAATTTTGCACAACAATTTCCCTTCCGTATTCAAAAAAGCCGCTTAGCGAAGGTGGATAGGCACTAGGCTTACATTGAGCAAGTCCTCGGTTGGAATCCCGCGGGGGCCGGATTTTTTCGGCAGCTTTGGAAATTGGAATCGGACTCGGTGAGACCATCCACAGTTGGGCACCAAATTAACTGTGCTCTCATCAGAACCACAGATCTCAGAGGTAGAGTAACATCACCATGGTTGCTGCGCAAGCACAAAAGACGCGCTCCAACTTTGTATCCCGAATCCGGGGCAGGTTGAGCATTGTACCGCCAGATACACGTGCATAAATCACCAGCCTCTACACCGCAAGGTAAACTGAGGTTATCGATAATACATACATACAAAACTATATTTAATAAGTTGTCATTGTCTCAATTGAGGAAACTGACACGAAATATGGATGAAATAAGATGGCGCCAGAAATGAACGTAAGATTACTGTTGTTAGCTGGAGCCAAGTAAAACTGTGAGATAAGAAAGTTAGTTGTAGAAAATTGTGCACAACAATTTTCCTTCCATGACACTGTATTCAATAAGTCGTCAGTGTCTGATATAACATGGATGATGTCACATTAATGACGAGCATAAAAATGGAATTGAGGAAACTGACACGAAATATGGATGAAAGTAAGATGACGCCAGAAATGAACTACTAAAAACAAAATATATACAAATGAATACAGTATAAAACAACAAAAGGTTTCAGCAAAATAAAATCTTGGAAATGGCTTTCAAAGAAAAGAGTAAATTGTAGTTTCTTTTTAAATATTATTGTCAATCTGGTTATTAATAAGCCACTGCTGGAGTATTCGCCCTTACTCTTTGTGGAGGTTTAGCCATTAAGACTACACGGCTATCAAACCGGGAATCGTAGTGGAGTACGCACTAAACTTTAGTGGCCGGTCAGGTCTCTATAGAGAATCACTAAAAGAGGTTTTATTGTGTCAATTTTGTATAAATTCAGCTCTAGAAGCGCACACCAGCAACAGGTGCAAGGTTGCGGAAATAAGTGGCATACAAGCAAAGAATCCAGACGCGTGTTAATAGGGAGGTTCGCTCCGTGGGTCAACTCTCATCGCCAGATTCCTGTATCTCTGCCGACGATCATCTTCATGGATTAGTTGTAGGCTAGGCCAAAATTTCCACAGCTATGCCGCTCAGACGACTATCTTCGTGGATCAATCGTGCTCCAAGTTAAATCTCAGCTTATCCGTCGTTAAGTCAACCTTGGTGTGTGTCAGCTCAACTCCAGGTCGGGAGAAAGCCTTCCCATCGCACCAGGTGAACTTTGTTGCCTCAAATTGCAAACTCGTTCTGTTTTCACGTAGAGATTGTTAACCCTGCATTATGTTATAGTTAAAGTCTTCCCTGGATAGTTTCTGCAGAGCTTGAAGTTCATGCACGTTTTTACTTCCACCTTATAATAACTAAAGCTTACATATTGTATAATTAGAACTAAATCTGATATTACTTTTGTGTGTCTCGCCTTACAGACACTAGCTTCCAGCTTTTCCTCGTAAAGTAGGACAGTGAGCATTGTTAATATGCAGGCTGGACCTGTGACCAGTCTAATATGTTTTATCAATCACAGTTTGTAACCCGTGATGTCACTGTTAAGAAATTTTCCCTGATAGTAATGATATTGAATAGCGGTCAGCTCCAGAAATATAATTTAATTTTTACCTTGTTTTGAGCGAATTAAGCATTAGTAGATGGAGGTAAGATAGATTTGCAGTGGCCCAGATTTCTACTCCATTCCTACATCGAGGTTGTTTCTCTTTGGGTTAGGAGATGTCTACAATCTGTTTTTTTAAATTTATACTCCAGTGACGCCCAGCAAATTAGTATTAGAACTTTATGTGCCCTTCCCGAACTTGGTTTATACAGAAACGCATACGATTTCAGAATGGACCCGCGCCTATGTACCACTGTACAAACAAAGCAGATAAATAATAGAAAGTTAAAATATAGAAACCAAGACTCTTATATAATTTTTCTGTAAAAAATTAAGAAATTAAAGCAGAAAGAATAAGATGGCCGAATCATAAAGAAGAAATATATTGGGAAGAGGATTCGAATGAAAAAGAAAGCAGAGGAGAAAAGATAATGGTTAGATGAAGTTAATGAAGACTTAACTAAATTATAAATAGAAAGAGCCAAAGATAGACAAATATGGAATAAAGTAGTAGATAATCGATGGGTCTACATCGCTTGTAAAGGAATATTATACTCTTAAGTCTAGGAGAAGTAGGTGGGTAACTCCCCAAATATGCATTAATCTGGTCTTAATATTACTACAGGCGAACAGTTAGTTGGATGTATTTACCTCTCATTATATAGATATATTCAAAGTAATCCTGCCAAATACTGAATAAGCTTGGTAGTTTATATTATTTTTTTATGTTCTACATGCACTAATCCCTACCGAAAAAGAGAAGAGTGAGAAAGCCAAGGATTGCGTGGGGTGCAGTTGTACTGCTCCATTTAGAGGTTACATTGTCTGAAGTGAAGTTTTACTGTTGGGTTACTAATCCACTGTTAATTTAATCTATAATTAGATTCCTTCAAATATCCAATATTTTCTACTGGCGAAATACCCAAGAATAACATAAACAATAGTAGAAAATTACACCCTTAAAGGGGATAAGGAATAGTTTCAATAGATACATATACTCCATTATAACAAAGTTATTATCACTGGAGCTAACGAGAGACATGATATGGAGTTCCTATATAAAAATTTAGATTTGTTATACAGGCATTTGGTCAGCTTCTGAGTAAGTGCACACATTTTGAACTTAAATCAAAGCCTTGAGCAATGAAAATGTCACTTAGCACTATATATAACGATAACGCTTAGGTGTTGTGGATGTCAATATATTCCAGTCGGAATGCGAATAAATTCCTCAAGAAAGGTTATTCCTGAAAAAGTTAAAGGAATTTCTCATCTTTCCGTGAGAGTCTGCACAATAGCATATTTCCAGGACTGGAAAGGTATAAAATAGACTAGACATCGTAGATGTTAGTGTTGCTCATCAAATATTAGACGTAGGGCAAATGTTCTCTCTACAGGTAAAAGCAGCACATTGAAAATCATGTGCATCATGCCATTATGTACTTGTGAATGATATGATGCAGACTTAGTTTTGCTATTACATAAATAGAAATTGTCTCGTCTGATCATATCTTAATCATTACCTGGATAACCTCACATTATTATATAACGGACCATACTAACCAAATGACTTAATGTGACAGATATACAGTAAATAAGAGAGAACTATATTCCTCAAATAAATAAATCAAACATATTTTTATGTAGTTTAACACTAATATGTTCTTCCTAACTCGCTTAAACCTCATCTATAAGAGAATTTGGTCACGATTCAGGTTCCTTCAAGATGCCCTACTTGATGTTAATGTCTCAAACTTACCTGTTTGAGATCCAGGGTAATCGTCACATATTCATATTCGGGTCCATTCTCCAGAGTGGGGCTCTGCCACCATCGATTGCTGCCATCGATGGCGTAATGGACGGAATGTCTTTTCCCTGGGTCGGGACTGAAGTCATCACACACTCCGCACCGACCTCGTGCACCTTCCGAAAGTCTGCAAAATTCTTCGCGGCCGCTTTCCCCGCAAGTGGCGTTCGCGGAAATGATGGCCTTCGTTGCCAAGTTGAACACTGACGGCCAAAGCCCGACGTTTTCGGAAATCGGGGCGCCGCTTCCGTACCCGTTGCCGATCCCGAGACTGAGATACTTCAGTGCTGAAAAGAAAAGGATAGTGTTAAATTCAGACAACACAAACTATTTATGGGTACAAAACGAATTGGTAAAGTCCGGTGGGACAGCTTTCACAGTTAACGGTGGTATTTCATATTATAGTTGCTGGCATTGCTCTCTAAGTGGAAAAAGAACATAATTACACCAGTCTGTACAAAGAATGACAAAGAGTGCCCAGAAAATTACAGAGCATATTACCAGCTTTCATGTGTTTCATAATCTTAACTAAAGCGTTTAACAGGGTGAGACATGTAAGGGAAGAAAACATACAAGACATCACAATTTTATAATAGAACAGTAAAGCCAATATACAAGCATGTACGTAAACATGAAATAACAATATTTCAATATTCCAGCTAATCACTTCTGTAATCGACGGATCCGCGGCGACGTCTTCCAAATCTCTTGGCCACCTCAGCTCGGCTGCCACCAAGTGTCCTTAACCATCATCTGTGCTGCACATTTAGCGGAAACTCGAACAAAACGTGCTAAGCGGTGTTCGAACCCTCGCCGCAGTCGCATGCATCGTCATTGGTCTTCCCTATCCACACCAGGTATTTTGACTATGAATAGTTGTCATTTTCTTTATCTGGTCTTAGCAAGTTTTATTAAAAGGCCGCCGAAACGACTTTTTAAAAAACGTTTATTTTTATTTTACAATGAAATATAACATTGGAAGCACACAGCTAGCCGCCGGACAATTTCTTACATCTAGCTATGATACGAACACAATGGAACTTATCGACTGACTGGAGCTTAACTTAGAAGTGCAAGCTACTAGTATATATACTATGCCTAATCAGCTAAGATAAGCGTTATCTCTAAAAGGGAGCGTGAGACAGGAAGCCACGTGCGTTCAAGGTTGCAGACTTGCAATTCATATAAAGAAGCTATTTATCGTTCAAGGTTGCAAGCTTGCAGTTTTACACAGGAGACCATTGTCTATTCATAATATAACACGTCCGCCGATAAAATGTTCAATGGGTGGTATTCAAATATGCCTCCATTGAACTTACAAAGAGAAAAGAAAATTAAACTTATGCATTTACGTTAACCGGTTCAAAATCTTTATTTAAAAATCTAATAAGTTTAATCTTCATTGTGTTTCTATTATAATACAAATACAATATAAAAATTATTAACATAAGAATAGTACACAGAGTAAATATAATTGCAGACACACTTAAATTATCAGATTTAATATAATTAACAGGTTTTAACAAATTTTCATATTTATTAAGTTTAATTCGGTCCTCAACCAATTTCTGGGTGTCAAGAGGTATCAAGTCAATCTTTGAAACATTTATGTGGTTTGATTCAGGAATTATTAAGCGGTCAATGTTTGAAATTTTTAAATTAACAATTTCATTTGAGGTTCTTTTTGCGGTGAATAACATGTGTTTTTGATTTATTGAAACAAGACAGTCTGAACTGAGGTGTAAGAGGTTAGTGCCAGATATTCCTTTTCTAAAATTCTGATTTTTACATTTGACGTCCAATATTGCTTCAGATGGGGAAGATATTAACCATGTCGCAGGATTTATTTGTGATATTTTGATTTCTGTTAAATTGAATAAATAAGGGATACATGTTTTATTTTTATTAAATGACAGAAGTTGTGTTTCGCACAATTTGTCGTTGGGGATTTCAAAGTAGTTATTTTGATTACAAAAGTAGGTGTCTAAAGTTATAAGTTTACAATGACTTATTTCAATGGGAATGCTGTTTTTAACGTTAAATAATAAAGTACTATAAGTAGGTATAATCATACGAAATTGATAATTTTGGATAAAAATCGGAAATGGTATTAATTGTATCATTTGATAATCGTTAGTTTTGGAAGTAAGAGGTATTTCGAATATAAATGTAATTCTGTTTTTAACTTGATAAACTTTTGTAATGATAATTGACTCGTATAAATGTAAATACTGTAACTCTGCAGGATATGGAATAGTTAAAGCTTTTTCTGATATGCTATTGAGATACGTCGAAATTTCATTTAGATTTTCAATTAAATCGTCATTATCAATTAATGACATATGCATCTGTTGATTTTGGGCAAAAGTTAATGCATTTTCTAGTTCCAAACAAGTGTTAATAAGTAGTTGCAAAAATTGAATTGCTTCTAGCAAGACTGTTTTTAAGGAGTATGTAGCGAGATTTTTGCCTAATTCCTCATTTTGTAAAATTATTTTATTTATATTTCTGTCTAATAATTCTTGACTCTTTGCTATATCATTGATTACTGAGATGGTATCATTTAAAATTTTAGTTTGTTCTAATATAACGTCATTTTGAATTTTATTGCTTTCTTGCAATTTAGTAATCATAGATTCATATCTGACTCCATCGTTGGCGTCGAGGTTTCCAGTTAAAAATTTGAAAGCGGATCCAAGTCCATCGAAAAGTCCTCTTTTATTAATTTTGTGTTTAACATCAGGAAATAATTGACTTAAGAGTTTATCTGTTTTTTCAAGATATTGTTTTAATATTATGAGTAAATTGTTATGATTGATAATAACATCATCAATCCTTTTAAATTTTGTATATTCAATAACGTAACTTTTATTTTCAAGTAACGGTATTATTTTCATTAAATTAGTTCTAAGTGTGTCATAATTAACAAATATAGGGGTATAGTCTACATTTCTAATAAGCGTCCATTCGCTTTGTTTAAGCACTACGTTTCCTAAGTTTAGAGGATATAATCCAGGATTATCTTTTAAATTTTTAATAATAATATCGCTCTGTATAACTAGTGATTGAGTCAGCAGGGTACAGGCGATGAAGAGTGTAGTAATCCTGAAAAAGAGAGAGCAATAGTTCCTTTTAGTCAGGGTGTTTTATATTTCCATATTTTTTAAAAAATTAGATTTAATTTTGAATTTCAATTTTACTTCTGAAATTAGTTCTAACAAATATTTTTTCATTTAATTGGAATGTTTGATTTTTCCGAATTGGTTTTAATTTTAAATTTTATCTTTACTTCTGAAATTTAATTTAAATAATACTTCTTCGTTTAATTGAAATGTTTGATCTTTCTGAATGGGTTTTAATTTTAAATTTAATCTTTACTTCTGAGATTTGTTTTAATAAATACTTTTTCGTTTAATTGAAATGTTTGACTTTTCTGAATTTGAATTTAATTTTAAATGGTTGTAAAGGTTTTTCTTTGTTTTCCTTTAGCAATATCAATTATAAAGGTATGTTGCTGTGAACATCTTAGTTTTAACGCGAGAAATATTGTGATTATTAAAATTGTAAATACTAGATTAATACAAGCTTAGGTCTTGTTTGTTTGTTAAGTATAATTTTTATTTGAGTTTTTTCTGATTTAAATGATTTTAGTCTTAAGTTTTTTCTTAAGATGTTATTTTTTTAAAATACTTTTGATATTTGAAGTTACTGATTTATTTATTAGAATTTATTTGTAATACTTAAAGTTTTTCAAAAATTCAAGGGTGTGAACAATCTTATTTTTTTTTTTTAAACACACGGTTAAAAATTTAGTTATTTTGGCAAAATTTTTGATAAATGTTCTTTAGTAGACTATTTGGTTAAAAATTATTTTATTTAGATTTTTAAGTGCTGGGAAATTTTGATTATTGAA
Organism: Agriotes lineatus; assembly: GCA_940337035.1. Classification (NCBI taxonomy): domain Eukaryota; kingdom Metazoa; phylum Arthropoda; class Insecta; order Coleoptera; family Elateridae; genus Agriotes; species Agriotes lineatus. Next base: position 165,882 of record CALNHX010002191.1, read on the forward strand.
TTTTTAGATGAATCTGATTTTATTCCTACTTTAGAAGGAGCTATATAATCTAAATATTTTACAAATTTATGTTTGAATTACTAAACCTTATGAGTTGACTTTTCGTCAGTTTTGAAATTATATGTGCATTGGTTTTAGTCTTAAATTGTTTTTTTTAAATTGTTATTTAAAATAATTATCTAAGATACTTTTAATGTTTGGAGTTTTTATATTAAAGTTGTTAAAAAATTGTTATTTAAATTAATTATCTAAAATACTTTTATTGTTTGGAGTTTTTATATTAAAGTTGTTAAATCTGATAGACTGATTTTTGTTGAGTTCATAATTTTATTTTTATAAGATTAAGGATTATAAACATTAATTTCTTGTATTTCGTTTAAAGTATTAATTACGCTTGTTTTAAATTGATTATTGTATGGTTTCAATTGCTGAAGGCTTAGTCATGCCTTTTTCATTAAATTTTAATTTTGGAGTTATTTTAGTTACATTTTTTTATGCTGATAAATTTTACGAAAAGTTCTGTACACAGGGTTAACTGTAGGTTTTGTTGAGAAAAATAAAAATCTTAATTTTTAGGTTTTGAAAAATTACATTAGTTTCACTTTTTTTGTTTAATTTTTACGGGTTGTAATAAAATGGTATCGTAGCTCTTTCTGTCTGAATATGCATCCATTTATAATCTATTCGTGCGGATAATTTTGAAAATAAGTCGGATCCAATAAGTCCTATATAGTCTGGGTTAAAATTATATAAATAACATGTATGTGTTCCGTTTTCATAAAAAAGACTGGGGATTGGTAAATCTGCAATTAAGTTATGTTGAGAAATTCCATGAGATGTAATTATCTCGAATTCTGTTTCATAAATATAATTTGGAAAATGTTGTTGTACAAATTCTGGAGAAATTATTGTTTGTGAGCTACCTGTATCAATTAAAAGTTTATCGCCAGTGGCAGGAACTATAATATACGGAAGATCTGATTTTGAATTTATATTAAAAGTTAAAATATGCTTTTCCGAGGCTCTTAATGAAAATTTACTGTATCGTTTGGATCTGGATATTCGAAATAATCTGGGGTGTGATCTAAGTCTTGTGAATTATCAGGGTCAGAATATTCCTGAAAGTTTTCGTTAAAATTTTCTGGAGTTGAAAATTCTCCATTTTCAAATAAATTTTCGTTTAAGTTTTCATATTTATCAGGAGGTTTTTCTTGATGATAATTTAAATGATTAAAATTTCTATTAACGTTTTGAGAGTTTGCTCGATATTTATTAGGGAAATTTGTTCGTTGAGTAGCTGGTCTTTTTATAGTGCTAAAGTCCATAGGTTCTGGTTTATGTGTTGGTGAAAAATTTGGTTTTGGTGCAAATGCATTAAAGCTTGATTTTTGAGTTATTCTAGAATTATTAGGATTATTAAAATTTGTTGGACTTTTAAAATAGTTGGGATTTTGATTAAAGTTACTTCGATTTTGTTGAAATGGTCTTTGCATAAAATTTGGGTTATTAAATTTAGGTTTATATGAATTTTATGTTTGAATATTGGAAGTTAAATTTGATTTATTTAATTTTTGACTTTGAAAATTATTTTGATTTTGAGAATATCTGATATAAATTTCTTCTTTTACTATGCTTAACGCTTGTTCTAGTGAAGTTGGATTTCTACTTCTTACGAGGCTTCCTAAATTTTCATTTAGTCCACTTGTAAAAGTGCGAAGTGCTAAATCTTTGTTAGCTTTTAATTTATGAGTGATAATATCTTTTGATTCTTGACTCAGAGAAACTTTTGAATTATAAATAGCTAAATGAGTTCTAACTTTATTGAAAAATTCTATGGGAGAGTCTTTATTCTGTTTTAATTTAGTTAAATCAATTAAAAGATTCAATTCTGACCTTTGGTCGCCAAAATTTTCAATTAAGACATTTTTTAAGTCTTTCCAAGTATCATACTCGTAACCTGTGATTACTTCTAACGCTTGGCCTTTTAATTTATTCCTTATCGAATTTAAAATTACTTGGTTGATATAATCGTTTAAATTTTCTGTACAAAATTTAGTTGCAATGATTTCTGCGGATCTGATAAATTCCGAAAGAGTGGCTTGATTACCATCATATGTGGGAATTTCATTTAATAAAGCTACATTAAAATGTGGGGGAAACAATGATGCGTTTTGATCAACCCTATTTGTTGTAACAACCCAAAATTATTTAAAAATAAAATTCTAGGGATAGAATTCCTTGGTGAGCGTGATCGGTCTCGTGACATAAAATTTTACAATTGTTTCAAAATATAATTTTTTTCTAATACTTCAAGATAATAGTGATCTAAACATAAAAATTTTATAGACAAAAATTAATTTTGCTTTATTTGTTTCACTTATTTTTAATTTTTATTTATGTTAGTAAACAGTTTAATGACTAGGGGATGTTTAACAGGGGTAGGAGCCCTACGCGCAAGAACGCAAGCACAAATGCAAATTAAGCACACCTATTATGTGCAGCAATTGGTCTGGCTTACTACGTTCTGCCTGGACTTATAAATAAATATTTAAAACTATGTTAGTATAATTTTTAAAACTTTATATTAGTTAACTTTGTTGTTTTAGGCGAACGCTTTAATAATTATCACTTTTGAAAATTATATTACGTTACTTTGTTGCCTTTGAAATTTTTACTTTGTTATTTAGGCGAACGCTTTAATAATTATTACTTTTGAAAATTATATTACGTTACTTTGTTGCCTTTAAAATTAATTATTTTGCTTTTTCTTTAAAACTTGTAAATTATTACTTAGGCGAACGCTTTAATAGTCGTTACTTTGTTGCCTTTAAAATATACCTTTGCTTTTTCTCTAAAGCTTGAAAATTATTATTTTTAAAAATATACCTTTGCTTTTTCTCTAAAGCTTGAAAATTATTATAAAAATATACCTTTGCTTTTTCTCTAAAGCTTGAAAATTATTATAAAAATATGCACTTACATTGTGCGTTAAAATTGACGAACGGCGTGCGATCAAGCTACGTCCTGTTGTCTTCAAAAAAAGGATGCGTCGATCCTATTGATGTCGGCTGGCCTGCACAGAGGTCCTGAAGTCCGACTTGGATAGTCCAGCTTTGCGCTAGAGCGTTATCCAAAGTTGTCCTGGGGTCGTCGTTGTTGACGTTGCCAATACCAGAGACTGATCCCAATGATCAAGAGTGGTCCCAATGACCAGATGGTTCCAATAACCACGGAGGAGCAGGAGCTGGGTCGACGGGCGCTTCTCACGATCGGGCGATGTTTGTCCCTGTTGGAGATGTCCGAAGATCCGCTGGGTGGTAGGTGTCGATTTGCGGCAAAGAGCTGAACCTCAAGGAAAGTTGCTGGTCGACTCGATGTTTGTAGTTTTCCAGGTTTTCCTCCACAAATCCTACCGACTGCGCCAGTTTTATTAAAAGGCCGCCGAAACGACTTTTTAAAAAACGTTTATTTTTATTTTACAATGAAATATAACATTGGAAGCACACAGCTAGCCGCCGGACAATTTCTTACATCTAGCTATGATACGAACACAATGGAACTTATCGACTGACTGGAGCTTAACTTAGAAGTGCAAGCTACTAGTATATATACTATGCCTAATCAGCTAAGATAAGCGTTATCTCTAAAAGGGAGCGTGAGACAGGAAGCCACGTGCGTTCAAGGTTGCAGACTTGCAATTCATATAAAGAAGCTATTTATCGTTCAAGGTTGCAAGCTTGCAGTTTTACACAGGAGACCATTGTTTATTCATAATATAACTAGCAAGCTCAACCAAGAACTCGTATCAACAATAAATTACTAAATCATACGAACCATTCGTTCCCACCATTCTTCTCACCACGCTGCAATATACATTAAATATCTAATCAATATTCAAAACTGAAATGTCCAACTGTATTCCTTTTCAATCCAAATGTTTCAAACATCGGATCCATCAAAATTGATACATTGTCACTGTAAATTATATGGCAAAATTTGAATAAACGCTTCAGCAAACAGGAAAGTTGTCGATTCCAATTGCACGGCGTACAGAATACGAACCTAGATTTCTTTCTATCCTCCGATGCAGGGGTCCACCTAGTTCAACTCCAAAAATCTTAAACGTCGAAGGCTCTCGAACTTTCTTCGCCTCAAACCTTCGACACTTTACACATTTTAAAATTATAGTGCGAGTTGTTTCTCCCTTCCTCGAAATCCAGAATCTTATTCTCGTTTCGGATGAAGCCATGACTCGAATAGAGAAAAATTGGATTCCGGAAATCTGATTTATATTTTCTTCTGGAAGTCTTCGTTTGTAATCGGATTAATCCATCGCCATTTTTGAAAATTCTAAGAAAATCCAAGCGATTCTTCTTTCCTGCTTCAAAACATTCTAAGAATGTTTAATTTCTTTCAACAACAAATTTTTCTTTCATACGATCTTGGGACATGCGGGAATTCCTAACAAACCTCAACATCCTTGCAAATATTCGGACAATTTTCGAATAACTTAACTTCGAGGTTAGAATGTTAGGTTTTGCGTCAGTTTTGACACAAACTGACGCAAAACCTAACATTCTAACTTCGAATTTGACATAGACTTAGAGTGCCACCAACAAAATTTTCAAAATAAGTTGTTTTGCTGTACCAGTTTTTTATGCCACCGATGGTACATACCAATAATTTTCAACGGAGCTGCTCTCACCCTGGCCTGATTTGACTGAACATCAACTTCGCCTCAAAATTCACTTCTTCAAAAAATCGCACTAGCACAGATATCCTTGCTCGTGCCAAAAAAGATGTGTAGATTCCAAGTTTCTTGTTTAGACTCGGATAAAGATATTTGTCTAGGGATTTTAAATTTTGACTGCACTTTCAATTTCTTGGTCCATATCAAGGGGTCAAGCACTACAGAACCTTCACTCGAAACAATGCACCCCCACCCTCTAAAATCCAACTTGGCAGACATCTTTGATGAGTTCACACAACTCCGGAAGTGAGACAGTCGTTCACATAGAAGAATTTTTCTAATTGAGTTGCACTTTTGTTGATTTTCCAAATGATGAATAATAACTGCACCAAGTGAAACGTATTGCAGGTAACTCCAAATACAACTCGACAATGACGGATTTTTTTTATCCAGATATTCTGCCATCACAGAAATCTCAAAAATGTTGACAATGTCCTGCACCTACCGTCTTTTCAATTAAATTCGGTCTTTTTTTCCAGGCGGTCATTAAGGAAACGGGGTCCTTTTCTTCAAGCTGAAACATAAAAAAATGGGTCAGTACTTTGTAGTTGACCGATCTTTGAACACAGCCCGATGTGGTAAATAGTGACCAAAGTATTCTACTTCGTTCTCAAGAGCCTCTTCAATGATCTAACTTCCTCCGTTCATCGAACACTACTTGGTAGCCACCGAATATCCCCAATTCAATTGCTTAGTTGCTGAGATCAAACTCTTCTCTGTCATGCCTCTGTTGTTATTCAAAAGACCTTTCATCCAATGCAAGTTGACTTCAAATCTGTCTTCTTAATTCATTTTAAATCTTGCGAACAGGGTCCAGTGCAGATACTTTCATTTCATTCTTTAATTTAGCTTCTGCTGGATATAGATACAAACACAATTGTGCCAACATAACCAAGACATACTGTCAGGTGACATCGTTTTATCAGGCAAAAGAATATAAATGTATTTATCTTTTGTGTTAATTGCGCTGCCAACCTTAAGCAAAGGTGCCAAAATTTACATTGTCAAGACCTATCTCATACTGACATCAAGGCATCTTATATTTTCAATTAATTTCAAAGTAATTGGCACACATTACGCATTGTAGAAAGTTTCTATAGGATCTCAAGTTTTTCTGTCTTGGCTTTTATAGAAATTTTCATTTAAAGGTTGTTTTGTCACACGCCTCGCCTGCATTGATTAATAATCATTGCGAAGGTTAGTTTTTTGAATTAACGTAGGCGATGCTCACACACGATACGCTTTAACACCATTATTATAATTTGCAAGAACTCTTTGCAATTTAAATGTTTTTACAGGAACTAAACTAATGTACTATGCAAGACAAAAACACTGGTACAACTCTTGATAGAGATTTTAGCATATTGATTAGCTAAAATGAGGCTTTGAACAATTACGTTTATTATATCCATAGCAACGTCTAAACAATTTGACGGTTAAGTTAGAAATACCTAGCAACTGTACATATTAAAGCAGTCACATTCACAACAGACCATACTTACTGTACCAGTTTTTTTTGTCTTGCATAGTACTTCCGTGCAATAGAGCAACTTCATGTAAAACACTTAAAATCCTCACTGTTTTTTATTGAATAAAAATGTGTTTTCATCCTACATTATTAGAAAATCGAATTTTACCATCTCCATAGAGACGAGAAAGTGTGCGTTTCTATAAGGCTGGCCCTGCAGAACAACCTCCAATGGCTAGCCAAGAAAAACAATTTCGACGTTTTCCAGAGGGGGCGCTGCAATAATCTCAAACCAAATTAAAAAAAAAACGTTTATAATTAACTTTTTTGCTTTAAATAATAGATATTCCCCTTTTATAAAAATATTTGCTCAATAAAACTTAATTGTATTGTAAATACATTCGTTACATTTTTAATATAAAATAAACATCAGATAGATTTCTGTAGAAGGTTATGTTTAACTACGGGTAGATGGCGCTGGAGCTACAAACGCCATTCGATTTGCAAACATTTGCAAATTGTTTTATTATTGTTTACAGCTCTGTCAATTTCAAAATAATAACCTGGATGAGAGCTATGTTGAAAAAATTATTGCAGGATGGTGTTGTAGGATAAAAATAATGTGTAAACCATGGGCGGTAAAGTGATTTTCCAGGCTTCAAGAAGTGTCCAGGCTCGCTAAAGCTCGCCTGTCCATTTCATCTTTCAGTCTGGAAAATAATCACTTTACCGCCTAGGTTTACGATATACCGATGGGACCACAATTATATATAACAGCAATGAGATAACATGAACAAGAAGATAACACGTATTGCTTGAGTAAGAAAGAGATAAACATAGTAGCAAATATACGAGTAGGCTTTCAGCTGATTTTAATTATGACAGATGTCAACCAAACATGCCTACTAAAATAACTTTTTCGTATGGTCATCTCTTTCTTACTCAAGCATTCTATTTTCTTGTTCATGTTATCTCATTGCTGTTATATATAATTGTGGCCCCATCGGTACAATAGTTTGACGTTTTACGTGTCATTCATAAAAAGTTGTAGTTCTCAACAATATACATCTTTGAAAAACAAAAAGAAGCGTGGTGTGTTATTTATCTAGGATGCTGTGCACGCAATTGCAAAAAGGATAGATCATAGTCACATTGTAACGGACTAATTCGTGCCACCTGTATATATACATTTCATATCCTTTTCTCATACACTGCTAATAATAATTTTAACCGTATTCTTTATATGTCTCAGTATGTATTAAGTTAGCACGCACTATAAGGGTCTCGCGAGTGCGTAAATGACTATGCAAGACAGCTAATTCCAGGTAGCGGAATTAAAAATAAAACGAAGCCAGAGGGTGCGTGAATGACCGCGGGAACGAGGGGTCGCATTTGAGTTAACGACTGAGCTTGTCGTCTCCATAACCCCAAGGGACGCGACGCCCAATTTAAAAATGCATTATCCAGTGCCTGTGTTAGCAAGCAGCCGACGCCCGTTGCATCTCAAGCCGAGGTGCAGTTTTCGAAAGCGAATCATCACCTTGGAAGCCACTCTGCGGTGTTCCAGTCAATACAACCAGAAGCGGCAACTTTGGGCCTCAAAAAAGCACACAGCGCTGGCCCCGTCTCTTCGGCGAAAATATTAAAACTAGGTTAGTTTCTACTTAAAATCACAATACGATGGAAGAAGCAATTGCGACATCGTGGACAGTTGTTTTCGTGTCGATGATAACGGAGAATTTCCGGCAACCAGCACGCAGTCATTGCGTCATTTGCTGACACAGCGAGTCGCTTAATTTGAACGCGACGAGGCGTCGTTCGTAGTATAGCGCTTACAACAACCAGCGCATTTAAGGGATGGACAGCTTCGCCTTTAGTGTATTTGTGCGCAAATTTAAATACATTTCGCGCTATCGGTTTTTGACTTTGCGTCGACAGACGAACATTTTCGCACTATTAAAATGCTTTCATGCATGTAGTATACAGTCTTTTTATATGAATAGGGTGTATTTTTACATATATTTTTATGTAAAAACGCGAGTAGAAACAGCTTTCGCTCGTAGATAATTAGAGTATTGTTAACAGCTTCACTGTACTCTTGAACGTCGTTCATTCTTGTTGTTTTATGCACATGTATTCTCTTGTATTTGTGTTTTTCTTACAGATTATATATCTTTTTATGTAAACTGTTGGGTTTTTATTGCTGGCAGTTTTGCATGCATAATTTCAGCATTCTAGGTAACAACGAGCAAATCTAGAACAATCTTCGCTTTCCCTTGTCCGCACTGACGATGTTAATAGAGTTTTATGCCTCTACGATTATTTGAGCTAGTGAATCCAGGGCAATATAAATTAATAGTACAGTAGAGTATAGGGCTAAGTAAGCGTACTGTTACAATATGGTGCCCACCGTAAGGGCTGATAAAAGTACTGTTACAATATGCTGTATTACAGAAGAAGATAGTACGAAAAATGGATGTTACACATCTTGACACATCACCGTATGTAATACGTTAACGTTGTATTTGTTCAAAATCGCTGTCGATGACACAGGGTTCGTTCAAAGTTGCACTTAGACGTCATTCTGTTCCCTGTGCTGTTAAAAATCGGTTTCTATTATCTGCTATCGTAAGTGGTTTGTTTGGCCCCACTAAGAGAATACGATGTTTTTAAGTTATACTGAAAAGCTAGTATTCCATTCTTTTTTAAGTTTCCCTCACTTACCGCGACTCAACATCTTTACATGATTTACGCTCCTACAATCTAAAATTTCGTTAATTACCCTGCAACCAAAATATTATGTTTATATGCAAAATATGTCAAGTTCACTTTGGTCAAAATACAAAGAAAACGTCATATCTTGCAACGTTGTTAATCAGATGCTGGCGGTCTAACGTCGTCAGTGTGAATTGTGCTGCCGCAGCATAATGGGATGACACGTTTACATGAAGTTCTGCTACAAATTGGGAAAATCAGCCAAGGAGATGCACAGAACTGGACAGTGGAAGTTGCTGTACGACAACGCGCCTGTACATTGTGCGATTTGAGTGCGGCAATTCTTAGCTCAGCATGGCGTAACTGTTCTCGAATATACACGGTACTACCCTGATCTGGCGCTTGCGGACTACTTTCTGTTTCCCCATCTTAAGACGCACATGAAAGGTGCGCGTTTTGAGGACGTGTTGGCCATTCAAGAACGTGTACGATCGATTCCTAAAGAAGACTGCTGCCAGTTTCCAGAAACTTTATGAACGTTGTCAAAAGTTTGTTGTGTTGCCGCGTAGATTTTATTTTACCGATTCGAAGAGAATGGAACCGAGTATTCGAAGTCAAACACGATTTGTAAGAAACAACTCGATGTACCTCGTGAAGAGCGCTGAAATGATATAATTCACTAGTGTTTTACCACCCTGCAGGTATTCTACTAAAGAGAAAAGTGACATGGTTTTTTGTAAATATAATATGTTTAGCTATGGAGCTAGCCCGCATAACATACGCAATATAGACATCCTGTACACAGGGTGGGCAAATGTCCATGTTTTCATAAGGAGTCTTGATAACTATACGCGATATAGAAAAATGGACCCTCATCTCTTTTTTCAAGAAAAGCTGGTCTATCGATTTCGAGTTATAAACAAACATTCGATTTTGTGGCTACATCTCACTTATTTATGAAACTAGAGAAAGTAATTTCTGCGTTCTTCTGACAATTATTTATTAAGGATGCAGTGGTGTAGTCAAATTTTAAAAAAAATCAAAGTTCGAGTTATACCATCAAGTTTTTTTTTTTTAATGAAACTTAGCTAACTGTAGCATCAATGAGAAAGAGGATTATTTCCCATTCCAGTAATATACAGTGTAAAAATTAAATAGCGCATAAATTCGGCAATTCCGTTAATATTCGTTTTCAGAAAAAGATCTCAAAGAGTGTGCGATTGAAATTAGAAAGCATATGCTAGTCATTTTCAGATTTTTATATCACTTACTTTAAATGTTATGACGTCATCACTATTTTTTTAAATGGCAACCTATATTTTTTACTTCCTTTAACGATAAAGGAAGTATTGGATTCACCCCAAAAATTCGAAATTGAGTTTTCAACAGATCTTCACGTTTTAGAATCCCCTGAACCCAAAAAAACATGTTTTTTCATTGATCTGTCAGTCTGTCTGGCTGTGTGTCTGTCAACATAATATATCAAAAACGAAAAGAGGTATGGCGTTGAAACTTCATATATAAGTTTTGCGTAGTATCTAAATGCGACAGCAAGCTTTTGAAGAAAATCATGTAACAATGTAAGGTGTTTACTCTTGTGTTTTTTCAGTTTTTTCGATTTTTTCAAAAACGGCTCTAACGATTTTTTTCAAACTTTACATTTTTAATGTGATTTTTCATTTAAATTGGTAGCAATTTTTTTTTTTCACCGGTAGTTACCTGGGCTTAAAACAAAAACCGGTGACTCTACATTCATTTTTATGTTGGATTTATTGTCAAGTCAAAAAGCAATCGTAACTAAGTTCTTGTTTCAAATCCAGGTAACTAGAATTACTCTGTTAATTTCATTCATCTTTACTATATGAACTTTAAGGCTGTCTTTTTAAATTGTTTTTAATGTAACCTATTTGAAATTGTATGCCGTTGATTAAAGCTTTCTTGCCGAAATAAATAGAAAAAAGATAGGTTGTCGTTTTTTAATGGAACTCATAGTTAACTGTGGTATCATGAGAAAAAGGATTATTTCCATTTAAAACAAAAAAAAATGATATAAACATCTAAAAACGACTTTAATACTCGAATAATGCGCCGTTGAATTTTTTTCCCGAAAACGAAGATCAACGGAGTTACCGAATTTATGCGTTACTTAATTTCCACACTGCATATTATAAATATTAATTCATCTTTGCTGCATATAAGAAATTTGAAAGGAAGTAAAAGTAAAACTTTCGGGGAGCTTCATTTCACACGTGGGAATATGCCGTGAGATTTGGGAGGCAGCGTCACCGAAATATCTCTTTCCGAAACCCAGTCATCTGGCACATTGTTAACAGCGTATTGGGTGATGTGGTTAGCATCACGCCTTCGGCAACTGTCTTACTTTCCCTACTTCCACAACCGTGGTTTCGGTACCCAATTTTTAAAGCGACTGGGTGAGCTGTTCGCCAGTTGCCAGATGTGGGAATAGAACCCCGCACCGTAACACTGCAGTCGAGGTCCCTAACTGTTCGGCCACGCTGGCGATACATTTGAAAGGAATCTAAATTTTTATAAATAGTTCTTCATTTTATGAAGCAGATTTGCTCAGAACTCTGAATTAGTAATATTTTAAAGAGAAATTCGGCTATACGTCAAAACAAACAGAATATTTGTACTGTTACGTTAACAAAACACTCCTAATATTGTTTTATTTGGGTCAAAACTAGAGTTGATCCTTCGTAATTTTTTATGCAGGACATTTTCGTTTACACCCTGTATAATAGAATATACAGTGTCCGCCATAAATTTCGTCTCATTTGATTTTGTTATTATTCAAGTATCAGAAAATCTTATTCTTGATAAAAGTCGCTGTATCTTCTCAAACTGAAGATGCATTTACCAAAATTTTAATATCTCCTTTTGTATACGGAAGAGATTCGAAAATATGAAGATGTCTCTAGAACAAAATCTCCTTATTTTTCGAAATACACAAAAACGTTATTTGAGAAAGTTGTTTAGAATTGAGAGAAAATGTCAAACAAAGTCACAGCCACCTACACCGATTTTTTTTACTGTTTTTTCCTATTTTTTTTACCACCCTTTGTATTAGGAAAAATGAGACATTTCAAAGTTAACTTATTATTGGATACTATAAGAATGTACTGTCGAACTTGAGTTTCGCTCACTTACCAATAAAAAAATTGCGTTTAAAGTAAAAAACACAAGTATTTAAAAAAAAATAATAACAAACGATCCGAACATCAATAACAATCCAAAGTAATTATAATTTTTAGTTGAAATGTTATAACAAATATTTCCAAATAACATTTTGTGTATTTTGAAAAATAAAGCCACTTTATTCTTAATATAATATCTTAAAAACCTTTTTGTGGCGTGATATAATTCATGTTGTATCTCAATCCCAGTGAAAAGCTAAGGTTTCCTTATCCATTTTTAGTTTTAATTGTCAATCGTTGATAACGAGGGCACATTGTCCCTTGAAACGTTCGATATTTAATATATTTAATTTTGCAGAGTGGCAAAATACCCATAGAAAACATGGACACTTTATTCTTGAACCATTTCCATATTTTCAAACCTCCCCTCCATACGAAAGAAAATATTTAAATTTTGGCAAGTGCATTTTCAGTTTGAGAACATTTTGAAACTTTTATCAAGAATAAAATGTTTTGATAAAAGAATAATAGAACAATTTCGATATGTGTCCAACATTATGACGGACAGAGTAATATTATTAGCAACAATTAACGTGATTAATTTTGTCAATTACACGGTCGGTATTATAACAACGCGGTGCCGGATACTTCGTTTAATTAAATATATTCTAAATGACACCAGATTTCTAATAGAAAACGAAAAAATATTCAAAACTTCTTTTGAAAATTGTGAATTTTTTTGTTATAACCTAAATGAATAAATCGACAGCTCATGATATATGATATACAGGGTGTTTAAAAAATACGCTCGGATATTTTACCCACTTATAGATCTCATCAATCCAAACAAAAAAGTTCTAATAAAGATGGGTCCGGAAACGCTTCATTTCCGAGATACAGGGTGTTTAAAGTTTTCAAAAAGAATCTATTTTTTATTGTTATCTAAAAAACGCTTTGGGCGATTTTACTGAAATTTTTATAGTTTGTTTATAACTTTATGAGGTATCTTTTCGACATATTACAGTTGATCCAGTACTTCCAGAGGCGTGCCCATGGGGCATATCGATTAGGTTTTTTTTTTACAAAAAAATAACGCCTAATAGATTTTTTGCAATTTTCATATATTTTTTTAATAAAGCAACTAAAAATGCAACTTTTTTGTGTCTTTATTTAATTTAATTAAATAAAGCCCATATTTTTGCACGCCTCTGAACCTATTAAGACAAAAACTAAAATGCTAAAATATTTCAAAAATTCAGCACTCGATTTTAGTGAAACTTTTAAGGTTTATTGATGCTTTAAGGATCATGCTTTGACGTAGTTAGATTTAAATTATTTATTCCAGGAGCGATCGAGATTCTTGTTTGAAAACTGTAATATGCTGTATCTCGGAAACGAAGGGTTTCCAGATCCATGTTTATTAAGACTTTTTTGTTTGTATTGATGTGATGTATAAGTGGGTAAAATATCCGAACGTATTTTTTAAACACCCTGTATATCACTGGAATAAAGCCACAGCGAACTACGAGTTTCATATAATAAAATACAATTATACTCGAATTTGGAAACATTTTTGAAAAAATAACTAAGCCACTGCATTCGTATCAAAAAAGTGCCTGAAGAACGCAGAAATTACTTTTTTCTATTTTCATTAATAAGCCAGATATAGCCACTAAATGAAAAGTTGAAAAATGAACCTTTTGTTTATAACTTGAAAACAAAAGACGATAGTCAATTTTGGTTTTCACCATTCAGCTTTTCTCAAAAAAGAGATCGAGGATGGAGGTTCATTTTTCCGTTTTAATATGTACAATTTACAACTACTGGGAAGCAGATCTAGCAATTCTTCAATGTCTGGTATTTATATCAGCAGGATATGTAGTAGCGAATGGAAAATTCATAGCAGAGGATGCCCAGTCTAACGTCTATTGCTTTCTGTAGTCTCTGTATGTGTTACAACACTCGCTAATAAGCTTTAACTTCAAAATTTTGTATCTTTGATGTTAAAACGTCGTCTAGAAGTTAATTGTAGCTTCCCGGAATTTGTATTTATACCTACCTACGATTTTGTTACTCGGCGTATGGGCCAATTACGGGTGTTAATATGCACAATTTACAACCACCGGGAAGTTATATATCTTCTATAGTTATCAAGATTCGTTATGAAAACATGTAAGTTTACCCACCCTGTGCAGTAAATAAAATATATAGTAAATATACGCATCCACCTACCTGTTCCACGCTCAAGTTTCGAAAGTTTCGCTAAATCGACAGTTTTTAGTTGTTCTGCGGAAACGGAGAAGTGCAGCAGGGCCACGGTCGCAACCACCAGAATCAAGGGGAGGCGTCGCATCGGCCCCTGAGTTTGTGGGGCCCAAAACACGCGACGAGGCACACGAAAACACCTGTCTTTCCCGCACCACTCTTCATTATATTTGCCACCGATCGCACGGTGCGACTACAATGTACCGGACACACATTGATCAAACACCGATTAATATGCGCAAGCGTGCGTTTTCCTCGTTCGCGTTTTGTTGTGATCGCGAACTTCTCAGTTTGCTCATCCCAAAACAAGCCTGCAACGGCTATTTTTGTTGTACCTTGTAGTTTTTTAAACATTAAAAATACATTTTTCCTTGTATCGAAGTACCTAAAGTAGGTCTAACCGAAATTATAGATTAATTGAGTGACCTGCGATGTGGTCCGTTGCGGATAAGAATAAATCGATAATAAAAAAAATCTGGTGTGATACACTCACACAACTTCCTTTTACAGTGATCTTATAATTAGTCAAAAATTTCATTTTTAATTTTTAACCATTTGTTAAAAATTTTCAAAAATTACAAATTCTACAAAAACGGTACAAAATCGAGTGTTAGTTGAAGAGACAAATTTTCTCTAGAATTTTAAGGTGAATTCAAAAATGTAATAATATACCGGGTGTTTTATTTAAAATAGGAGTTAATAAAAAAAACAGAAAAAAAACAAAAGAAACCCACTTTAGAAGTATTCAACTGGAAAATCACTTATCTCACATCAATACACATTAAAAATGTAAGAAAAATGTAAAATTTAAAAAAAATCGTTAGAGCCGTTTTTGAAAAAATTGAAAAAAACTGAAAAATCACAAGAGTAAACACCTACTTCCGGTTATGCGATTTTCTTCAAAAGCTTGCTGTCTCATCTACATAGTACACAAAATTTATATATGAAGTTTCAATGCCATACCTCTTTTCGTTTTTGAGATATTCTGTTCACAGACACACAGACAGACACACAGACAGACACACAGACAGACAGACAGACCAATGAAAAAAAATATGTTTTTTGGGATCAGGTGACTCTAAAACGTGAAGATCTCTTGAAAACTCAATTTCGAATTTTTGGGGTGAATCCAATACTTCCTTTATAGTAGTAAAAGGAAGTAATAACAGGATTTTAAAAAATTAGGAAGCTATGAAGTTATTAAAAGCACACCAAACAATCAATAGCAATAATGCAGCAAAACACGAATAGATCATAAAAAAGTAAAGGCTGCCAAGGGCGAATTAAAGTTCTCATCGTTTTCTCGTCAGTGGCACAGCTGGAACTTCTTTTTCATGACACACTATCCAGCATTTTTCTATTTTTAGCCATCTATGTAACACTACAGGAATAATTAATTGTTAAAAAGTCTAATGAATGGAAGAATGAAAACAAAGGTAAATGAAAAAATAGTATCTTTATTGAATGTTACGCTTATGATAAAATATTTAAACAAATACGTAAATTATCACTATTATTCATTATCAAAATTACTTTAAAGAAGATTGCATTTAAAAGTCAGATTGACTTAACTCAAGATATACAGGGTGTCCCAGAACTGCCTCCCCACCGATTAGTCATAGATTTCTTAGATTATAATAAATTGATTAAACTTAATATACCTTAGTTTAAAGTCCCTCCAGTAAGAAGTTATAGGGCCTTGATGTTCAATTTCTTAAAAAAAAAAATTATGTTAATTTCCGCAAATATAAAGATGCCGATTGCAATTTTGGTATACGTACGCACTATTATGCACTACACTAGTAAAAAAAAATTGATACACTAGACTTCACTGTAAGAGGCACTTTACCTATATCAGAAAACTCTTTTTAGCTATAACTTTGTTACTTATAACATTTATTTAAATTTTAAGTTGTGCATGTGCATTTTTTCTTTCATAACCAAGTGCCTATCTTGTCTAATAACAGAGTTATTAAACAATATCACTTTATAAAAAAAAACAATTGATATTGTACAATAATTTCAATAAAGTCATTGGTAGCTCTGAAAGAGACCATTTATTAAATTTGCTGTTACAGCAGGTGCTCAAAATTCCTGGCCCATGATCACCATTTCCCCGATGTTACTCCCACCAAACCCAAAACATGCAAATTGAACTTTCTGAAAAATGATAACAATTTAAAGCACAATCGTCAATTGGCAACTGACATTCATTTTATCAGCCGTCATGAAAAGAATGTGTTATAAAATGCCCACATTACATAAAAGAGAATTTGTTTAATAATTCAGTTATTAGACAGGATAGACAATTGGTTATTCAAAAAAAAAATGTTCAAATTGGGATAATGTATCACCCCACCAGAGAAATTAAAAACATCGTGGAGCACCCTGTATATTGGTAAAATACACCAGAAGTAATTGGCTGGCTGATTTTGTGAGAACAAATAGTTTAATATTATTAACAAAAAATAACCCCTAACAAGATTACTCTTCCTCAATTTCAATGGACAAGGCTAGCCACCTACCCAACTTACAAGTAAAGAGGGTTCATAGAACCACAACTTTGTGGAACTAAGTGGGCCACTGGAAGAAGAGGAAGAAGAATAAAAAATAAACACTTATAGAATGAAATAAACTAGTTTTTCTTAAGTTTTAGATTAGTTGCACATTGACAGTTAATCAAACACTTTATTTCAAAATACCCAATGTATTTATCAATCGTTAAATGGTGTATATTATGCAATAGCTTTCTGGTTATAAAACATATCAATCCTGTAGATCTAAGTTAACTTTCCCGGATGAACCCTCATCTATCTAGAGTAATACATTCAACACCTAATAATCCATGATATAGACCTTTGCACACCTATACGCATCTAGCTATCCACGTCCATAATGCCCACAGCAATGATATATTGTAATGATTTAATGACCACAGAAATTCTGGTTGCATAAATAAGACACAAACAGGAAAACAATTCAAAGAGAGCCAGAATTCATATCTTGTTTATTACAACATTAAAGTAATTGTTATACACTAATAAATGCACAAGATGCGATTAGTAGTAGCTATAATTTCATTGACAGAGGTTGGCATTCGATAAAGCAGTTTCAAAAGGGTTACGTTTAACTTAATTTTCATAAATTGTGTTCAAATTCTCTTAATTTATGTAGACTGACAGAGTTAATATTGTAAAATCAAGACAAGAATGTGAATTTAAGATACAGAGATGTTTTGAGACGTGCGAAGGTTATTTGCAGCGTTAGTGTACACAATTACGAGCAGCTGAAAGGTGAAAAGCGATGTGAAAGAAGCATAGAATGCAAAGAGCATGACAAGGCTACCTACGTTAGGAAGAAAACAATAATGCAATGCTAATCAAACTCGTCAAAACAGTGTTATTTAAAACTAATGTGTAAAAAGCAGAGATTATAAAGTGCTCTGAATTGACAATTAAAGAAAACAGTATAGTTTCTAAGTAAAATAATTGTACAAAACTTACTTCCAAAACAGTTGTAATTTAGTTGCTAAGATATCTGATGTTCTATTATTATTGTGATTAACCCAAGCCATAATAAAAGATAGCTGTGTGCAAGTAGGGCTCCTATAAAGTTGAAATTTCTTTAATATAAAAGTCTTTGTGTGAGTTCAAAAGCTGTTTTTATTTAGTCACCAGTCCGCAGAGTGTCTTTGTGTAAAGTTTCATCGTATCGGAATCTCCCAGTGAAGAGAGAATCGCTCTGCCAAGTTGTTCCAAGTGAATCCAACTTCGGGGCTGGTTTTCGAGGAGTTTGAGACATCGGCCAGCTGAAATCTTATGTGCATTGTGAAGAGGAGACCTTGCTTGGTGTCTACTTCCAAAAAGCAGAAGTGAGGAGCATTCCAGATTTGTGTAATCTCCGTGGCGTTCCTTGAAACTGCAGCCCAGGTACGATGCTTACATTTTGAGGTGAATTTGCGAAGGCAAGGGAGTTCTGGAGGCTTTCAAAGTCGTGCAGCACTTGGAGGAGACATTGTACTAGGTGTAGAAACAGGTTCCAGGGCTCAGGGTCATTCCAGAGGATATTTACAAGCTTCGCGTCCCTTAAAAATGCAGTAAGGTGGAAACGTCTTCAGCCGGATCCAGAACAATTGGCAGTTGGTGTTCCTTTCTGACGTTAGGAATAAAACAAAACCGGGTTAGCCATATATTACGTCATTATTATTTGCATTGCATATTTACCTGACGCGAAATTTGGTGCTTGTTGGTAATTTTGAATTCAATTATGCTGATTTTTATGCGTACGATCGTCTGTGTTTATGCCGTCAATTTAGAGGTTAACTGTCAGATGCAGGAAGGTCGGGTATTTGCCATACTCGGGTAAAAATTTGTTACGGTATTAAAAGAACTTTACGACACCCACCCAAGGTGAGCATCGCACCACCGAATCACTCCTGAAAAACTGGCACACTTGCCCTGAAATCGGTTCGAAATAGGCTAAAAGGCCACGGCTGGGACGCTCAGGGAGTCGGGCGTGAGTCACACGATACGTTCTGGGCAAGCGTGTGGTGACATAATATATACAGGGTATGTCGAAATCATGAGGGCGCCACCAAGCCTGTCTTAACCCGGCTAACCGGGCCTGGACGGTTAGATGGGAGCGAAGCATGCAAAATACTCCGCCAATAGGATTACTCAAGAGTTGCAAGGTCAAATAACAATTTCGGGATTGCCTTATGCAAGGATTGTAATTAGGTGTCAATCCGACCGCGACTACGCAGCTGTCTCACCCACCTGCACGCTCAAAGCTCCCTCGTTCCGTCGTACAATAATCAGTACAATGAAGGGGGCGTCTATCTGTAACAGAACATGCACAAGTCGAAACAAAACAATAATTCCCTTAACTAACCAATCATGTATTGAACTTCGGGTTACAATGGGGCGGCAGAGTGCGTCGCCCTATATCTATACTTAGACTATAATTAAGGGCACCAGCTGGCACGCGCGCTCTAAACTTAGCGACAGATGTTGAACAGTAGTGAACAGTAATGAACAGTAATGAGTAGTAATGAGTACAAATATGCTGGCGCCTTATGCAGCGGACAGCGAAGATTAAATTAGCACTCGCGTTCACAGCGGTAACCAGGTTAAAGACACATACCTTAATGCGTAGGCGGCGAGGGAGCCTGGTACAGTTGAGTTGCGACAGGCTGCAGTCGTAGGTGGCAGGTACCTTCGATGTTACAACGGCTATAGGGATGAGTGCACAACCGCCTTAATGGCGACGTGAGACGCGTCCAGGACGCGTACAACGGGACGACGAAAAATGGGCCACTTTCGTTCTGCGGAACAGATCCTCGTAGGTCGAGATGAAGGGGGCACGACCCCTTACTTACGGAAGCAGGAACTGGGCTCCAAACACCCACGCTACGCCGAAGACAATTCGAAAAACTCCGACTCACAACCACCACACGAGCGTTCTTTGCAACGGGCTGCGGACAACTGCCCAGAGGGAAGCGTTGGCAAAGGTCACCTTGGTCGTGTCCCCACGTGACTAAACCTTGGCAGCCAATCGCGGGGCGATAAAACGAAACAAGTTAATGCCGGCACCAATGGCATCACGCCTCAACGGCGTGCTTTCTAGGAGATTCGGAATTCGGAAAAACGCCATCAGAGGGGAGCTCCAACCGACGAAAAATACTGCTTTTGGAGCTAAATATGTGCGACATCGTGATTCTGTAATTAGGCGATGGAGCCAAATAAAGAACTAAAAGGTCTTAGCATACGGGCACGCTGCCCTAAAGCCTAGGTGGCTATTTAAAATACCAAAATGACCTAACAAATTATACTCAACAGTAATTGTTATACTGGGTGTTAAAACCTAACCCTTTGATAAGAGTTTTCTCATACCAGACCGGAGCTATTATTTTTAAATTTGATTGCCAATGCATAAAATAGAAAAAGCAATAAACAATTTATTTTGCTAGTAAATAATACACAGCATAAATTTTTAATAAGCCTTGAGATACGAAAACATATTGAATTCTTTATTAAAACTAAATTAACTAATTTGTGGTGATTATCCCTAATTATTTATTTATTATCACCAAGTATAAGGTAGGGATTCATTACAATATTGTAACGACCTTGTGATCAGGCCATTGCGGACATATGACTCAGCGTCCCGATCCTTCGAGAGCGGCCTGGGGCGAGGGCAGTGTCACGATTTTGAGCCGGTTCACGTGCGGACGGGTGAGTCACACCCTTCGAGAAACGACCTTAGTGACTCATGCGCGCAAACGCATCAGCGTTGCGGGAAGCATCGCGCAAGGTCTCGACGTTTCCGGGATGACTCATCCGGCGCATATATAAATACGCGAAAAGGAAATAAGAGGACAGTCGAAGTCGAAGTGGAAGTCCGAGTGCCGACTCCAGCTTGGAAGAAACTGCCACATAAATAAACCCGTGTGTACATAAATCTAACGAGATAAATAACGCGTGTATAACAAATAAATATAGCCATATAAATCATTAATGTTGAAATCGCGTGTAAATAAATAAAGTATATCCGTTGTTAGAAATAGTCCTGTTAGTTTATAAATAATGTGTGTTCCGCCTTAATAGTTCTTGTGTTGTGTAAATAGATTAAGATAAATCGTTGTAAATAAATGCTTAAAACAGAAGCGGCGTATAATTTTTAATAGCCCGAAAACGTAACAATATACATAGCGCTTTATTCTACAACTAACGTTACTTTCCGCATCCTTGTCACCATTCTTCTCGA
The DNA here is from genome assembly GCA_940337035.1 of Agriotes lineatus. Classification (NCBI taxonomy): domain Eukaryota; kingdom Metazoa; phylum Arthropoda; class Insecta; order Coleoptera; family Elateridae; genus Agriotes; species Agriotes lineatus. The sequence goes on from CALNHX010002191.1 coordinate 187,000, forward strand.
TCTTCCCAAGCATCTTCCTCTAACTGTCTTGTTCGAGATGCTTCGTCTATTTTATTTTTTTCAAGTAATACGTGGCCTGTCTCGTTTACTTCTTTGATTGGTTACCCATTCCAATAATCCTCTTGGCCACCATGCTTCTTTCATGCGTCTTACATAACCGTACCATAGTAATCTAATCCCTTCAATTATATCGAGAATCGTTCTTTCTATTTTCAGTTTTTGTTTGAATGATTCATTCATCTAGTCGTCTAGTCATTCTAGTCGTGACACTCTACAACTTCTTCTTCCACAGTCCATTTCTTCTATTACCTATACTTCGGATTCGTATGTTATTGTGGTTACACTATGGATTTATATATCTTCCTCTTTGTATTTCTAGTTATGTCGTCGCTCCACCAGATCATTTCATCTTCAGATAACGTCACCCATAAGTATGTAAAGTTGTTACATGTTTTAACCATCCCTTTCTGTAGTTTGATATCCTGATCTTCTCCTTCAATAAGCTCCGCTTTTCGTATTCCTTGTCGAGGTTTCGTAGCATATACTCTATATCATCTTGATCCTCTGCTAATATAACTTGTTGGTCAGCGAATAACAAATTACTTAGCTAGTGTTCTCCTATGTCTACACGTTCTATTCCAGTGGTCTAGAACCTATATTGCTTAAATATATTTTAAATAATATAGGTGATGTACTACATCCCTGTCTCAAACCCTTGTTCGTTGTGAATTCTTGTGACTCTTTTATCCCGTCTATTACTACACTTGTCGTTATTGTATAATCTTTTTATCACGTTAAAGTAAACTATGCGCACTTTTTCGTCTATCGATTCAAATAATGTATTCAATGGGACACTATCGTTGGCTTTCTTTATATCGATAAATGCAAGGGGTGCTTCTCTTGGCCGTATAATTCATTTTCTATTAGTTGTTGGAGAGTGAACACGTTGTCAGTATAGGACCTGCTAACTGTACAGTGCTGTCAACTTAGGGGAAAATCCCCGAAATTTAGGGGAAATATTTTGTCGCCAGGGGATTTTTGGGGAAAATTTAATTCGGGGGAAATTCCAGGGGTAATTTCTAGCGTTTAGAGGATTTTTATCTAGGTCATGACAACCAAGAATTTTACGAATTATCTAAAAAAATTAACAATTCCGATCCAAATTCAAAGATTGTACTAGTGATTTACACAATACTTTGGTTGGCTGCCTGCACTACCTACACGCTGAGTTCAAAATGACTTTCACACCAGATTGACAATTGACAGAATTTACATTAAACTAAAACAAAGACAGGAACAGGAAGCAGGATTAGATCTGATCAGCAATGGGGAAAGGTTTGTAATGTTTCTTTAATATTTCTTTGCTTTCTGTGAACAGATTCAAAGAAGAAAAACAAAACCAGAATTCAGGGTGTTACTCCAAAACTCCGCGAGTTTTTTAAGATCTGAATTTGAGTCTATGTGCATTATAGAATATAGCTTGTTTGATTAAAATAATTATTGGTCCAAGTGTAAATATTTATGTACGTGCATTATCTTCTTCTTCTTAAGGTGCCGTCTTCGGTCGAAGGTTGGAGACCATCATAATAATTTGGATCTTATTTGCGGCTGCTCTAAATAGTTGATTTGAAGTACAGTTGAACCAGTCTCTTAAATTGCGCAACTACGAAGTTCTTCGTCTTTCTACGTCACGCTTTCCTTCAATTTATGCATTATAGAATGTAGCAATTATGTTTAAGATTTTTTTCGTTCTGATTAGTTTTTAAGTTGTTTAGTACTTATTAAGTGTCTGATTTGAATTCCAATCCAATACCAATGTATAATATATGTACGTACATTTCAGAATGTAGTGGTTATGTTGAAGAATTCTTTTCCCAAATTATTTTTAATTTGTTTATTGGGGTTATGTTGCATGTTTATGTTTATAATAATATTTTTTTAATATTTTTATATTCACATTGCTTTTCTATGTAAAAGTTTGAAATTGAAATACATATTTATGAGTTTATATGCTACAAAGGTTGTTTTCCTTTTTTGGGAGAATGTCCATGAAACATGAGGGAAATTTTATTATTGTTTGGGGTGAAGTTGCGGTAGCGGGTTGGCAGCACTGTAACTGTAAATCCACTTTGTTCTTCGGGAAGCTGCACTACCTTTTCCATTCTTTTGACCAGTTTTCGTCC
>CALNHX010002192.1:0-189113 GCA_940337035.1 Agriotes lineatus
GGTGTGAATTATAAAATATGCGGAGTAATAAAAATCCCATTTTGGCATAAAGCCACGGATCTAAATGTAAATCGATCTATTTTAATGAGAGGAGCATCCCCTAGCGGTGTCCATTCATTTAGGAATACCCTGTAGAACAATTTTTTGTAAAATAAATATGGCTTGTATATGAAATTGTAAATTCTTCGACAAGAAACAAATTTTTTTAGAAATACTTTTACTGGTCCACAAAAATTTGAAATTTTACCGGTTTGCAGTACATTTTTTTCTCTCAATACTGTGTGGAGTCGGGTGTTTAAATTAGTATTTTAATAGTGTTTGTTTGTTATCCCTTTAAATGAAGCATGTTAAGAAAATAATTTTTCTGTGTTTAAACTCTAATAAATTGAATTTAGGTATATGGAATACGATATCAGAAGAAAAACTCAGAAAAGGGTTTTTCAAAAATACATTAATATATAGGGTGTTCCATAAAAAAAAATCTGAATGGTTAAATTTGCTAATTTTGAGCACCCTGTACAGCATTAATATTCAATTCCACTGTTTACTTGTTATTTACGTAAGTAAAGCTGTAAAGCTCATACTTAAAATTCAGTATTTTTTTTATAAAATAGTTAATATCTCTAAAATAGTTAACTTTAGACTCACACAACTTGATAGTAAAATTGTTAACATTTCGACGCGAAACTTTTAAGCTACCTACAGTTGTCTAAAATTTCGTACATTTTCCATTTTCACCAAAAACAGTGTTTTTAAATAAAATGGTATATTTTTTCACCAACTCTGTAAAAAGGAGTCGTATCTGGCAGCATGCCTCCGATGTGTGATCGTTTTTTTCATAGGTTTTAAATTTAGACTTATCTCGTAAGGAAAAAGGACAAAACGATTGATAAATTACAAAAAAAAGCAAAATTTTAAATGCTGTCTACGAGTTCGTCTGGCAATGCTGGGCTTAGCATTTTCAACTGGTTTTAATTTTTAATTCTAGAACTGTATAGAATTAGTTTTACAGCAATACTAAACTTCCACATTTATACCACAGAAATAAGTGATTAGTGATTACTATGACATAAAAGTTACAGTCAGCCATATTGTTTTATACTAAAATTTTTTAATGGAAACACTTAGAAAAAAGAAGAAATATAAAGACAAGTGTAGCCAATAGGGATTGATCGATACCGATAATCAGTATCGGCATATCGGCCAAATTAGGGATATATCGGTATCGGTCATATCGGCTTTCTTTTTGCTGATATATCGGCAAAAGCGAATTTTCTTTCAATACTTAATATTTTAATATTTATTATAAGAAATGAACAATATAACGCAATCAAACAATGTGGAGTATAAAATATAACTACTGTCTAATATTGAAAATTCAATTTTTGTAAATTATTATGTAAAAATATTAGGCACTCAATCAAGTGTTGTGGACGATACTATTATTTATTTGGAAGGTAACAATGTGGATGAGCTAATTGACACTGTCAATGAGAAAATGGAGACTTTGAGTGAGTGGTTTGCTATGAATAAACTGAAATTAAATGTTAGTAAAACAAAAGCTATGTGTATCAGCAGTGAAGGCGATTACAGATATGTGGTAGACAATCAACGATTTGTTAAAATTGAGGACATAAATGTACAGTTTGTAGAAGTGCTGAAGTATCTGGGAGTGATGATGGATTATAAACTTAGTTTCAATGATCATATCGAGTATATATCTAGGAAGATAGGGAAGAGGTTAAGTGTGATATATAAACTAAAAAATGTGTTGACAAGATATGCACGATATATGTTATATAATACATTGATTTTGCAGAAGAGTAAAAAAAAAGGAAGACCCAAAAAAACCTGGGATAAAATGATTGGAGAAATACTCAAGAGACGAGGATGTACATGGAAGGAAGCACAAAAGAAGGCAAGAAACAAAAAAGAGTGAGCAAAGTTTGTTTACCAAAAACAGTGAAAGTATTAAAAATAAGTGAAACTGTAAGAACTAAGAATAAACTAAAGTGCAAGCACGTTAATAAATAAAGAAAACTGAACACGCCACACACCACAATCGTGGTAAAGTGGCTTATGATTATATATATATATATACATTGATTTTGCCGATGTTCTATTGTTGCGGTACAGTGCTGTATGTGAGTAATAATAGTGGAATAGAGAGACTTCAAAAACTGCAAAATAAGAGGTATGAGAATGATATTGAACTGTAACAGATATACCAGAATAAGTGATATGTTAAGAGTGTTTGAATTGGATGAATGTAAGACAGTTGCTGGAATACCAGACATTAGTTTTTATACATAAGATACACTTGGGCAGTATGCGATCTTATTTTGATAGATATCTAGTGTACTTCAAGGACATGTATGGATATGAAACCCGAAGAAAAAATTACTTTTACGTCAAAACTGCAATTTAGGGAGTGTTCTGTGTTTGTGAAAGGATTTATTAGGTATAACGAACTAGATGATAATATTCGTAAAGTAGGTGACATAAGGATATTCAAAATTAGATTAAGGGAGAAGTATCGAAGTGAAAATTAGCTAGATACCGTGCTAAATTTTTAAATTTTTTTTGATGTTTTGTATTATAAAGATGTAAATATTAGAATAGAGTTAAACGTAAATGTACATTATTATTATTATTTTCATACATAAAATACAGCTTTAGGTATAGGCATTGGAAAAAATTACATATTTTTGCATGTTTGTGTAGCTTATTAGACGGTGTTAAAGTCACATGCACTAATAATTTAGTTAATTGTAGTTCGAGTGTAATTAGTTCTATAAAGTGCAGTGCAGACAGTATTTTTCATGGATTTCCACGATCAATTTTATTTTTGATCGCTCTGTACCTGTTAAGAGTAGAATTTCATTTTTTATACTTGTTTCTACAACTCAAACAAACTATTTTGAGTTTATATAAGAAATTAAAGTTATTTTTGTTATTTTATATGAATAAAAATACGAGAAATTAATATGGAAATTGTAAATTGGATATTGTCAAATTTGTACGTATATTGTAACAACCCGCAAGAAATTGCGTTTATAATTATAAACCTTATAGATTTTAAGTTGTCAAGAAAAAGAATATATCAAAGCCGCCCCTGCATAAATTACATTTATTGCAAACGCAAAAGTTCATTTGGTAAGAACGAAAAGACTACATCGTTATAATCCAAGAAGCGGTTGAATTACATCCGGTGTTAATTAACCACAAGCTTTCTCAGAATTAAGAAGTGCCGAATTGGCAGGCAGTGCAAAACCGCGTGGGATATGCAGAATTTGCAATCCCAGAGCACGCGAGTTCTAATTCAAAAGTGCTATCTTGCAAAACGGGAGAGTACGAAAGACATTCGTTTTTGTCCCGAAAGAAAATTACCTTTTGGGGAACGCGAACTGGACAGGTAATCTTCCTAGGGATTCCGCGAAATAAATTGAGTTAGCGCTAAGGCGCTTCGGCGCTAAAAATTCGTAACACCGGCGCGAGCCGCGTGCCGCGCAAGTGTTGTGACAAGCCACTCAAAAATTGAAGGAATATCAATGAAGCCAGGGGCATTCAAGTAACATCCTAACAGTTTTCGAAATCCATGAAACTTTCGGGCGTACCGAGTAAAATTAAAATTAACATTCACCCTCCAAGTTCTAGCAACGGCACCTGGACAAAGGTCAGTCATTTATGGTATTTATTTAACCAACTAGAAGCAGGGCTGCTATGTTTATTCTTTCCTTCCAAAGTAAATTGATGTCATAAAAATTAAGCATAATTTTGATCGATCCTTTTAACGAAACTTACAGCTAATTAATCATAGAACCAATAGGGCGAATATTCATTGTAATGGTGCAGAATTATTATTTGTTTTCAATATAGTTTTATTATTTCTGGGGTGTTTTATTCCATCAAATCTAGGACTCACAACCCCTAAATTAAGTTCAGTGGTCAGCAACCGAGTTATCCTCCGAAGAAGCGAAATTAGTGGTCTAAGAGGGAAAACTACCCCTAAGACCACCCACAGGGTTGCAGCCTCTAACATAAGGGTTGCAATACTTTACACTGGTGGCAGCAAACCCCTATAACTCGGTTGTTCAACCCCTATACCTTCAGGAAACCCGAAAATCCACCCCTAAAGACTTAGAATATTATTTTCACTTTTATAAAAATTTAAACACCAAATTAACATCTGCCAACCCTTATAAATGGTGGCAGCGGACTAACCCTACTCCGAATTAAAAGTTTGAACCCCTTAAGAAACTTAGATTTTTTTCTCTTTTCATAAAAATTTAAACACCTAACTCAATTAGAATCTGCCAATCATAGCAATAAATGGTAGCAGCGGTATATCCTATACCCTATACCTTCAGCAACCCTTAAAGAAACTACCCCTAAAGACTTAGAATATTATTTTAATTTTATAAAAATTTAAACACCAAATTAACATCTGCCAACCCTTACAAATGGTGGCAGCGGAAAACTACCCTTAACTACAGCCCTTAAAAGCAACCCTTAAAGAAAATTTACGGATACATGTTTATTTTTGTTTTTTTTTACTTTAAACATTTAGTTCAATTAACTTCTGCCAACCATAGAACAAATGGTGTCAGCGGACTACCCCAGCTTCCGAAATAAAGGCTTCAACCCCCAAATAGAAGGTTAAACCCCTAGAAACTCATTTTTTTTCTCGTTTTTTTATAACAATTTAAACACCTACATCAATGAACATCTGATAACCATACCACAGAATGGTTGCAGTGGTTTTAAACTACCCTTATAACTTGATTTTTCAACCCCTAAATGGCTCAAAACTTAAAAAAAATTTTTTTAAATTTCTTTTTAATTTAAACACCTAACTAACATCTGCCAACCCCATAGCACAAAATGGTGACAGGATATATGGACTACCCTCTGATTACACCCTTAAATAAGGTTTTCATTACCTAAGACTTAAAAAAAAATACTTTTTTTCAGTTGTTGGAAAAATAAATTTTAAACACCTAGCTCAACTAACATCTGCTAACCACAGTCTAAAGGGTAGCAAACTCACCCCTAACGGAAAAACTTCAACCCCTAAGTTACAATTTTTTTTCGGTTTTGTTGTAATACGCAGGGTAATCATAGGTTGCAAAAATTTGGCAGCCAAACAATCATAGCTTGGTAAATTAAATGCTTCCACCCCCATAAAGTATTATTAATTTAAAGCGAATTACATTCTGGAAAGATTACAGCGAAGGCCCGTAAATTAATGTGTGCTTTTAACAATCATTTACGCTTGCAGGAAATGTAAATAGTTTTATTTTTGTGCGATTTTGTTTTTTCTACGTTTTTCCTTTAGGAGGTTTATGTGTACAACAAGACAGCAACAATAAGGTGAAATTCAACGTTGTACTAGTATTGAAAACAAGTCGAACGCTCTAAAATTAGCAACAAATACTAATCCCCGATACTATGCAAACGGTAAAAAGGGGGCTTCAAATATTTGGTAGGCAAATAAAACAATTTTAAGAAGCATAAACAATTTTTCTGCTAATCATCTGCAACAATTAAAGAAACATTCACAATAAACACTTTTCAGCAAAAATTTTGCAAATTAAAATTTTTTTAAAACAATTTTAAGGGTTGCACATATAGGCATTGCATAAATAAAATTAAATAAAACTTGTACATTTTATGGGTGCCAGTACAAGACAAAAGTAATAACTTAGGGATTCATAAGGCAATTATTTTATACGTTTTAAGCGAATAATAAGGCCACAGGTTACAGCATTGGAAGGTTTTACGCATACGTGCATATATATACGGATTTTTAAATAATCGGGGGCAGTTAACTAAAAAATTCACAGATCAAAAACTAAATAGCGTAGAAGGGCTATATTTTCAAAACAATAATCCAGTGTTCACAGTTCGCACAACACAAACTACAGTTTGTTGCAATTGTGGACGCAACAATCACATTGCGAAATACTGTTTCTTTAAATTAAACTCGGAAACGAAAGCAACAGCTACTGGTTTACCATTTTTAAAAGGCGTACAACACAAAATAAAGCTTGTTTTAATTGCGGTCGTAATAATCATGTAGCACAAAACTGTTTTTTGAAGCTTAGGTAACATCCACAAGCGGAAAACAACAATTTCAGATTTAGTGCGGATTGGAAAAACCAGCAAAGTGGCTACAGATCACCAAATAATGCAAATAGTGTTAGGTCAGAAAAATTTGTAGCCACAAGGAAAATGTTAATAATATTAGGGAACAAGCCAATTTTAAGAATGCTAGGGCGCACAATTTTTATAAGCCGCAGGGCGGATTTAATCAGAATAATCTAATGACAGGGTGGCAGTTGCCCAATTACAACAATTACACGGGAAATAATGCAAGAACAAACTCACAACACTAGAATACATTTTAACTTATAAAGGTACGCGCAGTTAGAAAAAAAAACAATTATAATAGTCGGCAATATCCAACAAAATATTAAGGAAAAAGCGCTAACAGTAATAGAAAATTTAATGCGAAGATAAACTCCAGAAGCTACGATGGAAACTTTAAAAAAAAGCGGCACTAGGGAAGAACTCACAATAAGGTAAATAACAATTTTAAGTTTTTTTTTTTTTTTTTTATTTGAAGTTTAACCAGATCAACATCTTATGATGTTATACATGGCTTGGATCTTATGGTTTGTTTGTTTGATTTGGTCCTGATTGTCACTGGAGGCACTTCTTCCCTCGACACTAAGTGAACTTTCACTCACTATTGTTTTAAAGACTGTTTGTTTTGTTACTATTTTACTTAACTAGTTATTCACTTATTTCATTAGAACTTTCACTTGAGCTTATTATTAAATCTTGGGGCAGTTTCCTTTTCAAGCGAACGTGCAAGTTTTTGTGGCCAAGATTTTGGAGGATGTTGCTGTCACTGGTACTAAGGGTGTTGAAAAATGTTTTTGTAAGTTTCTTAATAAATTGCTCTATGCTGTCTATTCCTAATTCTGCATGAATTTGTTGGTTACGAACGTACCATGGAGCGTTAATTGATATTCGCAGTACTTTATTTTGGAAGACCTGAAGTTTTTTTAGGTTAGTTTTTGAAGTGGCGCTCCAAACAGGACAGGCATATGTGATGATAGGTCGCAGTAAAGCCTTGTAAAGTAGAACTGTACAGTCCGTGCGCAGTGGTGTTTTTCTGTTTATAAGTGGATAAAGCAATCTTAGTCTGGTATAGGCTTGATTAAGTTTTTGATTTATATGATGACTCCAAGTTAATCTCGTGTCTAAGTGTACTCCTAGGTATTTCACGCTTTCGTTTTTGGTGTTCCATTTGATCGGCGCACCGCCGATTTCTATACTACGAGGATTTGGGATACGTTTAAGCGTAAATATTTTGGCAGAGCACTTTATTGGGTTGAGACTGATACACCACTCGTCAAACCATTTTCCTAGAGTGTACAGCGATGTTTGAAGATGGTCTATTGCTGTGTTAAGATCCTCATTTTGAGTGAAAACTGCCGTATCGTCGGCAAACAGAGCTATTTCGCTTAGTCGGATATTGGGTATGTCGCTCATGTAAAAATTAAATAGTGTTGGCCCAAGAGTACTGCCCTGCGGCACTCCTGCATGTATACTCTTCTTTTCGGAGATGGCACAATTAATACGAACCGAGAAGCTTCTGTCATCGAGGAACGAGAAAATGGTTGCCATTAAATATTGGGGTAATGGCGAGTGGAGTAATTTATATTTTAGCCCTTCTATCCACACCTTATCAAAGGCCTGTGTGATATCTAGAAAGGCAGCCACAGTATATTGTTTACTTTCGTAGCCACATTCGATTATTTCAACTATCCTTTGCAGCTGCTGAACTGGCGAGTGTCCTTCGCGAAAGCCAAATTGTGTTGGTGGTATTATATTGTGCTCAGTTAAAACGGATTTCAAGCGATTGCTGATAACTTTTTCGAGTAGTTTGGAGAGCGCAGAAAGTAAACTGATGGGTCGATAGGAGCTGCAGTCTTTTTTGTTCCGTCCCGGTTTATGGAAAATGAGAATATGCGCGTATTTCCATTTAGTGGGGAAATAGCCTAATCTTAAGCAGGCGTTGAACAGTGAAGTTAGGAATGCTATTGCTTTCTTAGTAAGCTTCTTGACGACGATGTTAGGTATCAAATCAGGACCTGGGGCTTTTTTTAGAGGTAGTTTGTGAATGTATCCATTTAATTCAGCTGGTGTTGTGGGCCTATCAAAATCGGTTACAGTTGGTTGGTGTGTTTCTATATACGTAACTGTTCTGTGCGAATGGAGCCTGTTGTGCTGTGGAATGGTTGGCATAAAGGTGTTTTCTAGGTGGCTTGCAAATAAGTTGCTTTTTTCTTCGTCGGAAGTGTATGTACCATTAGATGTCTGTAGTGTTGGTATTATTTCAGGTGTCCGTGATATGTTTTTCGTTGCTTTCCAGAGGTTAGAGCTGTTTGGTTCAATATTTTCTACATTTTTTCTATAGTATATGTAAATTCTATACTTATCAAGTTCTCGTCTGATTTGATGTGTAAGCGTGTTTAGTTGATTTTTTAAGATTTGGTTTCTTGTTCTCTGCCATTGTCTTCTAATTTGGCTTTTCTGCTTGATCATTTGTATTACATACGCAGGGGGGATGTTGGGATTTTTTGCTCGCCTAGTTAAATAGGGCTTCGAAGCAGTTTGCACTGAGTCGCTGATTACTGTGGTAAAATTATCGATATGCATGTCGATTTCTTGTGTATTGATTATTGGGAATGGAATTTTTAGGTTTCTGTCTAGGTTTTCCTGAAAAGTTTCCCAAGTGACATAGCCATTTATCATTCTTGGGATACGTGGTTTGTGAGCTGGTGCAGTGGTAAATGTTGTTAGCACTGGAAGGTGATCAGAATTTAATTCTGGGATAACTGTCTGCTGTACTGGCGTTGAGAAATTTTTTACAATCATAATATCTAAGATATCCGGCTGGTGATCATTTCTGTACGGATAGTATGTGTAGTCATTTGGAGCATAAATGTGTAATTGGTGTTTAGCTGCAAAGTCATTTAGTTTGTTGCCACTTGGATTGCTGGCACGACATCCCCAAAGCGTGCTTTTACAATTCAGGTCCCCAAATACAATCGTTGGCGTATCACAAGTGAATAAACTGCGGATGTCATTTTCGATTCATGATTTGTTGGGTTGTTTGTATGCAGCTGCAACTTTTACTTTACCGATATTTGTTGTGCTTATAAATATACATATTGCTTCAAGGTTGTTCATAGGTAAATCAACTGGTGCAGTGTGGTCCAAATGAGTTTTTATTAATATTGCGACTCCCCCCCATGCTGTTCCAGTTGTTCTGTCGTTGCGAAATATTCTGTACCCGCTTACTTTAAATTGTTCGCCTTCTGATAGGTGCGTTTCAGTGATACACGCTAAATCTACATTATATCTTGCTAAAAAGGATATAAAAACTTGCCGTTGTGATTTTATGCCATTGGCATTCCAGTTAAGGATGGTGAGTTTTTGAATTGGTTGTCGTAAATTAGCCATTAAGGATATTTGGTAGGATGTGTGTGAGTAAGAATGATTTAATTTGAGGTATGAAGGGAGTTATTAAATCTTTGATAAATTCTAGGATTTTATCGACATTAATTGGAGCGGGGTGTTGGGATGATTGATTGGTTTGTTTAGTAGGAAGAGCATTTGATTGCGCTGCTTGACTGTAGGACATTTGGTTTGTTGTGTAGGAGTGTTGTTGGGTGATTATTCTAGGATTTTGCATTATGGTTCTTTGCCTCTGGAGTTGCTGGTGATGAGGGCATCCTCTGTAGCTTGCGGGATGTTCTCCGCCGCAATTTATGCATTTTGGCGGGTCATTGATATTTTTCTTGCATACATTAGGTGGGTGATCTTCTAGACATTTTACGCAGCGTGGTTTGGCAGCACAGTAGTTTTTGGTATGCCCAAATCGCTGACATTTGTGACACTGTGGAATGTTAGTTGCTTTTTTTCTCATTTCGACCGCGACTATAGAGTGGAAAATAGTTTTTAGATCAAAAATTTCTTTGGCGGTTTCATTGGATGTGAGAATTACGGCGCATATGGGGATTGGATGTTTATTTTTATTAATTAGACGGGTCACTTTCAAAACAGGCAATTTTTTGGCCAGAAGTTCATCTTTGACCTCACTTTCGGTTAATGAGATTGGCACATTTTTGATAACCACTGAGAGGGGTTTATCCTTGGGGTTTTGAAAAGTATGGAATTCTACTGAGTTATTCATGTAGTATTTAGTTAGGCTGCGGTAATCGTCATGAGATGTTAGACAAATTTTTAGATATTTACTGCTGTAGTTAGTTGTAAACTCTCTATCTTCCGTAATCAGCTTGATATCAGCAACGATTTCCTTATGGTTGTTAGCATTGTGTACAAATATTGGAGGAATTTTATCTTGCTTCGTCGCGTTATTGTTTGGTTGGCTTGAGGATGCCTCGTTATTTGTTTCATTTTGCGTTGCTAGGGGATAATAAGGGTTGCTTTTTATTAATTCATCCGGGTTCCACGTATAACGTTTAGCAACGTCGATAATAGGCGGTGTTAGCTCATCGCTTTTGCGTTTTGTGGTGCTCATTTTGGCCTACCTAACCCCGAAGGGTTGGTTAGTCTTGGTGGTTTTAACGTTTATAATAAATGTTGTTTATTCACTAGCACTGTGTATTTATGTATGCAGCACCGGCGCTGCCGATAATCGGGTTCAAGTTAACACACCTCCAACTAGCTCAACGGGGCGGTGGTAAAAATGGCGGCAGTCGAAGGAGGAAAGGAGGCGTTACCCTCTGCTAAACAGTTGATTAATCGGAGAACAATTTATTATAGTTATTATTTTGTACAGATTAACTTAAAACTAGAGAATATATACATATAACCCAGAAAAAGAAGATGGCGGATTGGTGTCCGTGGTCGGATGCTGGTGGGATCCCTCGGAGGCGGCGGCTGAAGGGCGCAGCGTCCTAGAAGCGGCTGGGGCTGCAGGAACGGGCGCTTGTCGTCCTCTTGGGGGCGGCGGCTGAAGGAGCTCGACGTCCGGGGAACGCGTAGGCGGCAGGTGCGGGCGATGATCTTCCTCTCGGGGGCGGCGACTGAAGGAGCTCGACGTCCTGGGAACGCGTAGGCGGCAGGTGCGGGCGATGTTCTTCCTCTCGGGGGCGGCGGCTGAAGGAGCACGACGTCCTGAGAACGCGTAGGCGGCAGGTGCGGGCGATGGTCTTCCTCTCGGGGGCGGCGGCTGAAGGGGCTCGACCTCCTGGAAACGGCGTAGGCGGCAGGCGCGGGCGTTGATCGTCCTCTCGGGGGGCGGCGGCTGAAGTGGCTCGACGTCCTGAGAACGCGTAGGCGGCAGGTACAGGCGACGATCGTCCTCTTGGGGGCGGCTGCGGAAGTGGCTCAGCGTCCGGCTGGTGGGATCCCTCGGAGGCGGCGGCTGAAGAGCGCAGCGTCCTAGAAGCGGCTGGAGCTGCAGGAGCGGGCGCTTGTCTTCCACTCGGGGGCGGCGGCTGAAGTGGCTCGACGTCCGGCTGGTGGGATCCTTCGGAGGCGGCGGCTGAAGGGCGCCGCGTCCTAGAAGCGGCTGGGGCTGCAGGAGCGGGCGCTTGTCTTCCACTCGGGGGCGGCGGCTGAAGGGGCTCGACGTCCGGGAAAGGCGTAGGCGGCGGGTGCAAACGATGACTGTCCTCTCGGGGGCGGCGGCTGAAGTGGCTCGACGTCCCAGTTCCTCGAAGACGGCAGGCGGCTGAGTCCAGCGGAGACGGCGGTGCTAAGTCCAACGGAGGTGATATGCTCTAAGTCCAGCGTGGGCGAAAGCTCCGTGAACGGCAGAGTCCAGAAGGGGCAGCTTTCCTGAATCTCCAGAGTCCAAATAGGCAGCTAGTCTGGGAGCAGCAGAGTCCAGAGAGGCGGCTAGTCCGTGAGCGGCAGTCCAAGCTAGGCAGCTTCCTTCGAGGTTGGCTGGAACTCCTGGAGGTGGCTGTTGATCCTTGGATGGCTGCTTGTTCGACCCGCCGAGGCAGAGTGATTTCCTAAGGCCAGGGTTTCTCTATTTAAAGGGCCTGAACCCCGGGGTAGCTGCCTCCCTCGATGCTTATTGGCCCGTGGCGTGAAGACAGATTTCTGGGGGCATTCATTTAGGCAATTGTGCAAGGCGTCATGCTAATTTCCCGGCGCGTCTAATTACCGGTTTGATTTTAGCTGCATCGTCTTGCCGGACAAAAAACTTAAATTTTGATACCCAACACGGCCTGATTGGGATAAATATAACTCGCCGCTTAATTACTCCGCGGCGACTGTGTAATTTCCAAACGTATTTCCCTCCGCGGCCTGCTCATTCGCCAGATTCTGGGCTGGGCTGCCGTCCGTCGGCTTCCTTGTAAATATTGCGCAACCTTCGATTCCCAACACTTAGAGTTCAATTATTTGTACAGCCTTAATTAAAATAGATATTGCTATTTCTGAATATTCACTATTTTACCCTTGGCGCTTTTAAGGCTGATTTTGGCGATTGAAAAGCGTGCGGCCGTTAGGGCGATTGGGCTCCGGCCTTTTCAAGCCTTTATTATGCCGGCCAGTTAATTTATGGCCCCTGGTGATCGGTGTTTTGTACCTCCGTCGTCGTGGACCTGTTGACCATGCTTGCCTTCCCGAGTTCCGTAAATTATGTAGCTTAAGCTTTTGTTTCCCTGCTCTATGGGATTTTTTGAGTAGTTTGTTCTGACGTTTTTGAAGGAGTCAACTGCTTGAGTTTTTAATGGACTTGTTTTATTACTTCCGTCCGCGCGCAAAGAGGAAACCCGGCTTTGTCCGGTTAAGGGCATCTTCAGCTTTGTTACACTGGATACGGCGACTGCGGGGGCTCGAGAAATTTGTCATCTGTGCTTGTTATTTTAGAAATTATCAGCTCGCGTCAAACGGACTTCCGAACTCCCGTTTAACGGCGGTTGCTTGTCATAGAAAGGCGAGGCCCGAGAACGTTCGTTTCTTTAAGCTTTAGGGGCAATTTATGGCCCCCTCATAATTTTAACATCGATGCGAGTGTTTATGTGCCGGCTTAATTTTTAAATTCCGGCTGACGATCGTATCAATCCCCCCTTTCTCCGATGTTCTCGAGCCGCGCCTAGTTAAATGGCTAGGCCAGGGGAAGGGCGTAGTTGGTCGGCGTGTAGTCTGGAGGTCGTAGCTGCCACTCCCCAGGTCGGTGTAGCTCCTTGCCAAACCGTGCGTACGCTGGGGGTATTCGTAGCTCTGCTTCTTCCGATTGCGAAGTGCTGGGGCTCTGGGATGGTCTGTGGCGGGGATCCCTTGTTGGACTTCTCATCGTGGGCGGGCGCGTTGCCCTGGTGTGCTGATGAATGTCGTGTGGCGGCGGCAGCCGGCTGATGACGTCCCATGAGCGGTTTTGGAGTTTTTCTCCTACTACTGGCATCTCGGCGTTCTCTGCTGGTTTTCCCAATTCTGTGGCCGAAAGGGTTTCCGGTGCTGATGTTTCAGCAACGTGGGCTGGTTTGTGAGCGACTTCCACTGGTTGATTCGCGACGGTGGCGACCTGGCAGTCGGAGGCGGAAACTGCGAGCTTCTTTTCCACCGTCTGAGGCTCCTGTTCCTGGTCGGACTGGGGCTGAGGTGGGTGTTGCTCTAGTTGTGGCTCCTTCTTCTTCTTCTCGGGTTGGCGGGGCGGAGGCCGTTTAGGTAGCTCGTAGTTTGTACCGAGCCGGTGCTCGACGAACCCTTCAGTTAGCCTTTTCTCCTTGTGCTCGACGATAGTTCCTTGCTTTTCCTTCGGGAAACGATAGGGCGGACTCTGTATCTCGGGGAGGTCTTTCGTAACTTCGTAAAGTCGACCTTCCCGTTCCGGAAGGAAATGGTTCGTAGGTTTATCGGGTTCTAAGCTTGCGGTGGAGAAACGTTGGCTGGGGCTGGAATCGAGGCAGTAGGTGGTGGCTCTCTGGTGTCTGCCATGATGCAGGCAGCGGCGAGTAAAATCCCAAGTAACCCCTTGTTCCCTTAGCCATGGTAGCCCGAAGATGAGATCCTCTCTTAGATCCTTCGCCACGACGCACTGAAGAGGATACTTTTCTTGCCCTAAGTGGAGCTGTACCTGGGTTTCTCCTAGTAGCGCCATCGTGGCGTTTTCCTGGGCCATCTTAGCCGTGGGGTAGGGATGGGGTTGGAGATGCTTTCTCTGTACCCAGTCTGCATGAATAAAGTTGTGGGTGGCGGCGGAGTCCACCAGTGCGCAGGCCTCCTGCTGTTGTGGCCCTATCCTCACCGCGATGCGCGGAAGGGCATGACTAGTGGTTGTGCTTAATAGGTAACATTGGCTCGGGCCGCAGGCGAGGTTTTGCTGTTCAGGCGTCCGAGCCTCTCTTCGTTTCCCGACGGGCCGGCTTGGGGTCGAGGCGCTGAGGTATCCTCTGGTGATGGAGCCAGGCGAGGTGGGGCAAGGTTACGTGCTGGGCCCGCGTCGCGTTGCTGGGGGCAGTCCCTGTTATAATGACGCCCTGGGCAGAAATGGCAGCGGGGCAGGCTGGGCTCTGGATATCCCCGAGTTCGGATCTCGCGAACCGGGGGCGGCGCTTGGTCCTCCAAGTCCTTTTCGACGGCTGACACCTTGTTCAATAGGTCGTCCACGGTGATTGGCGGAGCGAGCCTTAAGTAGGGGCGCAGAGCTGGTTTCAGTAGCTCCACCATTATCGGAATCATGGATGCTGGGGACTGCTGGATTTCCAAACGTCGAACCTGAAGTGGCTCGACGTCCCAGTTCCTCGAAGACGGCAGGCGGCTGAGTCCAGCGGAGACGGCGGTGCTAAGTCCAACGGAGGTGATATGCTCTAAGTCCAGCGTGGGCGAAAGCTCCGTGAACGGCAGAGTCCAGAAGGGGCAGCTTTCCTGAATCTCCAGAGTCCAAATAGGCAGCTAGTCTGGGAGCAGCAGAGTCCAGAGAGGCGGCTAGTCCGTGAGCGGCAGTCCAAGCTAGGCAGCTTCCTTCGAGGTTGGCTGGAACTCCTGGAGGTGGCTGTTGATCCTTGGATGGCTGCTTGTTCGACCCGCCGAGGCAGAGTGATTTCCTAAGGCCAGGGTATCTCTATTTAAAGGGCCTGAACCCCGGGGTAGCTGCCTCCCGCGATGCTTATTGGCCCGTGGCGTGAAGACAGATTTCTGGGGGCATTCATTTAGGCAATTGTGCAAGGCGTCATGCTAATTTCCCGGCGCGTCTAATTACCGGTTTGATTTTAGCTGCATCGTCTTGCCGGACAAAAAACTTAAATTTTGATACCCAACACGGCCTGCTTGGGATAAATATAACTGGCCGCTTAATTACTCCGCGGCGACTGTGTAATTTCCAAACGTATTTCACTCCGCGGCCTGCTCATTCGCCAGATTCTGGGCTGGGCTGCCGTCCGTCGGCTTCCTTGTAAATATTGCGCAACCTTCGATTCCCAACACTTAGAGTTCAATTATTTGTACAGCCTTAATTAAAATAGATATTGCTATTTCTGAATATTCACTATTTTACCCTTGGCGCTTTTAAGGCTGATTTTGGCGATTGAAAAGCGTGCGGCCGTTAGGGCGATTGGGCTCCGGCCTTTTCAAGCCTTTATTATGCCGGCCAGTTAATTTATGGCCCCTGGTGATCGGTGTTTTGTACCTCCGTCGTCGTGGACCTGTTGACCATGCTTGCCTTCCCGAGTTCCGTAAATTATGTAGCTTAAGCTTTTGTTTCCCTGCTCTATGGGATTTTTTGAGTAGTTTGTTCTGACGTTTTTGAAGGAGTCAACTGCTTGAGTTTTTAATGGACTTGTTTTATTACTTCCGTCCGCGCGCAAAGAGGAAACCCGGCTTTGTCCGGTTAAGGGCATCTTCAGCTTTGTTACACTGGATACGGCGACTGCGGGGGCTCGAGAAATTTGTCATCTGTGCTTGTTATTTTAGAAATTATCAGCTCGCGTCAAACGGACTTCCGAACTCCCGTTTAACGGCGGTTGCTTGTCATAGAAAGGCGAGGCCCGAGAACGTTCGTTTCTTTAAGCTTTAGGGGCAATTTATGGCCCCCTCATAATTTTAACATCGATGCGAGTGTTTATGTGCCGGCTTAATTTTTAAATTCCGGCTGACGATCGTATCAAAGTTTAAATTTCACTGCGATAAATCGACCTCACTGCCTGACCGCTCGCGTGATACTAATTTTAAGTTATGCTTGGCTAATTAATAATAAAACGGTGATAAAATTTTCCACCTGCACCCTAACAGTATGGGGCAGGGAATTAACAAATGGCACCAATCCAAAACAATGATTACCAATTTTAAAATGCGGTACAATTAAATTAATAACGGAATAGGTACAGAGGAGGTATTAAATTAACAACAGTAGCGGTACACAAGAAGATTATAATGAAGATATTTTAGAAGAAAGAAAAATAAGGAAATATAGCTGTCAGGTACAAAAATTAGGAGATTTCAGGGATTCCAGTCACCCCGGGTAGGAGGGAAAACGACGGAATATCCATGAAACTGAAGTGGAAATTGTGGTTCTCGATCATCGTCAGGTTCGAGACGGAGGTTGCACTCAGCAACATTACTCACTCTTGCATTCGACAGGAGGTGGAGTGACACAATGCGAAATTTAAGAAATCTCAAGGATTCGAGTCACCCCAGGTAGGAGGGAAACACGGCGGAATACCCATAAAAATTGAAGTGGAAGTTGTGGGTTTCGATCATCGTCAAGTTCGAGACGGAGGTTGCACTCAGCAACATTACTCGCTCTTGCATTCGGCAGGAGGTGGAGTGACACAATTCGAAGATTCTCAAGAAAAAGCTCAAAGGAACCGAAAACAGAATCCGCAGCTAGAGAATCAGTAGGAAGGAAGAAGGCAAATAAAACCAATAAAAAGAGGGACGTCATAAAGGCTGATCACCTAGACGCAATCTTAAACTCTTTAGTGAGCAAAGAGGATATTGGAAACAATGCCGAAGTCACGGGAAAAAGTGACTAGGAACTAGGGAAAAGTTCAATAAGGAAGCCATGGTTCACAAAGGTAAAAATGCTAGGAGAAAGCATATAAATGGAAATGCCAATGAAGTAGGCAATATTTTTATCCACAGTGTTGGAAAACTAAGCGAAGAAGAAGAAAAATAAATCCTGCAGCAAGAATATGAAAATATAGTAAAGGAAGAAAAATTAGGTAGGGATTCGAAAGAAGAATCTTAAGGAAAAGAAGGAAGAAAAACTACGTACGGATTCGAAAGAATCTAAGAAAAAAAAAATGAAAAATTAAGGGATTCGAAAGAAGAATCTAAGAAAAAGAAGGAAGAAAAATTACGTAGGGATTCGATAGAAGCATCTAAGAAAATAAAGGAAGAAAATTTAAAATGGGTAAGTAAAAAGGTACCGAATTATTAAGAAGTGTTCCAAGGAGGTAATATAAAGGAACAGGTAAATATGGTAAGTGAAAAACTTGTGTATCGAAGAAACAAAACTTAGGCAGAGAAAAAAGGAAGAAGAAATTCAAGAAAATCAAGAAAGTGCAGAATACGAAGAAAAACGAAATAAAATCATTATAAACTTAATACTACCTCCCCGTACCAAAATAAATCATGAAGCTAAAAATATAAATTTTACCAAAATAAATTGAGAAGCTTAAAACATAAATTTCACCAAAATAAATCGCGAAGCTAAAAATATAAATTTCACCAAAATAAATCGTGGAGCTAAAAATATAAATTTCACCAAAATAAATTGTGAAGCTAAAACTATAAATTTCACCAAAAGAAATTGTGAAGCCAAAATATAAAGTTTAAAAATAAACAATAAAGAAGAAACTAAATAATTATTAAACAATAAACAAAATATATAAATAATACAAAAATAAACAAGACAATATTCATTTCACACATTAACGGTATTAGCCACACACAAGCTTAAGACGGTATTAGCCACACACAAGATTAAGCAAGGCGTAAGGTAAGTATGTTAAAATAAAGATTGGTATTTATAAAAATAAAAAAAGAGCAAATATCAAAATTTTAGAAACATTCAGGTAAAAATAACAACGAAAAATTATTATTCAATAAGTTTTGTTAGTAAAGCGTAACAATCCAAATACTGTTCCACAATCCATTTTTTTTGGCGTTTATAGGTTTCTAAATTATTTGATAATTTAAAATGAGTTGGTACACTATCAAAAATATTTTTTTTTACACAAATAGTAGGCATGTTTTTGAGAAGACGCTTTATTATAATATACAATTAAGAATTAACCAATAAAAATCATTAAGGCAACAATAAATAATAAAGATAAATAAGGAAACATAAAGAAACAAATAAAATAAATATAAGAATGAAAAGTAAAAGCAATATCACAGTAAAATTTTATTCCCTGTGTGGTAACGGGATTAGAATATTCCCAACGCCCAGGAGTCTGGCGGGTCGTAAAAGGCGACCAAAACACATCCCAAATTTTTTTCCCGGATAAGTGAAATTCATTTTCATTCCAGATTAATTATTTTCAATCCAGATTTATAATTTATAATTTTCATTTCAGACTCATAATCTCTTAAAGAATTAAAGTAAATATAAATATAAGTTATCCCAAATTTTTATTTCCTGTGTGGAAAACGGGGTTTAGAATATTTCCACCGCTTAGGAGTCTAGCGGGTCGTAAAAGGCGACCAATAGACGTCCAAAACAAAGAACGAATAAGAAAAAGCATATTGTAAATAAATAAATATAAAGTACGATGTTAGTACTTCAGATTTTTAATAATGATGGAATAAAAATAAATAAACATTGTCTATGGTAAAATTTTCAAGGTCAAGCTTAGTAAAAAGCACAATACGAAGATATTAAAAGAATTTTCTTATTCGGTACCAAAAACAATTAATAACTACTTACATAATTTTTAAAAGTAAATTATCAGTGTACAGTTACGTAAGGAAAAATATATAATGGGAATTAATATTAAGTAGGAATAATAATATTTTAAAGCTTACTAACGTAGTAGGAATAACAAGGAAATAGAATAATGGGAATTATAATCAATTTAAAACATTTTAAATGTATAATTATTTGATTACTAATAATGAACAGACGAAGCTAAAAAGAGAAACGGTTGCTTAGGCAAATAGAAACCAATTTTAATTTTCGATATAATAACATATGAATAATTTTTTTAATTTTATTTTTTAATGATTATCAACTTGTTTTATGTTTCTCATTAGAGTTTCAACATTAATGGTTAAACCAAATATTTGATTTTAACTTATAAGATTTAAAGTGGTAATTAGAAACATTACTTATTCAAAATTCATATTACTGATAAGTTAACAAAAATGCTGATACCGTTGTTGACATTAATATCAAGTGAATAGTGCGCGTACAAGTTCGCGATCATAACGTACAAAGGAACAACCCTAAAACAACATTACATCAGTATCCAGCCAGGACATAGCCGATTGCCCAAATCCACAGCTGGACTACAAGGAAGAATCAATGAAGGTTAAGTCATACAAAGGAATGAATTTAAGCAATATAAAGTTGCGTAGTAGTTGAAGTAACCGAAGACGCCAAATGCAAATGAGGATCGCACAATGAAGACGATCAATCTTAGTCAAAAGTTATAGTAACTGCAGCAATAAAAAGGAATACAAAGAAGAATTATTATGCTACAGTAAAATGGGAAGAAAAGTAAATTAGCTTAAATTCAGAAGTTTCATGCTAATATACAGCAGAAGAAATAGTATGGGATTACTACAAGACACGGCCTATGACAAAGGGATCAGCTAATGTACCATGGAAAAGCAGAAGTAATATCGCAAATAAAGAAAACAACGACTCAAACCTTTGAAGAAGGATGATAACATTTTCACCTTATCATTATATAAAATCAACCACTTTATACAGTTTTCCACCTTTAATTATCCTTTACTCTGGAGTAGGGTTTCCAGTCACGGGATCCGGTCCCGGGACAGTCCCGGGATTCTACCACAAATACCGAGCCCCGGGACCACAGCCAGCCCAGGCGAAGTCCCGGGACTATGTCAACACGCTTGCGTATACTCAATATCAGAGAATTAGGACGGGTATTCACCGGCGTCCGGCGTATTACTCATGCCTCTTGTACATTCTGCATTATTTGCGGTTTGCGTAACGCAGGAGAGGTATTGTTTTCAGTAGATTAGAATTAAACCTGTTGTTTCAGCCACATTTGCATATCTTTTTCTATTTATGTATTTGACTGTTTTTTTTTGTTGGATTTAGATATGTGCGAAAAGCTGAATAATTTATATTTTTGGATTTTAAGTGTGTTCGTTATTTGTCTGCTAAAGCGTTACAATTAGAATGAATTCCGATTCGCAACCTACCTTCATTCTACATTTAAAAATCTGGTGTGATACACTCACACAACTTCCTTTTACAGTGATCTTATAATTAGTCAAAAATTTCATTTTTAATTTTTAACCATTTGTTAAAAATTTTAAAAAATTACAAATTCTACAAAAACGGTACAAAATCGAGTGTTAGTTGAAGAGACAAATTTTCTCTAGAATTTTAAGGTGAATTCAAAAATGTAATAATATACCGGGTGTTTTATTTAAAATAGGAGTTAATAAAAAAAATAGAAAAAAAAACAAAAGAAACCCACTTTAGAAGTATTCAACTGGAAAATCACCTATCTCACATCAATACACATTAAAAATGTAAGAAAAATGTGAAGTTTAAAAAAATCGTTAGAGCCGTTTTTGAAAAAATCGAAAAAAACTGAAAAATCACAAGAGTAAACACCTACTTCCGGTTATGCGATTTTCTTCAAAAGCTTGCTGTCTCATCTACATAGTACACAAAACTTATATATGAAGTTTCAATGCCATACCTCTTTTCGTTTTTGAGATATTCTGTTCACAGACACACAGACACACAGACAGACACACAGACAGACAGACAGACAGACAGACCAATGAAAAAAAATATGTTTTTTGGGATCAGGGGACTCGAAAACGTGAAGATCTGTTGAAAACTCAATTTCGAATTTTTGGGGTGAATCCAATACTTCCTTTATAGTAGTAAAAGGAAGTAAAAAAATAACAATTTGTAGTTACTATGGCAACAGTTTTATATATTGAAGATACCTAAACAATTGGCGAAATGTAAAGTGCGTTCCTACAAAATTATCATAATCAGAGGCAGCTTGACGAAAGGATTACACACGCACTTTGCAGTTCAAACAGAAGCAAAAGCGACAGACATTTTTAGTACCAGAAGGAAACAATGAAGTTGTAGACAAGCCCCAAAGCAAATTATCAGCACAGAAATACTCTATTTAACTTAAAACACTTGCTTTTCTTTGGAAATTTTATTCGGAAATTTCACCTGAACACTATTTCTCTTTCGGGACCATTTCCGGGATCTTCGGGACTAGTCCCGGGACCTGAAATTTAGCTCGTAAGTCCCGAAAACACTTTTGGTCCCGGGACTTGGAAACCCTACTCTGGAGGCCGTCATGCCTGCAACAATAGCCTCTGTTGCACCATCCTTTTCCTTACCATTGGGAATTAGTTCCAAAAACAACCATTAATAATTAATAAATAATTAATAATAAAATCACAAATAAATATGATGAAGAAGATAGACGAATAATAAAATTATAAATATTAAATACAAATTAATAACAAATATTTTTAATAAAATAATTAATAATACACTCATAAATAAATATAAAGACGAAGATATACGAATAATAATATAATATCAATAAATAGTTAATACAAATAAATAATAAATATTAATAATAAAGCCCAAAATAAATACAAAGAGGTGCGAATAAGAAAATAAAAATTATAACGGCGACAACACGAATGAAAAGGGTAGAAAAATAGGATAATGCAGAGGAAGTAAACATATTACAGGAAAGAAGAACACCGAGCCGAATAGCAGCAGCCTACAGTTGAAAGATGACACCTCACGTCAACATAGCAGTGAAACGCGAAGTGCGGGAGTGTTTCAAAAGCAGAGTATTAAAACAAAATCAGTGGCCAGATCATAATAAAAATGAGTGTAGTGCGAAGTCAACTGCGTCACAGAGCAGAGCAATAAAAACAAATGAGCGCAAAAACACGGTATGAGGCATAAAGACACTGTAGGGCAATAAATTTAAAAAAATGGGTCAATATAATCAGCAATAATAGTTAAGTTCACATAGAAGTCAAGGTTTTTTGTAGAAAAGCAGACATGTCCATAAGGACATGCCTACTTTTAAAAAGCGGGGGGTAGTGTAACAACCTGCAACAACTTGCGCTTATAATAAATCTTGTAGATTTTAAATTACCTAAATTATAATAAAAGGAAAGAATAAGTCGAAGTACGCCCCTGCATAAATTATATTTATAGCGAATGCAAAAGTTCAGTAGTAAGAATGCAAAACATTAAAATATAATAATCACAAAGTATTGAATTGCATCCGGTCGCAAGGCCATCACAGGGCAGCAAATTGTTTCCAAGAAAAAAGCTGGGAACAGCAGAGTTGCATTATAAAGAACAAGCCTGTGAGAAACGTGTATTCAAAGATTTCTCGAGAGGCAATTTGAAAAACGCAATTTGGCAAAACAAAGCAAGATGGATTATTCAACGGGGACATACAAAGGGGGCTGAAAAAACCTTCCTCAGGGGCGACAGCGCTAGCGGCGAGTTAGTTCGTGTCCCGGTCTCGAGAAAGTAATTAATCCGTCGCGAACGATTTTCCGGTGCTAAATTAACTAAATGCAACATTTTCATCTAAAACTTAAGTGCTTGTGTAGTGCCCAACCATAAGAAAATCCAGACATTCTAGGAGACGCGGGATTCCCATTTATCCAGTCGAACTCACTTTAATTCTCATAACTAAATACGGTCGATCCGCTTAAACTAAATAATAAACAACCGAAGGGTGGTCGCCATCGCAGGAGAAAAGGTCAGAACTAAATATTGTAATTTATTAACCAACTCAAAGGGCAGGGCAACTGGATTTATTCTTCCCTTCCAAAGAATTTCATGTCATTAAATTTTAGCCTAAAGTACCAAGCTTTAACGAAGTTACTGCTAACCTTACACATGGCAGTTTGAACGAACTTAATTGTAAAGTATCCAAAATGCAGTTTCGCAGAATACAAGTTTATTCATCTTTTGTGGGTGTTTTATTTAACCAAACCCAGGCCTTACAACCCCTAAATTAAGTTACAGTGATTAACCGACGAGTTCAGCTCCTTAGGTGCAAATTAGTGGTCTAAGAGGAAAAACTACCCCGAAGACCACCGACAGGGTTGCAGCCCCTAACACAAGGGTTGCAGCACGTTACAACATTTACTAGAGATAGAATTACGAATACCAGAAATTCACATTCATGGGCACTTGAAAACCCTTAGAAACCAGGGAAATGCATTTTGAACATCACTTTTCGATGAATATTTGGTGTGGTGTTTTTAATAACCTTCTTATTGGGCCATTTCAAGAACGTTTAACATCTGAGCATTATCGAAATTTGTTACAAAACGAGTTGCCAGCATTAATGAAGGATATTCCACTTTAGAACAGAGCTGACATGTGGTTTCAGCAGGATGGCGCACCACCTCAATTTGGTATAAATGTAAGAGCATATCTAAGTAACAACTTTGCTAACCGGTGGATTGGAAGAGGAGGTCCAGTTCTCTGACCTCCGAGGTCACCAGACCTAACGCGTCTCGACTATTATCTTTGGGGACACTTGAAAAGTCTAGTGTATTCAAATAAACCACAAACCAGAGATGAAAATATTATGGCTGCAGCTGCATCCATATGAGACGACCCAGATACTCTTAAGAGAGCTACGTCTTCAATTATTAGAAGAACAAGAATGTGTTGTGAAGTAGTGGGGGAACATTTTGAACCAAAACTTTAATTAAATTTGTGTTAGTAATACAAAAAATCTTAATTAATAAAACATTACATTACTTTATTCTACACACTCTGTTAAATTTAATATTGTGCATAACTTTTAACTATTGAGTTTTGGACAAGAATGTATAAGGCACTTTCGACTTAAAATTGTCCACGGAATATGCTCTTAAGCTATGGACATCGAGTCACGAGACATCCTGTATAATATTTTCGTGTTCCTCAATATTGACGATGTGGAAGTGTGGAAGTCACTAATAAAATAGTAACAACAGTATGAGAAACATAAGCTCTCTGAGATAAATCGACATTTCCTTTCATAATACGTTATTTTTATAAAAGAGTATGAAATACGTATAACAGAAAACAAAAATTTTTAAAATCTAAAAATAAAAAAAGAAACATTTAATACAAAAATATTTTTTCTATACGATTATTAAATTCTAAAAAGTAGGAACGTCTTTCTTTAAATTCAAAACTGTAGATTTGTAACATTAGTGATGCAACTATAAAAAAAACCGTTCGTTTTTAAAAAAAAAAACCTGTTTTTTTGCAAAAAAAACCGAGCAGTCTGGTTTTTTTTAAATAGGTTTTTTTTCAGAATTAAAGTGTAGTGAATAACAACAAGTAATATTCTTTGGAAAAACAAAAAACAGATATTTCTAAATAAAAATAATACATTTCATAGGTAAAGTGCATTATAGAATTTATAACAAAAAAAAACAAAAATTTCTCAAGAAAAATAATGTATTACATTTCATAGCCAAAGTGGATGTAGAAATTATAATAATGCAGAAATTACTCGCTAACAGACATGGCTGACTCCTCAACTGATTCGGAGTCAGTATCCATGCAGTTTACGTCGCCCATGTCACTGTCTTATGACTCTGATGAATCGCTAATATTTAACATAACTTGATTCATCGATCAGCTCGACAGTTTCAGAGCTAGGTCCAGCTTAAAACAACTTCCAACAGTGGGGGTGAGGCAGGGGTGCTCGCATAGACGCATGCATACGCTTTACTGTTCTGTGAGTAATACGTAATACGAGTAGGCAGTAGGTATAAAATGTTACTTTTGTTTATTAAACATTTGTCTAGTGTGCTGTAGTTTTCTTGAACTTTAAAGGGCATGTAAAATCAAAATAAGTTTAAATTTTGTCGTTTGCTTATCTGCTGCCAACCATACCTACCAAAACGTGCCGCCAGTTACAAAAATGAATAAAAAAACCGTTTTTTGTAGTTTTTTTTAAAGGTTTTTTATTCGATTTAAAAAAAACGCGTTTTTTTACATCACTATGTAACATATTGTACTATCACGGCCAAAATCTAGTTACTTGGTTTTATCTACAGTGGCTTAGTGTGTATCAGACTAGTTGTCATTTTTCACATTGTGGGATTATTGTTGTATTACTAGCTTACAGTAAAAGACATGACAGATGACATTAAGGGACCATTCCTCTTCTAGTTTTGCGATAGCAAAGTCTTTTTCGGCCTCGCTTAGAACATGATTCGGCATTTTAAGTTTTGAAGGCAGAATGTCAATTGTACAACTAACAATTAAGTGACTTTAGTCAACTTGATAAAACCATACTTACACAAGGCTAACTAACCATGCGAAATTTTTTGGCCGCAATAGTACAAGGGTCACACTTGGCAATTCTATTGTTCGGATCTGTGATTGAAAAATATCCCCACAAGTAACTTATTTTTCCACATATTCATATTATCGATACTGATAACCGTCACCAATGTAACAACTAGCAATTAGTACCAGCTAGAGATGTAAAAACATTGAAGGATTACCTTCAGAAATGTATAATAATACCCCTTGCAAGCGGAACAGAAACGAGAATTCAGGTTTGCAAAAATTATTTTTGTAGCATGTTGGATCTACATCAAACGCCTATTTACTATTCTAAAACTGAAACTGAAAGTAACACCATTCCTACGGGAAGCCTGCAAAGCAAACATATTTCAGATGAAGATAAAAAAATTGTAATGGATCTTATAGATTCCTTTCCTTAAATCAAATCTGATTATTGCAGAGCATCTCGTTCAAAAAATACTTATCTATCATCTGCTTTTTCAATTTTCTGAATATAGAACTTATACCTACGAGGACAAAATTAAAGAGACTGACCGCGCCGCTACACAAGACAATTTTTTTGTGAAAATTATATTTTGTCATAATAAATTAAAGAAAGAGGAGCAAACAGTCAAACTTCTAATTAATGAAGTCATTAAATCAAAGAAAAAAAATCCTTCCACGAAAATTACATCAACAGGAAATTCATTTCAAATGGCATAATAAATGCACAAGGTGGTTTTAAAAACAGCATTTTAAATATTTAACTTCAGGCAGATTGGAAAAATCCAATACTGCAGGAATAACAAAACATCCAAATCAAATTAAAAATCTGACAATTTCCGGTGTTTTCTAATAAAGACCATAAATAAAAAACGAATACCTTAGAAGTGGACTCAGTATGGTATTCAGGTAAAGTGCTGGTTATTTTAAACCAACAGAGATGAAGTTCGAAAAATTCGATTTAGAAATTTGCAAAAATCATATGGTAAATTATTGAAACAGCAGAATCTATGTAAAAAATTCGTTAAACAAAGAATTTCGAAGAATGTAAGAAGTTCCACTGTAGTTTATAGTAAAATTATTAAAAGATGAAAATAAATTAACCAATGAGAAAAATCAAGAATACGAAAATAACAAAGAAAAATCTGCAATTCTGTCATAGTACTCTCTGCCTCTTTGAGACAGAATTTACCTTGACACAAAAGTAGTCAATAAGCAGAGCAGGATATGATTCTAATCGCTAGTATTCAAATCCAGGACTCGTAATAGGTATTCGCATGCTTTAGCAGAAAAAGATGTTTTTAATGACTGACATCGAAAGTACATTTTTCTCATTTTCATTTGACAACAGAAAGTTTTCGGCTGAGCCTCAACCAGAAATATTCATGCGCAAGTGGCAAGAATGCACTTTCAGCTCTTAACATACTATATACTATTTTGTGGTTTGGATATTTTTTGTGCAGGCATTCTGGTTGCTTTCTTTATGTCTTTATCAGTACGGAGCGCAAAGATGGATGGAACCAAGATCTTTCCCTAAAACCAAAGGGTTGATCTTGTCAAAAGCTAACGATGAAAAACATATATTTTATCCAACTACTTAATTAGTATTGCTTTATTTTTTTGACTTTATGTATATTGTAGGTTCTAACTTTACCATAAAGTGCAATTTCTTCATTTTTTTAAAATTTAATTAAGCAAAACATAATACAAACACTAGTTTAATCATCATACAAATAAAATTAAAATAATAACTAACTCTGTATACTGCAACAATAATTCAGAAGTTAAACTAAGGATTCAGATCTGTAGTTTATTATTGACTAGTATATTATTAAGTGAAAAGGGGGTAGTAAAGGAAATGATAATATTAAAACGTTTAAAAATATTCAATAGATAATAGACAAAAGATGTAATGTAAGGCAGTAAACAAAAAGTGATCAGATCACTATTGACTTTGTTGCTATAAGATCTAGTAGATGATAACTGAAGTTACTATTACTTAGAAGGGTTAGAAGTAAAAGGAATCTGAAGGAACTCAGCTTTCAGATAAGGGATGAGAAGAGAAAATAATAACAGAACCAGTAAAAGTGGGTTTCCGATAAATATTAAACGCCACGGAATGTAAGGTTATGTTACGGGAGATCAAGAGGTCGGGAAATGGAAGAGATACATCAGCTTCCAAGTTCACAGCTACATTTTATGTTCGGATGAAGGGTGTTGAGCCAATGAAGATGGGTTAGGACCAACTCGAGGGATTCCTCAACAAGCACCAGGATATCGTTTTACATATTTGCTCCAAAAAACATCGTTTTAAAAGTGTATCATTACTGAAAATGTGTTTATATAAAAAGGAAACGAACCTGACGTCTGCGATTCAAATCATTTTTCATGATTTGAATCTGTGAATACAATTTATTTTCAGACAGCTCGGCCAAGAGGGCTGGAACATCACTTTCAAAGTTTTTTTGAAGCAAATAATTATTTTGTTCAGAATATAATCTCCGATTAGTCAGTGAAAAAAGGTGTGCTGCATGCCAGTGGATTGGATGAGAATATGTTCACGGCTCACAGCACTCGTCATGCAGCTACGTTATCAGCGAAAGTATGAGAGGTTAGTGTAGAAATAATTTGGAAAACTTCAGGTAGGGGCGAGCAATCAAACGTTTTCGCTAAATATTACAATAGACCTATTTCAGTTAAGGCAAACTTTGCTAGGGCTGTTTGTAACTTGGGAGAATCGTATAATAAAAATTAGTTTAGTTTTTAACCCTATGTAAGGTTTACATTATAACTGCCTGTTGACAGTCAGGTATTACTAATGTTTAATTTAATGTTTATTTGTCATTTGTTATATTTACATAATAAAATACACTTGGCTGTTCCCAGGAGATCACAACTTTGCTTTAAACAACTACTGAGTGATCATTGAGGGTAAAGCAGAGTACTATAATTACATAATTAAACGAACTTACCTTAAGTGATGTTCGATTGTAATTATAGTATATGCTTTACCCTCAATGATCAGTCCCCCCTTTTCCCAAGGAATTACTTGGCTAAGTAATCACCCAATAAAGTTGTGAGGAGTTCGAAATGAATGAGCACATCAGTCAGCATTGGATGACGAGAAATATTTTGATTTCAGTCTTTAAACTTGTGGCGGCGCCTAGCCTCAAAGAGAAGTACTACTGAGTGATCATTGAGGGTAAAGCATATACTATAATTAAGTAAGTTTGTTTAATTATGTAAAAATACTACCACCAATAAACTTACAACTATCTCTGTACAAAACATTTTTGAACACACTCTACTACACCTACAGCTCACAAAGAACAAATGACTCAAACTGTAAGATATATCAATAATAAGCAAAATGGAGTTTGTTTGATTGAAGAAAGGTCTCTTGATTACACTGAATCAAAATAAAAAACCGGAGAACTAGATCAAGAAATGTACAAATTATGGACTGATAATCTCGACACTCAGTGCTATGACAATGGCACAAATATGGCAACCATTTATATAAAGGGATACAAGCCCGAATTATAGGAGTGAAGAAATTTGCTTATTTTTACTTTTATTGTTCACATTCATTAAACTTGGTTGAGTTTCACACTTCCAGCGTTATCACCTAAAATGAAAATATTTACTGGTACTATTCAAAATGTATTTGTATTTTTTGTTGTCTTCTCATGAAATGTGGAATAAGCTTATATCGTATTTAACACTGTCTTTGAAGAAGCATTGTAATACTCTATGGTCATGGTGTTCAAACAGTTGCCAAGGGTTCTCTAAGCTTTAGAAAAACTTACAACTTAAGAAAAATTAAGAAACATATTCCGGAGTAAAAAACAAAAACACTTATTTTACCAGCATTTTGGTAGTGTAGACTCATATTTTGAACCAAATTGACAAGGTTAATAATATTCTAAAAGAAAAGATTATTACTGTTTCAATTGATAGCAAGTTAGTTACAAGTTCAATAATACCATTAGAACAAAGAGGGGTGGCACATGAGGTCCCGCACCTGACAGCAGGTAAGCTAAAGATCTGAATATAAACACACCGGCAAAATTAGAGGAACACAAAAAACTTCATATTTTGGGATATTCTGTAGCATTAATTAATTGAATTATGTTTCAAGCTTTAATGTTATCAATACACACGTTCAGAGAATAACAATTAAGGATATAACAGATGAACCTAATTCAGGTTGCCGTTAAATCGAGCATTTTTCACAACAGAAAACAAAATCATAAACCCTCGTTGTAAACTAACCAAGAAATAAGCACTTGTCTTCAAGAACAAAATCGTAAACCCTCATTGTAACCTAACTAACAAATGAGCACTTGTTTTCAAGAACACAAAAACCCAAGCAATATGTCAACAATAAAACAAATGATAATTAGGCTCAAATGGGTGGCTAGATTTAATGTTAAATTGCTATTTTTTATTCATTATACATGCAGAAGTAACATTTATAACCAAATTGAGTCATATATATCCTAAAACATAGCGAAAATATGACTTTTTTTGTGTTCCTCTAATTTTGCCGGTGTGTGTAGATACAGCAATATTCTTCAAAAAAGTAGAAGTATTGGGTATCGTTATCACGATGCAATACTTATAAATAATATCATTCCGACCCCTGGTTATACAGTCAAAATTATATGAAACTTTATTAAAACAAAGAAATCAACTGTAGTTTTATAACACAGTTGTTTTACTATATTTTTTAAATTAAAAGATATAATTATGTAATTTTGCCTTTTTTTTTAATAAAGCCCCGTAAATCTAGGTGCCAGATTACATTAAAAACCTCAACTAGTTAATTTTGCATTATTGATAAATTTGTAAAGCTTATTATCTCTCAAATTGCACCTTGTGTAACATAGAACGTTATAATCATAAAGTGACAAATTGTCAAATCCTTTTTTTTTTATTAATCAGAGATTTCTATATTTCTGTAATAATAAATAGTGGTAGGTAAATCTCTGGTAAATATGTTGAAGTATATTTAACATTATATAAAAATAAAACTGTGACACCAGCTTTAAAAAACTTACAATCATTACATTACTTTTTAGGTACTCTGTATACCTACAAAACATTAGTATATAAAAGATAAGTACCTATTTAAATAGCTGCTAATTTGGACAACATTTACATTAGTGAAAATAAGAAGAAAATATGTTTTACATACCTATTAATGACTACATTTTCCTTTTGCACTTCTAAACTTGCTTCATCTACCACCACAGGATCATGTTCAGCAGAAGTTGAATTACCACCTACATTATTACTAATCTGAGTAACAATCGCTGCTGCTTGTTGGTTTTCAGTCAGCAGTTCTTTATTAGCGACAGCTTCTTTTTCAGCAGGTGTTACATTATTGCTCACATTGTTATTAATATGACTAGAGGTTGTTGCCTGCTCGTTTTCAGTTAGTAATTCCCTACTAGCCACTGGGTTTTCGTCAGCAGGTGTCGAGCTATCATTCAATTTGTTGCTAATTTGACTACATGTTTCTTGTTCGTTTTCAGTTAGTGATTCTGTAATATCAACTGGGCTTGCCTCAGCAGGTGTCGAGTTATCACTCAATTTGTTATTAATCTGATTACAAGTTGTTGCTTGCTCGTTTTCAGTGAGCGATTTGGTACTAGCCACTGGGTTCTCTTCAGCAGATGTCGAGTTACCATTCAAATTGTTATTCATCAGACTACAAATTGTTGCCGGCTCGTTTTCAAGTAGCACTTCTTTAGCAGCCACCGCATCTTCAGCCGACGTTGCGTTATCATTAAAACTGTCAATATTCTGAATAGAAACAGTTGCTCGTTCATTTTCAGTATGTTTTTCTTTATTAGCCACTGATTCGTCTTTAGCAAGTATTGCATTATCACCAATGTTGCTATTAATTTCAGTGGAAACAGTTACTCGATCACTTTCAGTAAGTACTTCATTGGCCACTGGTTCGTCTTCAGCACTATCGTTCACGCTGTTATTAATTTGTGTAGAAACTGCTCCTTGTTCATTTTCAGTAGATACGTCATTATTGCCCTCTAGTTTCTGGTCAGCAATTGCTCCATTACCGTTCACGTTGTTAATATGTGTAGAAATTGTTGCCTGCTCGCTTTCAGTAGGTACCTCTTTAATAGCTACATTTGCATCGTTATGATTCTGTGTGGAAACTGCTATCCGTTCGTTTTGAGATTGTACTTCGTTATTATCTGCATTGTTATCGACAGAAGTAGAACTACTACTATTTGTATCGATGCACTCTTGTTGAAGTTCCTCATCTTGTTTCTCAATCAATTTCTTTGATAAATCACTAAAATAATAATATATTTACCAATAATTAATAAATTGATATACAAATTTATATTAACCTATTTGCTTCCTTTATTTCTTGTAGGACTTCATTTCCTTCAGTTTTTTCTGTAAGTGCAGCACTGTTTTCTGTAGATGCATTTTCAGCGTCGACTGGTTTTTCGGGTTGATTGCTCAAGCTACAGACATTTACAGCACTATCTTGCTCTGTCTCCATTAGTGCACTACCTATTTTACTTGGTCTATCGACCCGGATATTTCTTATAACCTTTCAACACGTGTTTTACTGTTTGTTTACACTTAACTTCAGTCAAATGAAATCGTAGACTACATTTGTAAACTAAAAATTTATTAAAATAAGTTAACCTCCGCACGACGGTATTGTCAATAAACTACCAATCGAATCAACGCCACAACAGACGAAAATGTTTGCCCCTACGCTCCCTGCCGGTGAATGTTAACAACACACGCTAAAGCAGAGCACTAGCTATACTTGCCAAGATCGACACCATGCGTCTACAGAGCTACGGCGGGAAAATTTCGCGCCAAATTG
Source organism: Agriotes lineatus (assembly GCA_940337035.1). Lineage (NCBI taxonomy): Eukaryota > Metazoa > Arthropoda > Insecta > Coleoptera > Elateridae > Agriotes > Agriotes lineatus. The sequence goes on from CALNHX010002192.1 coordinate 32,409, forward strand.
GCTTGAATACGAACTCGTCAGCTCAACGTGGTTACCAGTCGTGAACTGAGCCCTTAGTCGTGCCAGTACCCCGTAAAGTATTATCAAAAATATTTAATATGGCCTTGGGATAGTTCCTAATTTATGAATGCAACTATGTTTACACTTTAAGGGCCGGTTGCAGAAAGCAATGTTAAGTCTGGTGTTAGCTAACGCGACGTCAAAGTGAACAAAAACGAATCAAATCTCAAATGCTTATGGTAACTAATACATTAGTAAACAAAATTTGATTCGATTTTGTTCACTTTGACGCGACGTTAGCTAACACCAGACTTAACATTGCTTTCTGCAACCGGCCCTAGATGTCACACTTGACATTTGATTTTTAAGTGATTTACAGTTGCAGTCATGAATTAGGAACTATTCCATAGCCATACTAGATGAAAATAATTGTTGATTATACTATACAAGGCCGGTGCCGGGCTCCATAGCTCAGTGGTAAGCATTCTGGCTACTGATCTAACGGTCGATAATCCGATCCCCGATCACGGTGAGGTTTTTAAAAAATTTAAAAATGCGGATAAAAGCCTCTACAGAATGCCATCATTCGGAAGTGATGTAAAGCCGTGGGTCCCATGTTACTACGATGTGTAGCATGTAAAAGATCCCTTGCTAAGGTTGGAATTCCTTAGTCTCGGCAAAATTTTAAGTAGGACAAAGGTACCAGGTACTCTGCATGCTTAGACCTTGTTCATGGGGTTGGCAAAAAGGGCCTATAAAGGCCCACTTGCTAGACGTAAGTCTCCTCAAAAATAATACATACATACATACAAGGCCGGTAGTCTCTGATGTCACGAACCCGTGACGTCAGCTGAATGAGGCCTGTTAATTATGACTGCCGCCGCGAATTGTGTGCACATATTGTAGCACATGTTTATTAAAATGATCAATTATAATTGAGCATTGTTTAACAGACAAGTCACTTAGTGCCTTTGTTAGTGTTTGCTGGGGTTCGTGTGAGTATTTGACCACCAGTGTTGCAGAAATACACATTTAAATGACAATAATGGCGAGTTGCTACGTTGTAACACAAGCCGGCGAATGAATGAACTATAATGTATTGCAAGTGTTTATTTATTCAACTTATCCTGATTTTTAAATAGGGGAACAAAAAATTGCGACGTCCCAGGGAACATGATAGATTACTCAAATTTGGTTATTCTCCAAACGTAAACGCTTTGTATCCCACAAATTTATAAAGAGAAAATATCAAGTTAGCACTGAAAATTTGTAATCATTACACAAACCTTATTAAATATTAGATTAAACATCTAAAGATACCACTGATTTCATCGAAATTATATTGACATGGTGAAAAATTATTAGCCTGAAATATCTTTTAAAGGTAAACGTTTAAATGACATTTTAGCAACAAATTTGATGGATCCTAAATTAACGTTTTTGAACAAAAAAAGTGGACGTGACTACCTCCGTGGACTTTCCCATACTGGAAACTGTTCATATCGTCTTTATTCAACAGTCTTTACAACATATCAAAATTTCAACTCGATGACTCACGTCTTCACCGTGATAAGCGTTTACATTTTCACGTAAATTGCGGGTAAATATAAAAGAATGTGTAGTTCAAAACGTGACCACCGAGCTTCTGTAGATGGCGCCAAGTGGACAAGCCGCCACTGTGCTAGTTTATGTATTATTTTCCTCAAAACGGCTGTAGCACCGAGGTGAAATTTTCTAGGTACCTGAAAATTATATTTTCTAGGGCATACAAAATCGATTTTTTTATTTTCGCGGAAAAAAATTCTTTGACGCAAAGATATAACAACCGTTAGAATAAAAAAATTATTTTTCAAAATAGAGGGGGGAGGGGGCCGGTGCGCTTACATATATCCACGAGTGTAATATTTTTTGCATATTCATATGCTCCATTATGCACTGAGCAATTCAGTGAAAACCCCAGCTACCTATCTTGTTTTGTTTATTAATTAAAGGGGTTTAAATTTTCAAACTTCAAAGCTTCGTAGAGGGCGCCACAGATAATTCATGAGATTCTTTAAAAAACAGATTGATAGCCCTTTTTGGGGTCTATCAGTGTATGAAGTTTAAACAAATTCCTGTGGGCAGTTTTTGAGAAATGATTTTTAGAAAATTTCCAAAATTTTGAAAATTTGTAATTTAGGCCCCTCAATATTTTTCAAAACACTTTTTATATCACCTCATGTTAGCCTTCATATACTATTCAGAAAAAAAATCAATTGAATCGATTCATCCGTTTTTGAGTAATAGGGCGTTAAACTCAAAATTTTCAAAAAATTATAGCGCCCTTCATTTTAAACCTAGCGAGTTCGGCAAAAACTAACAGATTTGTTTTATGACCCTCTATCGTTATCCGCGATAAAATTTTCAAAATTTTAATCACGAAAACAGTGATACCAAAAAAACATGCGTAACTTCCGCTTCTGGTTCTGATTTTTTTGAAAAGCTTATTTTGTTGATGAATTTTCGATACACCCCCGCATTCCAAAGCGAATCAAAATCGGAGCAATAGTTTCGGCTGTAGGAGCGTCACCCACCCACACACCCACACACCCACACACAGCAGACATTTTTTAAAAACCACTTTTTTGGGTTCCTAGAGGCCCAAAACGGATATTTCTGTGAAAATCTCGATTTCTAAAATTTTCATGATTCCAAGACTTCCCTATACCTATGGGTATGGGAAAGTAAATAAAAACTGAAAACCATTCACATAAGTTCACACCGCAAACACATGCTGCCCGAAGTCGAGCAATTTATGAAATGTTAGAAATAAGTTAATATTGTTTCAATGAACCCAAAGTGAATTAGGTATTATTGAGTAAATTATATGAATCCGAAAAGAGACTCCGAATTTTTTCATTATTAACTTTAAAATCAAGACTGTTTAGCACTATCCAGTGTAATACATTTTGTGATAATGAAGAATATAATGTTCGGACCCTCGGGAAACATTCGTTTAATTCTCGTATCGCTGTTGATTCAGAAACTGTAGAAAGTTAAAAGTGAAGTATTGCATGTGGTAACTTATTTAGCTTTGAGAAAAATTAAATTGCGAGCATTGCAAACACAAATTAGTTTATGAAGTCCAATTAGTGGTAGAAGACAACTATAGTTAGCAAGAGTTCAAGCTGTGGAGGCTTGTTATAACCACATAATTCAGCAGTTAATTTATTTTTGTTTCATTATATATTTAATGAATTAACGCATGGGTCAAAAGTTTTTGGAAAAAAGTAATGGTTAAAAATGTTGAATGTTGTACAATTTTTTATTTATTTTGCATTTCAACAACATAACCTTATAACTTTGTTTATTCTTAATTTAAATAAATATGCACATGACTGATAAAGGCCCATTCTCTTCTATGGCACGTAATTTGGCATTTACATGTTCCATCAGTCTTTGGAAGGTAGCAATGTCGACTTGTTACTTGATTGTTTAGAAGAACAATTTTTAAATGTTTATAACAAGCGAATGTCGCAGCTGATTTTGAAAATTCTTAAGGCACCAGTAGTACAGCTAGTTACGCAAACTTCGCCGCTAGGGGGTTTATGCTTACATTTTACACAGAAATAGGCAACCAACCGTACATTTTTTATCTTATTGTCAGTTGACGTATTCGCAAATACTAAAGCACCTCTATAAAAGGCTCTAACAAATACAAACGAAGATCCACCAAATAGTATCGTCTTTATAATCCTACCGAACTCATGTTCCTAGTGATTACTCATACTTTCTCTTTTAAATTAAGAACGTTTAACTTTGAACACACCTCATTATAAAAAGTACCAGTACGTTAGTTCGCATTTGGTCAATTTAAATATAATTATAATTGAAATGAAAACAATTTATCCCACTAAATTAAACGATAATTAGTATATTATTATATGAGCCATTATGACAGCCATTATTCACGAAGATGACATTTGCGCCACAAGCCGAAGGCGCGTGGCGCAAGTTATCTGAGTGAATAATGGCCATAATCGCGAATATAATACGATATTTTATCTACTCCTATGCAATAGGAGCCTTGTGTTCATATTTCAGAATTATGACATTTGTGACAGCTGTTAACTTCAAAAGTCATTTAATAATAAGAATGAATTTTGTGATTGGCTGCAACCTATTGAATAATGAAAATAGAATTTTCTGATTGGTTGCAATTTGAAAACTATTGAATAATGAAAATAGAATTTTATGATTGGCTGCAAACCGTGAATTATGAATCATAATTCATGGCCATTGTGCAGTAGGAGTAGATAATTAGTATATTATGTTATTAGGAGCAAAAGTTATATTTTATATGGCGAGGCTGGACGGGTTATCTGCCGAGTTTGCGAGGCAGATAAGTACAGCCGAGCCACATAAAGATACTTTTGCTCCGAATAACATATAGTATTTTTTCTTCAAACGTTTTTATAACCAATTATTTACAACTGTGTGAAAAAAATTCGAAAAAAATTACTTGATCTCGTCAGCGGCAGATAATATTATCTGCCGTTGACGAACGGCAGATAAAGTTGTCAGCGGCAGATAATAACTTTATCTGCCGCTGACGAGCGGCAGATAAAGTAGTCAGCGGCAGATAATAACTTTATCTGCCGCTCGTCAGCGGCAGATAATATTATCTGCCGCTTGGCAATAAAGTGACAGTTTAGCATCATCAATCCAGCAGTATAATGCCATATTTTACTGCCGTTTGAAGAAAAAATATGTTTTACTTTCGCAACTGCAAAGGTCGCATTTCTTATATCACTATAAATTTAGTGATAAATACCACTAACTACTTATTAGTAGCTTCAGCGTACTTATGCGAACGTTTTGTCCGTCCGTCCGTCCGTCCGTCCGTCCGGATCGCCTGTAACTTTCGAACGGCTACAGATATCGAAATTTTGAAAGGGGGCAAAGTTGTTGCTAAGGTCCCGAGCACCTTCATGCGCTATTTGGTTTTGGCTTTCCACTTTGCAAAATTTCCAAGCATTGTAGCACAGTGGCGGTTTGTCCACTTGGCGCCATCTACAGAAGCTCGGTGGTCACGTTTTGAACTACACATTCTGAAGCTACTCGTTAGACCTGTCCTTGTTCCTTATTCATAACAGAATATTCGCTTACTAAAGGAAAACGCACTTCTCGGAATATACAGTGCCCGCCAAAAAGTCGGCATCATATGGGAAAATTGGTTATTTTTGGTTTTCAAAAATTGTGCTTGTCTAAAAATCGATTTAGTTCAGTTAAAGTAAGTAAGATTTCAATGAGTTTTTTTAGAGTGTGTTAGTTTAGGTAAATGAACAATCTCAAAGCCAGAAAATACCTATTTTTCTTTAACTTTACCGAAAATTTAATTTTTCATTCCTTAAATATTTTAAAACTTCGCATACAAAGACTTAATTTTAAAATCCATTTATTTAGGTGAAGACTAAAGAATTATAATTGAAAAAATAGTAGAAAATGTTAATTACTTCTTTAGATTTTTTATTATTTACCGAAAACAATATGCTCGCATACTTTTTACGTTTTTTTTATGCAAGGCGCCTTTTAGGAGACATATTTCTCAATGATAATTAACATCTATTTAAATGGCTTCTAAAAACTCTAATCTAGCTCTGTTAATGAATTACAAAAATCCTGTAAATGTAAAGGAATATTTACAGGATTTTTCTAATGATAATTTATTAATAGGGCTAGATTTAGAGTTTTTAGAAGCCATTTAAATAGATATTAATTATCATAGAAAAATATTTCTTCTAATGAGCACATTGCATCAAATCAAAACCGTACAACTTATGCAAGCATATAACTTTTCGGTAAATAATAAAAAATCTAATGGAGTAATTAACATTTTATATTATTTTTCCCAATTACAAATCTTTAAAGTATTCACCTAAAAAATTTGAATTTTAAAATTAAGTCTTCGTATGTGAAATTTTGAAAAATATTAAATGAAATGAAAAATTAAATTTTAGCTAAAGTTAAAGAAAAATAGGTGTTTTCTGGCCTTGATGTTCAGTTAGCTAAAACTACCACACTCTAAAAAAATCTCATTGAAATATTACTTAATTTCCGAAAAATAGCACTTTTTAGGTTTTGATAATTTCGAAAAGAAGGTCAGTTGGTTCGTTTTTTATTACAACGCCGATGGAGGACGGTTTATGTACCTCTACCAAGTCAATCTTGTGCTGGTGATACCTGATACTAAATTTATTACTAACATGATAGTTCATTCACTCAGCAAATTTAATTAAAGATAGCGTTTAAACCTATTGAATTTTTATGTGTACTCTATACCTTTTTTTGTAAAAGGAGCACCCGCGTTTTTTTCTCATCAACCTAGAAAGAAAGGTTTTTATGAATGACAGCGATATGCATATCTCTACTTTGCAATTTCAAGTAATTTAACGACCCAAAAAGGGGTTATTTGTGGTAATGCGTGTGGCCACCTTCAATTAGTTTTGGCTGCATAGTGTAGCAAAAATTTTCAAATATTTTATGAATTACATAAACTACATTTGGTGATTACCGGATTATTATGCCTTTAATAAATTCTGATTACTTGTAGTTAATTATATTATTCGAAATCATCTGATTTCTGGCGCCCATATCTTTTTTTGAAGACTTTTGCAAAGTACACAGCTGGTGGTTCGAACCCACGACCTTATTGCCGAATTTGAGCTAGTTCAGCCTGCGCGGTAAGTGAAAATTTTTAGAGCTTTCGTGCAGTACGTACTTTAAGGAGGTTAATCTGCAATTTTTACTACCATTGATTATTTTATCTAATTAATCGCAGGCTGTTCTTTATCGTAACACCTCTTAGCGCCGAAAAATTTAGTTATTAAAGACATATTATGCAATGGTTTGAGACGAGCTTTGACCTCGGAGACGTGCGCACTGCAGGACACGTGCTCCGCCCCGGTCATAAATTCACAACGTCCGAGGGAGGATGTAGTGAACCGTCTCAATTCATTTACAGAAAGCCGCTAATTTACAAAAAGCTTAATAAAATCTATACCACTGGTCCAAGATGGATCGTCTTTGGATTAATTGAAACGGGAAAAAATTAAGCTATCAAGTAAAAATTACGAATATTTCCAAATACTTAAGAGAGCAGAGCGCGCCCTTACAGTATGGGGCAGAAGTAAGAAAGTTCAGCTGCTACCAATTCTAAGTTCTAGAAAAAACCAACTCGACCACCATTTACAAAACAGCCGATGTCATAATTCAATCTGCTCAAGTGAAATAAGATTCTTACCAGCCCGTCGGCGGTTCCAAAAAAAAAACAGCGACCCCGGAAGCACAAATCTGACACACAGGCAAATTTCACGTAAAGCTAAGAAAACGGTTGACTTTTAGCAGGCAAGAAATATATTCAAATTAATTTATATAACGGGTGTTCATAAACAGTCGTCATCCCAGTAGGTTTTGACTTCAGAAACGTATGTCTATAAATTGAGAAAAAATGCGCTATGACAGTACTCAATGACGTTTCATTGTGTTGCACGAATTAATCAAAGACATAACATTTTGTTTTTCAAAGCAACTGGGATGACGACTGTTTATGAACACCCGTTAGTTAGCCCGCGCACCAAAAACGCACTCAATCGAGGATAGAAAACTATAATAAAGGGACATCGACCTCACTAGTTAATTTGGGGTGCGTGCACCGAGGGCTCAGTAAGTTATCAAATAACAGTTTGTTTCCACACCAAACTGTTAAAAATAGGAGTCTTAAGCCGCACAGCAAATATGAGCCGAGATAAAATCGGTTAGTAATACATAAAAGTTAGCCTAAATAGATTGCGGCCAATGGGTTTTCAAACAGAAGGTTGAATACCTGCAGTTGACAATTTTACAGCGAATAGGTTTTATCCGTACAAAGGCCGCAGATGAGTAATTAAGCATACGGAAATATTAGTCAAACATAATCGTGCTCATACTCAACATTTAAGTCTTTTTGCCAGCAAGGCAGTGCTGCCAAAAGCAAAGCGCTAATTGGACGCACTAATTGGACGCGCTAATTAATTAGTTCATTGATCACAAAAAATTCTGCGGTAACACGGTTTTTCACTCCCTTCTTTAAAAATACATTTACGAGAAGATGCGTTCATCCCTTCTCACAGCCAATCAACAGCAAGGGGTTCGAACCCTTTAAATAGAGAAACCCTGGCCCTAAGAAATCACTCGATCCCAAGTCCAACCAGCCAGCAGCCACCCTAAGATCATCAGCCGCGAATTCCAGGATCTTCCAGCCACAGCACTCTCCAGAGCCTGCCGTCTTCGCTGGACTTAGAGCCTGTTGCCTTCGCTGGACTTAGAGCCTGCCGCCTTCGTTGAACATAGCCGCCTGCCATCTTCGTGGAACCTAAACGCCGGCCCCCTTCCCGTGACCGAGACCTGCCTGCCCGCAAGGATGTCCACCCCCGCCCGGTCACCAGCGTAAGCCTTGACTCGACCCAGCTGGGTTTTGCGACTACAGCGGCTTCTCTACCTTATAGGACCAGCCGCTTCCAGGAACTGTTAGGGCCCCAACGACACCGTTGGACTCTCCTATGACGCCAACCCTTGCTGGAACTGGCGCTCGCATTCGGATACGATCACCACACCGATGCGCTGCCTACGGACCCCGAATCCAGGCCACACCCCCGACGAAAGGGACATTGAAGACGTCACCTCTAAAGGAGCCTCCTGGTGCAGTACTTTGTGAACGCGCCATTTGCCCTCCTTCGCCGCCGCCCGTTCTACCAAGCTCCCCGCCTACGAATCCTCACCTGGGACCTAGAAGTTCGCCTGACGGACGCAGAAGAGGCCGAGCTAGAAGCTCTTTGGAGATACACCTGCGCCCCCAGTGCCCCCATCGCGGGCCCCGCTGGCGAAGAATGGCCCGCACCCGACCATCCCTTCCAGCATTTCAAGCCACCTCCCGGGTGAACGCCGCCCCCGTGCAATCGTCCCTGGCGTACGCCCCGGCCACTGACCCGTTGCCCCCCCCCCCCCCCGGAGGACCAGATCCAAGTCAAACCCGCACCGCCGCCTTCTTGAACGCAAGCAGCCCGCACCGCTTAGCATTCCTGCCCCGGCTACGCCCATAGCCCTACTCAAAGTTAATTCTTAGTTTGCCTTTCTCTCTTTGTAATATATGCTATTTCTCTAAATTTAAGTGAGCAGTGTACATGTAAATATTTCCAAACATTAGAATAAAACTTGTATCCAGACAATCGCCTGTTTAGCCGAGGGTAACGCATCCACCGTTCTTCGACTGCAGCCATTAGCATCTACCTCTAAGCCAGTGAGAGGTGTTAGGTTTAATTCCCACAGCAATTCTGGTTACCTAACTAACACGAAAATTAAAGAATTCAAAATAAGCACAAAATTAATATTTTGTTTATTGCAAGATAACGCCAGTTTTTACACTAATAAATGCACTATATAATTAGCAGTAACTATAATTTGATTGAGAAAGGTTAGCATTAGATAAGGCAAAATCAAAAGAGTTACGTTTAACGTTTTATTCATAACTGATGTTCGTAATGGCAAACGCAGCTGAATTTATGTAGCTGGCAGATTTGATTTGGTAACGTCAATAGAATAATGTGAATTTAAAATTATACAGAGATGGTTTGTGGCGCAACAAAAATTATATAAGCGTTAGTATTAAAAATTATATCATCAACAAACAGCAGGATAGCTGACGGGTAAATAAACGGTGCAAAGCAGTGCAAGGAAGCAAATATTGCAAAAAGCAATAATAAGGCAAGCTATTGTAGGACACATACAATTATAAACTTGTGAAAGAGTGCATTTAAAAACTAAAGTGTTCAAAAATCTGTTGTACAGCGACAGTTGTAAGTTTATTGATGGTTGTGTTATTACTCAACACAGGCTCACACTTTATCATTAAGTAGGTAGATCAAGATGTACATTTTCAAAGTATATGTGTATACAACACCCTTTTTAACTTTGTATAATTAATGTATACTCACAAAGCACAAACGCTGTACATGTTGAACACGACTGTACATAAGATACGGTTTATATTATTTTGGCGTATACTCCCCTAACATATATTAATAACGTAAGTTACAATCAATTTCACTTCGATTGGAACCTTCAACTACGATGTCCTCTTCCATTCCTGTTGGGGTCCTTCGTAGTTAATAAAACATACGTGATTATCTTTACTGAATTTAACGGAGCACGCATAACAACATTTATTTTTGATGCCAATAAATAAAATGTTCTTTTCACCTAACATTGATGATTGATGAGTAACCAAGTCCATAAGAGCGTTTTGCCCATCCACCATCAGCTACCACAGTAATGTATCATACTCCGTCTTCCATATTACAATCAGCTTCTGCTAACTAGCGCTCTTCTTCAGCAGCATTTTTCATCTCAGTTCGTTTTGCCATTTTTCCCAACTCTTGCTCCAAGTTTTAAAAACGTATTTCGGGCCATACTCGAAACATCAAGAACAGCCAAAAATTCTTGCCGTAGAAATGTGATATTTTGATATTTCATTTGAATAAATTATGGTAAATGGAACTTAGATTATCAATATCGGTTCTATAATTAATTGCTGTTGGGATTTTTTTCCATTTATCATAATTTATTCAAATAAAATATCAAAATATCACCTTTCTTAAATAATATGTTTTATTTGCTAATATTGCCTTTTATAGTAAAATTTCAATTTTCACTTAGTACTACCCTGCATTAAGAGAATGTATGCAATTCCAGTTTTAAGCCTTCTGCGCACTTATTGATAAAGTGCAAATATGTGTATGTAACCTTGCATTATTTATCTAATAAACTCAGACATCCTGCATTCCTCAACATAAAAGCAGCTAAAATATTAATTATGTGTATTTATACCAGTTTCTTATATGTCAAAATGTAAATTCAATATTAATTTATATTTAAAAAAACGTCGTGATGATTAAGAAATAATGATCTCCAATACTTTAATAACCTGTAAGTATACATATTTGAGGAAATTTTTTCGTGTTCGCTAACCTATTTTTCTCTATAACTTTTCAGATTTGTAAATTTTCCAATTTTATCCTTTCAACATAACGTTTTTATAATTCTTAAACTGAAGAAGTCAATTTTAATTGTGCGAAACGTCTTAAAAATTAAACTGTTTACGACTTAATGATTTTTATTTATCTATAATATCAATCATGCAAATTTTAACATAACATTTTGACTTTAATAATCTCCTAAAATATTTTTTTAAATTTAATTAATTGAAAAGTCAAATTTAACATATTACTAAAAAATTTAGAAACTCTTTTTTCTAAATAAAAAAATATTTAGCTAAAGTAGCCGATGACTTAACGCAAAATCATTAACAATCGAACAATAAATGCAAAACAAATTTGTTCAAACTAATGTTTGATCATGTGGCAAGACAATTTAGTAGAATTAAGTAAAATAGTGCGGACGAGGAAATAGACTTCAAAAACTAGATCACGGCATGTGCCGATTACAATATGTGTTTACAACATTCAGCTAACGTCGGCTTACTGGGTCAAATTACGTTACGATAAGGAAGTTTTATGCAAACTGCAGCAATTTTAGTACTTACTAGGTCAGATTTACATATTGTAAATGTACATTATTATGCAAACGTCATATTTTTGTGCTAACACCAATATTAAGTTTTGTGTTCAAAATGCAGCAACATGACATACATGTAATCATATATAAAGACTGTATTTAGATAATCTCTGAAACTTCTTTGTGGCGTGAATTCATAATTCATTTTCTTATATGGGTATTTCGCCACTCTGCAAATTAAAATATTAAATAACGAAAATATTAACAACGAACGTTTCGAGGGACAATCTGCCCTCGTTATCAACGAATAACAATTAAAACTAACAAGAACTTATCTTTTTTTCACTGGAAGAAAAAACGACCAACCTCCAATGAATTTTCTGACATTGACGTTTGTTGATATCTGTACCTACTTGATCTCATCTTTAAGAATCGATAGCCAACTATTGTCTAAAAATATTGAGAAAGACGACACGCATTTTTCTTCGTTAAGTAAAATGTATGCCGTTTCCTTAATTTTTCGCCTAGTTGACATCGATTCTTTAGACAAGATCTTTGTGTTGTCCCATTGTATTTTATGGTTTTCATCCCAAGCATGTTCTGCCAGCTTAGACTTATTGAATTGATACGTTTTCAACATATTTTTATGTTCTTTAACTCTTACTGCTAAAGGCCTGGATGTTTCACCGATATAATATTTCCCGCATTCACAGGGAATACTATATATACAATTCCTTGAATGTTGTTCTTCGTTGAACGGTTTTGTTTTTGTAAGAACTGACCGTAAAGTATTCATCGTTTTGAATACCGTCCTAACATTGAATCTATTTCCAATTCGTCTAATTTTGTCAGATATGCCTGGAATATATGGTATAGTAAGAGTATTATATTTTTGAGTGTCATTCCTTTGTATGTGTGTGGCATTGCTTCGTGTATTGAAAATGTTCCGAACAAGAGTCTCTGGATAGCCATTATCTTGTAAAACATTAATAATAAATTCTTTCTCTTTTTTGAAAATTGTATCATTAGAGCAAACAACTTTGGCTCTGTCGTAAAGACTTTTTACAACGCCTGTCTTTATGTTTTTGTGATGGTTAGAATTAAAATGTAAGTACCTATTAGTATTGGTTTTCTTACGGTATACTGATGTTTCAAAAGTATTTATTGTGCGTGTGATTAGTGTATCAAGAAAGGGTAACTGATTGTTTTGCTCTGTTTCTAATGTGAATTTGATGGAGGTTTCTTTACTGTTAATATGTTCAAGAAATTTGTCCACCTCATCCATATCATGAGGCCAAATTGCAAAAACATCATCGACATATCTCCACCAAACTACTGGTTTGTTGGTGTACGTGTAGACATGTTGTTGTTCAAAGTCTTCCATAAAAATGTTACTAACAATGGGAGATAAAGGTGAACCCATTGCCATCCCGAAATCTTGTTGGTAAAATTCATTGTTTAGTTGAAAGTATGTCGTTTTAATGCATAGTGTTAAAAGTTCCATAATGGTACCAACGTTTAATGTTGTTCGTGTATGTAATGTGTTATCGTTTTGTAGCTTATGTTTAATGATGTTGAGTGTTTTGTCTACTGGAACATTAGTGAAGAGACTAACTACATCGAAACTAACCATTAAGTGTTGTGTGTTTATGTTTGCTTCTTTAAGTTTTTCAAGGAAATGGGGCGTGTTCTTTATATACGTGTCTGTATTTCCTGATATAGGAGTCAGTATCTTAAGTAAATATTTAGCTAAACTTTTCAACATATTTTTATGTTCTTTAACTCTTACTGTCACAGTTTAGCTAAATATTTACTTAAGATACTGACTCCTATATCAGGAAATACAGACACGTATATAAAAAACACGCCCCATTTCCTTGAAAAACTTAAAGAAGCAAACATAAACACACAACACTTAATGGTTAGTTTCGATGTAGTTAGTCTCTTCACTAATGTTCCAGTAGACAAAACACTCAACATCATTAAACATAAGCTACAAAACGATAACACATTACATACACGAACAACATTAAACGTTGGTACCATTATGGAACTTTTAACACTATGCATTAAAACGACATACTTTCAACTAAACAATGAATTTTACCAACAAGATTTCGGGATGGCAATGGGTTCACCTTTATCTCCCATTGTTAGTAACATTTTTATGGAAGACTTTGAACAACAACATGTCTACACGTACACCAACAAACCAGTAGTTTGGTGGAGATATGTCGATGATGTTTTTGCAATTTGGCCTCATGATATGGATGAGGTGGACAAATTTCTTGAACATATTAACAGTAAAGAAACCTCCATCAAATTCACATTAGAAACAGAGCAAAACAATCAGTTACCCTTTCTTGATACACTAATCACACGCACAATAAATACTTTTGAAACATCAGTATACCGTAAGAAAACCAATACTAATAGGTACTTACATTTTAATTCTAACCATCACAAAAACATAAAGACAGGCGTTGTAAAAAGTCTTTACGACAGAGCCAAAGTTGTTTGCTCTAATGATACAATTTTCAAAAAAGAGAAAGAATTTATTATTAATGTTTTACAAGATAATGGCTATCCAGAGACTCTTGTTCGGAACATTTTCAATACACGAAGCAATGCCACACACATACAAAGGAATGACACTCAAAAATATAATACTCTTACTATACCATATATTCCAGGCATATCTGACAAAATTAGACGAATTGGAAATAGATTCAATGTTAGGACGGTATTCAAAACGATGAATACTTTACGGTCAGTTCTTACAAAAACAAAACCGTTCAACGAAGAACAACATTCAAGGAATTGTATATATAGTATTCCCTGTGAATGCGGGAAATATTATATCGGTGAAACATCCAGGCCTTTAGCAGTAAGAGTTAAAGAACATAAAAATATGTTGAAAACGTATCAATTCAATAAGTCTAAGCTGGCAGAACATGCTTGGGATGAAAACCATAAAATACAATGGGACAACACAAAGATCTTGTCTAAAGAATCGATGTCAACTAGGCGAAAAATTAAGGAAACGGCATACATTTTACTTAACGAAGAAAAATGCGTGTCGTCTTTCTCAATATTTTTAGACAATAGTTGGCTATCGATTCTTAAAGATGAGATCAAGTAGGTACAGATATCAACAAACGTCAATGTCAGAAAATTCATTGGAGGTTGGTCGTTTTTTTTTTTTCTTCCAGTGAAAAAAAGATAAGTTCTTGTTAGTTTTAATTGTTATTCGTTGATAACGAGGGCAGATTGTCCCTCGAAACGTTCGTTGTTAATATTTTCGTTATTTAATATTTTAATTTGCAGAGTGGCGAAATACCCATATAAGAAAATGAATTATGAATTCACGCCACAAAGAAGTTTCAGAGATTATCTTAATCAAAGGTATGGGCCTAACATAACTAGTAACTTCCGCAGATGGGAAACACTTTACAAGAAGCTGGCACACTCTGAAAATAGTATAACTTTCCTATGTCGTAGTAGAAACAGCTGTATTATTCCAAAAGGGTTTAGACTCAAAGCACCTTATGTAAGTGCTCGTTCTAGTAATATCATGAAAAGAGCCAGTGAAGCTCTAGTTAGAGACAGAATACAATTTCACAGACATAACAAAGTGATACTATTTTCTGACATAAACAAACTGGAACAGGTTATGCAAAGGGATGTACGGGAAGACGATTTCAATCGTATGTACAACTCTATTAGTAATACCTACAACAAAACACACACAGAGCAAAAACGTACACATTTAAAAAAGTACCAACACCTCATACAAGAAAAACACACAATTGAACTAAATACACTAAAGAACAGTGACACCTTTTTAAATAAAACTGTAGTTAATCTGTCTTCTAAAGAACTAAACGCCACTGACAAATTAGTTCTTGCCAAAGGACTCAACTACGCAGTGGCGCCAAAACGAATTAATAAACTTGATTTAGTTACAGCTATAGAAGAGACTTGTCAAAAACTTCCAGAAGACATTAGACAGGAATACAGAATTAGAAACAAAATCATACTAGAACGACCTTACACAATCAGACAAAATATATCCAAACAAGAAAAACATTCACTACACACACTAAAAACGGATAGCACAATTAAAATTCTACCTGCAGACAAAGGCAACGCCACAGTAGTACTTGACACAACCACATACAACGAAAAACTTTTAACACTAATTAGTGAGGGACAATACACTAAACTAAATAAAGATCCAACACATACAATAGAAACAAAAATATACACAACACTTTACAAACACAGAGAACAATTTACAGATTTTGTAAGACGTACGCTAACACCACACTACAGTAAACCACCACATTTTTATGGATTACCAAAGATACACAAACCAAATGTACCACTTAGGCCAATAGTTAGTTCTATAGGTTCTCCTTGTCACAGTTTAGCTAAATATTTACTTAAGATACTGACTCCTATATCAGGAAATACAGACACGTATATAAAGAACACGCCCCATTTCCTTGAAAAACTTAAAGAAGCAAACATAAACACACAACACTTAATGGTTAGTTTCGATGTAGTTAGTCTCTTCACTAATGTTCCAGTAGACAAAACACTCAACATCATTAAACATAAGCTACAAAACGATAACACATTACATACACGAACAACATTAAACGTTGGTACCATTATGGAACTTTTAACACTATGCATTAAAACGACATACTTTCAACTAAACAATGAATTTTACCAACAAGATTTCGGGATGGCAATGGGTTCACCTTTATCTCCCATTGTTAGTAACATTTTTATGGAAGACTTTGAACAACAACATGTCTACACGTACACCAACAAACCAGTAGTTTGGTGGAGATATGTCGATGATGTTTTTGCAATTTGGCCTCATGATATGGATGAGGTGGACAAATTTCTTGAACATATTAACAGTAAAGAAACCTCCATCAAATTCACATTAGAAACAGAGCAAAACAATCAGTTACCCTTTCTTGATACACTAATCACACGCACAATAAATACTTTTGAAACATCAGTATACCGTAAGAAAACCAATACTAATAGGTACTTACATTTTAATTCTAACCATCACAAAAACATAAAGACAGGCGTTGTAAAAAGTCTTTACGACAGAGCCAAAGTTGTTTGCTCTAATGATACAATTTTCAAAAAAGAGAAAGAATTTATTATTAATGTTTTACAAGATAATGGCTATCCAGAGACTCTTGTTCGGAACATTTTCAATACACGAAGCAATGCCACACACATACAAAGGAATGACACTCAAAAATATAATACTCTTACTATACCATATATTCCAGGCATATCTGACAAAATTAGACGAATTGGAAATAGATTCAATGTTAGGACGGTATTCAAAACGATGAATACTTTACGGTCAGTTCTTACAAAAACAAAACCGTTCAACGAAGAACAACATTCAAGGAATTGTATATATAGTATTCCCTGTGAATGCGGGAAATATTATATCGGTGAAACATCCAGGCCTTTAGCAGTAAGAGTTAAAGAACATAAAAATATGTTGAAAACGTATCAATTCAATAAGTCTAAGCTGGCAGAACATGCTTGGGATGAAAACCATAAAATACAATGGGACAACACAAAGATCTTGTCTAAAGAATCGATGTCAACTAGGCGAAAAATTAAGGAAACGGCATACATTTTACTTAACGAAGAAAAATGCGTGTCGTCTTTCTCAATATTTTTAGACAATAGTTGGCTATCGATTCTTAAAGATGAGATCAAGTAGGTACAGATATCAACAAACGTCAATGTCAGAAAATTCATTGGAGGTTGGTCGTTTTTTTTTTTTCTTCCAGTGAAAAAAAGATAAGTTCTTGTTAGTTTTAATTGTTATTCGTTGATAACGAGGGCAGATTGTCCCTCGAAACGTTCGTTGTTAATATTTTCGTTATTTAATATTTTAATTTGCAGAGTGGCGAAATACCCATATAAGAAAATGAATTAAGACTGTATTTGTTTAATAATGTTCAATATACTTCTAAACTCTGAGGTATGTTCACTTTTTACCGACGCAGGCTACAAATGTCTAAGGGGTAGTTAGGCCTGGCTACTCCAGTCACATTTTAAATCAAAATCATTCCTTTCCTTTCCCTTCAGAAAATAACCTGGTTATATAACATTATACAATTTATGTTCCGAAGTGCGAACTGAACGAGTACAAGAAGTAATTCCCGAAACTACGCAAATCGAAGACTCGCATAAATTCAAGAAGCATCGCGGACAAAATTCCACTTGGCTTTAAAAACTCCTCGTGGCCGAATTATAGCGCCAAACGTACCAAAACAATAGAAAACTGAAAATGTAACATACATGCCGTTTTACTTAAAAGTTATCTTTTAAAAATAAGAAATTTACTCCATTTAAAAAACAGTTTTCAATTGTTTTAATACGCGTGGTGCGATAATTCGCCAATGAGGAGCTTTTAGAGCCAAGTGGGCTATCTTTTGCTTTTTTTGTTCGATTGTTAGTGATTTCGATTGGCCTACTTTGGGCAAATAATTTTTTTAATAGAAAAAACTAATAAGTTCCGGAATTTTAATTCAAATATACTATTATAAAACGTTTTCAGCACTGATTTCAAATATCTAAAAATATACGCCATTTAAAAAATCAAAGTCGTGTCTCACTACGCAAAAATAGGAGGCGTGATTAAAATTGGTTTATGACAATATCTAGGCTACATACTGGCATTTAAAACAAAAAAAGGTTTTTTGTAATTTTGACCTAATATATTGACTTGTTTGTCGTCAAAATAAAGCATATATTCGCACTAGTTGCAATATGAGATTTCATATTGACACTAGTTGCAATATGAAATTTCATATTGACATTAATGCTAATATGAAACTTTTGAACAATTTTGTAGATTTAAGTAAATTTATTTCCTATAAAATTTAATGTGGCTCAAATTGCAGAAAATCTTGTATGCAACAGGATACAAAATTAGTATTTTTCACAAAAAATATGTTGCCCACCTCGCTTTGCTCGTAGGGAAAACTTCACCGTTAGTGTGAAAAGCACTTTCATTTTGCAACTTGATACATAAATAGCTATTTTACAAATCTCTATTTATGTAATTCGCGTCAGGTTTCAGGTGTTATCTTGGGCAGGCTAAAATGATTGCCAACGTCGATGTGCTTCTCGTGAAAACTCCGATTTTGCTAAAATGTTCCTTCCAAAGTAGTGCTAGAGTCATTGGCGTAACGAGGATTTTTGGCTGGGGAGGGCCAGGCCCCCCAATCAACCATCGTCTATACCTTTGAAGACATGAATTTACGTACATATATAACTTTTTAGGATAAATTTATTTGCTTATTTTTTGACGCTGTTTTACGAAGATAACACCATAAATTTCTGCAATCTAATAAAACAAAGATGTGTAGTCAACATTTGTTTTTATTATTGTTTCACAAAATGTTTGCCCTTAAACTCGAAACATTTACGCATTCGATAACACCAATTTTGAAAACAAATTCCACTCTTCTTAAGTCATTTGAGAAACAAAGTTTTTGAAGCTTTCCACGGCATTTTTGAGAGTTCCGAATCGCACACCACGCATTTTATCCTGAAATGGAGGAAGGTGCTAGGTCGGGACTGTATGGGGATAACATAGCAATATTAACCCGGAGTCTCTAATAAACATTATTTTGTTTGATGTGCAGTATGACTAGAAGCATTGTCATGTTGCAGAAAGATCTCACTTCTTAGTACCCTAACCCAGCTTTTTGAATAACGTCTGGCAGTCATACTGTTGTGTGCAATTCTGCGGTAACCGTACATTTATTTTCAAGCACAACAGTTGTGATATGTCCTATGAAAGGAAGCAAGTAATCATTTTTTTACCAACTCTTCGAGATAGCTTCACTAAAACTAGGTTAGGATCTGTTGGAAACACTCATTGTGCAGACTGCCGCTTAAATTCGGGTTCAAATGCATATATCCAGCTTTTGTCACCAGTTATAATGTAAACTGCTTTAAATCTACCTTCATCATAGTTCTTATACCATTCCACATGCCGTTGTTGTGTTTCTGTTAAACTGTGTGGTATCCACCCACAACACACTTTTATTACAGCCAAATGATTATGTAAAATCTTGTTTATTGCAGTCATGCCAATGTCCAAGATGTTTTTAATAATTCTATATGTGACTCGATTGTCCTCCTGAATCATTCTTCGCACAGCGTCTATGTTAATTTAACGAACTGAAATTGGTCCTCCTTCGCGAAAATCATCGCTAACTGAAAATCGTTAAAATTTAAATTCATTAAACCAACAATGCGAAGCCGCTTGGTCACCAAAAGTAACACAAAGTCATGTAAAGCGTTTGTTCGGAGATGGGATTTATAAAGGTATGGTAAATAATGGCTCAAAAATTTTCTCTCGTTAAATTCATTTTTGCTGCACAACACTTATTTCAAAATTAACTGTATAATAACTGGTGCAATTATCAAAACTAAATTTGAACTGTTAATCTAAAAAACAACAATCATTTGTTTCATGACAATATTGATTTCCATGGTGTACTTGATCTATTGGTTTGCAGAAATTATGGGTACTACCCTCGTAATACTATATTTTTAAGTAGTATATCAATAAATTATTTCTCGGTTCATCAACAACATAAAAACGTATAGATTACCTCTTGCAAATCAATGAGGTTGACGGTAAAAAATACTAATCCATGAGAAACAGATTTTATTGGAAAACATCACTTGGTTTCCATTTACATAATTTTTATTTTATTATCAGTATGGTCAAGGCAAATACTTTCTTGAAAACATCAATATCCTCTTAATTGTTATTGCCATTTCTCTTTGTTCTATCTTGGGCTGGAAACTGTGAAAATTCAAGCACCCAAAATTATTTTTACTACATGAAACACTATTAAACATAAAATTCTGAATCGTACTCTTCAAAGCGATAAACTGAACTCTTTAGGCAAGGCAAATATCCAAGTAGCAAGTCACCGTAAGTCCAAACTGGATGAGCCTATAATAGGTAGCTATATGTGCACAGGGAATAGTTGGTGATGCACTCAAGTTTCCAGCTCATTGTACTTACCCGCAAATGAAATAATTGCAATTGTCTTTTTCTATGCACATAAATTGACGAAAACAGTCTTTGCAACGTTAATTATTAGCAAAACTAAACTGCATTTGTGCACTAATAATGTTTTCTCTTTCATATTATTATTGACTAGAGCTATCCGTCCAATATAAGGTATTCATACTATGTTTTTTAAGCCAAAAAAGGTAATAAAACCAAAGCATTTAAAAATGTGTGAGGGTCAATAACAACCCCCTTAGTTTAAATAGGTTAATAAAAAAGCAAATTTTTAAATGTATTTAACTTCTATTTTTCTGGGGTGGGCCAAACGGCAGTCTGGGGAGGGCCTGGCCCCCCCGGCCCTCCCGCTAGTTACGCCAATGTCTCTATTATTACCGAAGCTACGAGCTGTCTAACAATTTACAAAGATCCTGTACAGAAATGTTAGAAATTGCCAACAACAAAAATTTCTACAGAAAATTCAAATATAAGAAAAATCCACATCCAGAACAAGAATTAATCTGTTTTGAGAAATTCTAAACGTAGAAAAAAATCTGGTGGAGTTGTACAACTCCTAGCTGCTATATTGTAATGGTCGCCCCCAAATATGTAATGATAATATCGAGAGATAAAAAAAACTGTTCCTCAGCGGGCTGTGGAAATTCAACGTATGAATAATATGTTGATGACACTATATGTCAATGTCAAATTCGAGGTTATAGGTTAGGTTTTCCGTCAGTTATGACACAAAATGACCCAAATCCTAACCTGCTAACCTCAAATTTGACATTGACGTACAGTGTCACCAACATATTATTCATACGTTGAATTTCCACAGCCCGCTGAGGAACAGTTTTTTTTGGATTTCTCGATATAAATGAATAGTGGGACATACACAAATTTAAAAAAAATAGTTTTAATAAAAGAATTCAATATTGTGTCAATCTCAGGGCTTATTAAAATGATGTTGTAATTAATATTTGTCAGAATAAATGGTTTATTGCTCTTTCTATTTTATTTATTTGCAATCTCTAAATTAAAGCTCCGGTCTAGCATGAGAAAAACTCTTTTTCAAAGAGGTAGGTTCAACAGTCGATATTACAATTACTTTCGAGTAGGGCTTATTAACATGTATGGCAAATGCTTAAATTCTTCTCTGACAGCTTTAACTGACTGTAAACACAAATGATTCGCTTGAAAATAGCGTAATTGAATTCAAACGCCAATAATTGAGAAAAAAACTTCAAGTAAGTACAATGCAAACAATATGACGTAATTTCCGGCTAACCTGGTTTTGTTTTAGTGACGTAGGAACGCCGAAACCTGCATTTATTTAGCTTCCTGCAATTCTCCAAATATCCGACTCAAATCACAAAACCAACGGACGCTACCTTGATTATAAAACCCTGGATGAATCTATGCAGCTGGACCACGTTCACAACCTCGTACGATGTTTAATCTCGATGAAACTCAAAGCTAGTGGGCCTTCTGCAATGGCTTGCCTGTGAAATTTTCCTTGCAAGGGTAGCTCCAATGTCGGCTCGCAGAGTGAAGGAACGCCACGGCAATTACAAACTTGGTGACAGCTTCCTGCTTCAAATTTCTACACCTAGGCACTCAGTAGCACATACATTTCAAGCTGGTCGATGTCTCTAACTATTCGACAATTGGCCTCGACGTCGGACGCTCTTGGTTGATACTTCACAGAACTAATCCCTTTTCACTGGGATGTGCCACCACAACGAAAATTACACACACAGATGCTCTGCAGACTGGTGAATATCCCCAATTTTTGGCTCACACGGATAACTTTTTTATTTTAAAATTTACATGAAACTCTTGCCCCCCAGCATAAATTTTACAAGGCTTGTTTTGTGTATCCTCAACAATATTTATAAAATAAGTTTTGATATGTTTTTACTTAAGAACTCAACTGTCTTTTTCTTGAAACTTGTTAATCGTAACACTTTACTCTGCTTTTTCACAATTAGCTTTTTAAGCTCTGTTTCACATGTTTATAATTAGCACTTCACAATTGTCTGTATCCTATAATAGGTTGCCTTATCATTGCTCAATGCAATCTTTGCTTCCTTGCACCGTTTATTTACCCGTCAGCCGTTTGTTGGTGATATAATTTTTTAATACTTACGCTCATATAATTTGCGTAACTTCACAAACCATCTCTGTCTCATATTAAATTCACATTATTGTATTGACGTAACCAAATCAAATTTGCCATCTACATAAATTAAGGCGCGTTTGCCATTCCGAACATCAATTATGAATAAAACGTAACCCCTTTGATTCTGCCTTATCTAATGATAACCTCTCTCAACCAAATTATAGTTACTGCTAATCACATCACGTGCATTTATTAGTGTAAAATACTGACTGTAAATCTTGCAATAAATAAAATATTAATTCTGTGCTCATTTTGAAAACTTTCATTTTCGTGTCAGTTAGGCAAGTAGAATTGCTGTGGGCAGTAAACCATTACAATATTTAGATTTACAAAATTTACAAAAAAGCTTCAACAGAATATTTAAATTTAGTGTTCCGCAATTATATCTTTACTAATTAAAAATAGTTATAAATATTTAATTTAAATTCGCCAACTTTGAGCTGAAAAAATATAGCCTATGCAAAATAATCTAAACTACATTTTTGGACACGCTTTATAATATTAATAATAAAATGAGTTGTTTTATCGGCTTTTTTCCACTGTGTCGAGTGTTTACCACACGATGTTTCGGAAGTTTTTGATCTACTTCCGTCCTCAGGTGAATGAACTTCTAATTAGTCCCAAAAAGAGCTAATTTCTGTACGTCCCTGTACACTCGTGGCTACCCCCAAGTTTGAACCCGGGAACACTGGTCGCTGTGATTATGAGTCTGTCACTCGTACCATTAGGCCACCAGCACGGCTGCGCCCGAGGACGGGAGCAGATCAAAAACTCCCGAAACGTCGAGTGGTAAACACCCGATACAGCGGAAAAAGTCCGATAAAACATCTCATAATCGACCACTGTCAAAAATGACATTCAGAGAACATATAGAGCATACCTTCTCTGTCAATGAAAGTTTTACAACAATTACTTACCTGGCATAATAAGGTACATGCGATTCTTCTGATTCATCAGACAAACACTTCCTCAAGGCTTTTTCGTGAATATCTCCAACTCTTCTAGCAAGGGCTGCTCTTCTGTACTTTTTACAATAAAGGAAGTATTTGCTATGCCTCACACGTGCATAAGAGCCGCTTGTCGCCTATTCGTCAAGATAGCGGCTCAATTAAAAAAATCACATGTGAGTTAACGCCCTCAAACCTCGCATGCAATTTCTCAAGGAGCAGAAAAAACATGTAATTACAGACGTGTTATTTTTTTGGCTAAGCATACGCCGAACGCCTAAGTTTTAAAAACAGCATTCGTAGGGCAAACGGCTCTAAAATAAAACCAGGCCAACAACCCGAGATATTAGCATGTCATCGGCCGCTCGGGCTAACAAAGAAAGAACGGTTTAAACTTTGCTTTTCAAGGGATTAGCTAAGGAAAATGAAAACGAAGGAATCAACTCGGAGAACTGGGCCAACGCCGGAAAGATTCTTCATAAGGAAGTCAATGCCGATAGAAACAAAATTATAAACAAATAATTTCTGAAACATTCATCGAACTCGGCAACACGCCGGGGAAATTCCACAAAGAACTCGCCTGGAGCTGCCGCTAATTCAGGTACAAGGTATTACGCATCCCAACGGCGGGACAAAAGCCACAGGGAGCTCAAAGGCGCCCCGAGATTAGACGTTTCAACAAATCTCCGGCAAATTAATTAAAAGCACATATCGCGGGCAAATTAAGAACACCGGTGAATTAGTAGAAGATAGGCAAGTTGGGTATCATTAAAAGCGCCGTAAAGTCAGCATTCCAATGGACCGCATAAAAAAATCCACGGGCAATAATGAATAAGCAAAACAAAAAATTAATTATAAGATAACAAACAACCCCCGGAAACGAAGTAGTTCATCCCACCCCAAACAAACGAACGTCCGAGAGAAAGCGGTGGGAGTAAAAGTTCCTTTAAAAAGAGCCGCAGCAGCCAGAATATGCATTCGATAGAGGGAAACTTCTCGAATCAGCTTTCTCTCTAGCTTAGACCCTTCGGTCACTGGAAAGCCAAACCTTTTGCTCGATCATTGATCGCAGAAGTCGACTACGAGACTCCAGGTACCTGTTTGATCCCTGATAGCAGAAAACAAAGGGTGTCCGAGTTGTCGCGGCCGATTGCCGCCATCATCATCTCCTACACCCGGAGGAACGTCCAGCCCCAGGTCGAGCCGAGCCCTACGCCTCGCTGTACCCCAGGTCCTGCCGTCCGCTATGCATAGCCCAGGCCTCATGGAGAACCTCGCCGCCCAAGAGGAGGATGGACAGCCGACGCCCGAATTCGCTGCCCGCCGTCGCCAAGCTCGAGGTTCGCTGCAGCAGCCCGCCCCTGGAGTGTGCTGTCGTCAGACGCGTTCTGCTCGGCCCCAAGGCGCCCCAAGCTTCAGAGAGACGCTAGCTGCTTGCGGACCAGAGAGCGCTCCGTCCCGCCGCGCATCATCCGGCTGGACGCCACCCCCAGGTCGCTCCTGAAACACCAGAAACTCTGCGCCACGAAGAGGACTTTGCCTGAGCTCGCGCTTCCAAGCACCGTCGCCCCGGCTTCGCACAGCTCCGCCAAGGATGCACCTGGCCACGGCAATGACGCCTCAAGCCTCCGCCGCCGCCCCCTAGGCCTGCCGCCGAGGTGTGTCATCCTCCCTCCAGGCCATCCGGAACGTGGACACCCCCAAAGGGCCTAGCTAGGAGCGAACCCCAGGTCTAAGAAGTCCTGGCCGAAGTCTTCCTGCCTTCAGGTCGACCGCCACCATCCGCTTCTCGTCCTCGGAGATGCCCTCCACCGGGCACGCACACGGCATAACCTAACTTATTTTATTTTTTTTTATATATATTTTTTTTAGATTAAATATATAACATTGTACATATTAATTGTAAATAAAAGCATACTTAAAACCCATCATGATCTTCTCCAGGAGCGCCAATAGCCGTCTTTCGTGGACATCCCTACCATGAGCTAGCTTGGTAAATGGTCATAAAAAAGCCATTTTTAACCTTCGCCACGCCCTCGAGTGTGAGGCCAGTGTCGTATTGTGTTATATTGAATTCACGCCAAAAATTCGAAATTGACTTTTCAACAGATCTTCACGTTTTAGAGTCCCCTAAACCCGAAAAAGATGTTTTTGATCATTGGTCGGTCTGTCAGTCTGTCCTGTGTGCGAACAGAATATCTCAAAAACGAAAAGAGGTATGATGTTGAAACTTAAAATATAAGTTTAGTGCACTATCTAAATCCGACAGCAAGCTTTTGAAGAAAATCGCATAACCGGAAGTATGGTGTTTACTTTTATGAGATTTCAGGTTTTTTCAATTTTTTTCAAAAACGGCTGTAACGATTTTTTTCAAACTTTACATTTTTATTAAATTTTTAATGTGTATTGATGTGAGATAGGTGATTTTCCAGTTGAATACCTCTAAAAAAATTTTATTCTAGTGTGCGATTGGGACATAACGAGAGAAACTTCTTAGTACAAAATTAACAGTTTCTAATATCAAAAGCGTTAATGAAATGAGTAAAACTAACACACTGATAAGCGAAACCACATCAACGTATAGAAACCAAACTAGTTGATAACTACTTAATAACTGAAGTAAATTACCTTTGAAGAGAGGTCATTGTTGCAAATATTAATAACCTAATTACCTAGATGCTAATCTGTTAGAAACTGATTGGTTTTTGAAACAAGAAATTCCTTCAAGCATACTTAGTATGCAATCTTCATCTTTGTATTAGAATAATTGCTCAGTAAATGAATACTTTTCGAATGATTAAAATATTTTATGGCCATATAAGTACGACGAAGTTGATAGACCTGCATTTTTACCTATTTACACGTTTACAAGAAGTTCGAGGGCCTTTACCTCTCCCTGTCTCTCCCTGTATTTCGTCTAGATCTTCGAATTCATATAGCGCTACTTATACTAGAGTTTAGTATTCAAATTATGGTTTTTGCTTTGAAAGTTCGCGTTTTCTATTATTAAATAAGCGAATGGAATACTAAGGGCTCAATTCACGACCGGTAATCCCATTTCCGCAGGAAGTCCTTATTTTTAAAGTTATAAACACATATAAACACTCTGCTTTTGTATTTATGACAGTAGTGGTCATGGTCATACCCCATACGACTTTTTTGGAACGAAAACGTTTCATAGCAAACGCCATAATTTTGAATTTGAGTAGGTATAGAAAGTATAATATCAATCCCAAAATTTAATAACTCACATTTTAATCTAGGTAATAAATAAAAATCAAATGCACAATGTTAATAGTATATGTTCAACTTTGAGAGTGGACACCCGGTATATTAGATTAGATTAGATTAGATTAGATTCCACGACTGCCTTTTGCTGGCATGCGCACGTCAGCCCTTTGGGCTTTTTGTACTGTCGGGAGTTTTCAAGTTAGCAGGCCGACATCTGTATCTTTTACTAGACTTGCAATGTCCCCTACTAGCTTGCGGTTGTCAATAGAGTTAAGGCTCCAATCGAGTTGGTGTCTTTTACGCTCTAATGCTGGGCATTCAAAGAGGATATGATAGGCTGTTTCATCATCCTCTTGGCATAGTCTGCAAACAGGTTCATCTCTATAGATATTGATCCTGTGCATAAATTCTCTGAATGCTCCAGTGCCTGTTAGTAGACTGACTACTTGCTTGATTCGAGTTCGGTTCAGTCTCAACAGGGTCGTGGTGGTTTGTGGATTCGGAGTTTTTAGCAATCTTTTGCAGTGTGTTGCTTGATTGTAGTTTCTCCACCTTAGTTGGTGTGCGGTATTGACCCATTCATTAATGGCTGAGCGGGCTTGGTTTTTCTGAATGCTTAGACCAGGTTCTGGACCGGTCATTGCATTACGGGCTGCTTCTTTTGCGAGCTTGTCCGCCTTCTCGTTTCCTTCAATACCTTGGTGACCTGGGATCCAGCATAATTTTACTGTATTTCCCTGGCTTAAGGTTTGAAGTTTGGATTTGCATTCCTTGACCAGTCTCGATGAAGTACTGAAAGCGTTTAGCGCTTTCAGTGCTGCCTGACTGTCTGAGAGAATGTGTATGTCTCGATTGAGCAGCTTCTTTTCTATGCTGATGTTTGCGCATACGTTAATAGCTTGTACTTCAGCCTGAAAGATGTTACAAAACTTTCCTAGACTGACTTTTTCGTTGGTTCTAGGATTGGTACTGTACACACCGGAGCCTGTACCCCCTTCAAATTTAGATCCATCAGTATAAAAAATGATGTTCTTATTTGTTGGGGTTGGTAGTTGGTCCGGATTCCAACTTGTGTGTACAGTAAAGTTCTTTTCAAAGTCATAAGCTTTGGTTATAAGATCAGAACCCATTTCTAATATTGGGTTGTTGATGTGTGACATGATCTTGCCATGTCCTAGATTATTAGCTGTGGTCATCCAGTGACCAGTACTTTGTAATCTGTAGGCTGCCATTCTGGCTTCACCTTCCAAGAAGATGTGCAGAGGTGGCAGATTTAAAATAGCATTCAGTGCTTGTCCTGAGGTGCCTTTAAAGGCTCCAGTGATGCACCGATTAGCTAGATATTGTATTCTGCTAATTTTGTGGATCGCAGTTGCTTGTTTTATTTTGGGCCACCAGGCGATTATTCCATATGAAATTATTGGTCGAACCATGGTTTTGTACAGCCAGAAGGTCAGTTCCGGCTTGAGCCCCCACGTACTACCTATGGCTCTTTTCCCAATAACTAATGTTTGTATGCACCTGGTGATTGTTTTGTCTAAATGGGAGTTCCAAGTTAGTTTGGAATCGATGGTTAGACCTAGGTACTTAACCTCGTTCTCCCAGTTGACATTTGTCTCAAACAGTTTTATGTTGATTCTGTTTGTGATGTTCTTTCTACGAGTGAAAGCGACGAGAGTGGCTTTGCTGGGATTAATTCTAAGATTATTCTCTAGACACCACTCTTCGGTTATCTTTAGTGCTGATTTCATTACATTGTCTACGGTTCTTTGGTATTTACCTTGAATCAGTATGACAATGTCATCAGCGTATCCTTGAGTGTAGTAGCCTTTGTTATTGAGTTGGGTCAGCAGTTCATCAACTGTGAGGCACCACAGGAGTGGAGAAAGAACTCCTCCCTGTGGACATCCCCTTGTCGCCTGCACTGTCTTTTCCTTGTCAAATAACTTGACTTTTACAACTCTAGTGTTGAGCATTGCCATAGTCCATCTTATCGTGGTGTTATCGATCTGGTGGTTTGTCATTGCTCTTTCAATAGAGTGGTAGGAGGTGTTGTCGAAGGCACCTTCTATGTCTAGAAATGCTCCGACTGCGTACTCCTTGTACTCCAAGGTTCTCTCAATTTTCCCCACTAGTTGGTGTAGGGCGGTTTCACATGACTTCCCTGTTTGGTAAGCATGTTGATATTTGTGAATCGGGAGTGAAGTTAGGGCTTCCTCCCTCCAGTACCTGTCTACTAATCTTTCCAACGTTTTAAGGAGGAATGACGTTAGGCTGATAGGTCTGTAAGATTTAGCTTCTGCATAGCTGCTCTTACCAGGCTTAGGGATAAATACTACTTTAGTCACTCTCCAGGCTTGGGGAATGTAGCCTAAGGCAAGACTTGCTTGGAACATGTCTTTGAGTGGGTTCAGCAGTATATCTATCCCTTTCTGCAGCATTACGGGTTGTATGCCGTCGTTTCCAGCAGATTTGAAAGGGCTGAAGAGGCTAGTTGCCCATCTAATCCTTTCTTTGCTGACTATTCTCTTAGCTGTTTCCCAGTCTTCCCTCCTAGGGGTATGATTGGGTTCAGCCAGAGTAGGTTGTTCCACTGCTCCGGGTAGGTGAGTTTTTATCAAAAGAGATAAAGTCTCCTCTTCCGTTGTAGTGTATTCTCCGCTTTCTTTTTTAAGAGTGCCTACTGGGTTCATGGCTTGCTTTGATATGATTTTGTGGAGTCTAGCTGTGGATCGCGTGGTCTCCACCTCCTGGCAAAACTTTTTCCAGGCTGCTATCTTAGCTGCCTTGATCTTTTTGCCATAGTCTGTGAGAGCCTTGTGATAGTTCTCCCAGTTATTTGTGGCTTTAGACCTGTTAAACAGACGTCTGACTTCTTGTCTGGTCTTTTCTAGGTCTTTATTCCACCAATTTGTGTGTTTTTTTGCTCTTTGCTGACTTGGGTCTATTAGAGGACAGCTACTCTGAAAGGAGTCAATCATGGCCTCTTTTAACCGGTCAGCATTTGAGTCTAAAACTACTTTATTGGGAGATCTGAACTTTAGGTGTTCTATCTTCTCTTGTAGTTTTTTACCCGGTATATAGTATTCCTTGTGAATGCGGGAAATACTACATCGGTGAAACATCAAGGCCTTTAGAAGTTAGGGTTAACGAACACCAAAATTTGATGACTGGGTTTCGGAAAGGATATTTCAGCGACCCTGATGTACCCCTCATCCTTACTTACCTTTGAAGGCTTACACTTCACCGACTAGCTCAAGATACGGTTTCTTATCAGGGTTTAACAATTGTGGGATTTTTAGTTCGTTTCACTTTCATATAAAGGTAAAAGTTCATTAATCAGAAGAAATGGGCGCCATAACTTTATTTAAAAAGTTTTAAATTCAATAAGTTTACAAAGGTTACGTATTCTTTCTAACAGTCCACAAATCAATTGTTATGCATTAGAGGCTTATACCTTTCTAATTTTAATACACATTATGTAATTATTTAGCAAGTTTTATTCTTCTCTGACAAGTTAGAATTTGTTCTAATAAAACGTTAGGATTAATGAATCTATCAGTATCTAGGAGATTTCTTATACCTATTTAATTAATAACCTCCGGTTCGTAAGTTGAAAATATAAAGAGCTCTCTATACCCTCGTATTTCTCTTTCCTAGGTCTTAATTACGATTAATGATCGGTATTTAGTTTAATTGTTATCATTCCATGTAGTATAAGAAAGGTCCTTTATGAAAAAAAAAACTTATTATTTGACAAGTGACCCAAAAACCAACTTGACAGTCACAGAACGAATTAATCTCACTTCAGGCCACATCACCTGGTAAGTAACTATTGTTTTTACTTGAAACTAATCTGTTATTGAATATTCTTAAGGCTTACGCCCTAATTTAATTATATTTAAGCTATGACGCGGGTTTAAGTCTAACTAACGATATTAAACCCTTTCAGGACTAACATACGGTTAATGCAGAGAACCCTTGAACCTGGACCTCTCCATCTGCCAACATTAACTATGAAGAACTCCTCATCGAACCAAAGAAGTTGCCCTTGACTGGTGAGTGATCTCCTAACTGGTTATAGATTTCTAATTGCGTCCTCTCTTTTCCTTATCGCTCATAACTTATCGACACACTTCTCCATGGCGAATATACAACTGACCAGAACTGGCGTCAAATGAAAAAGACCGACGAGCTGGTAGTCAAAGAGGAAGCCCTAAGAGCTGGTGGTCAAAGAGGTGACACTAAGAGCTGAATCAAGGAAAACCCTCTATTACGATTTGTATGTATTAGTTTGCCGTCTACCTACCAGTTATATAATAACTGCCCTTTTCAGAAAGAAAATGTTTGTGGAATTTATCCTATCTGCCTGAAAAATTATTATGTTTTAATACTATGCTGTATGAGTTAAATAAAGGCTTACTATTGTCTGCTTGTATCCTTTCTAAGCTAGGATTTT
The DNA here is from genome assembly GCA_940337035.1 of Agriotes lineatus. NCBI lineage: Eukaryota > Metazoa > Arthropoda > Insecta > Coleoptera > Elateridae > Agriotes > Agriotes lineatus. The sequence goes on from CALNHX010002192.1 coordinate 63,911, forward strand.
CAATTTGTTTCGCTTCTGCATAGAGAAGCGCCCTTTTGCTTTCTCAATTAAACAGGAAGTAATAATTTTTGTTATTTATTGCTCTTTTATTAACGTAACCATGGGCCTTCTAAATTAAATTTCAAAAAGGGTAGGCAACCCCTCCTACTGGTCTTGCGCTTAAAGTTGCCTATCTATTAGGATTAATTAATATTGAACGATATTCCTGTAGAAGCTACGATATGTACTGCTACACTGACTCAGGCCATGTTCTTACATGGAATGAAGTGCCCGAACTTTACTTTACATAACTTTAATGAGGTCGGCTTCTTCAGCCTCGTGTGAATGGAGCGTTGGCCAATGGTATAGTGGCACAAATGTAGGTTGTGGTGAAATTTTTTCGAGGAGTTGAGTATATAGTTTTTCATCAATAGGACGTCTAGTTCACGATGTATTTGCTTATTTCTAACAAAGCAAGGCGCGTTTACGATCATGTGTAGAATCTTATTTTGGATTGTTTGCAGTTTCTTTATGTTGCTCCCCAAACGTTGCAACCGTTGCCATTGGTCTTAGTATCGCAGTGTATAGTAGCTTCCAGCACTGTGTTTTTAAGGAGGATTTTAAAATTAATTAGAGAGTATAACATACCTAACCTTCTAGCATAGCATTCTGTAAGTTTCTTATTGATGTGGTAATTCCACGTAAGTTTCCGGTCTATGTAATCTCCTAGATATCTTATTGCTTTATCCTTTGGATTCCATATAATTTCTCGATTATTAATTACTATATTTGGTGGAAAAATCTTCGTTTCTCACTTGTCTGGATTAATGTTCGTGCACCATTTAGTAAAGTGGAAACCATTTAGTTATCTTATCAACGCTTCGTTGTAGTTTATGATTGACTGTGTTTATGTCTCAGTCTTGAGAAATAATAGCCGTGTCATCAGCATACACCGCTATTTCTGAGGTTTTAGGTTCCGGAATGTCAAACATGAAGATATTATATAATATGCATGTATGTTTGTAGCTGTGGAAAGCATCGTACCAATTCGAACTCTGAAGGTTCTGTTCATTAAAAATGATGAGATTAAATCTTGAAGATATGAAGGTAGCTTCATTTATATCATTTTGAACTGCAGTCCATCTATTCAGACACGATCAAACGCTTATGCGACGTCTAGGAAGGCAATTGCAGTATGTTGCTTATTTTCAAATCCACGTTCAATTGTTTTAGTAATTCGAAGAAGTTGATGAATTGTGGAATGCTCCCTTTTAAAACCAAATTGAAAAGGTGGGAGTAAGTTTTTTTTCTTAAGGTGATTAATGAGTCGAGTTTGTATTATCCGTTCTAACAGTTTAGATATTGTTGACAGAAGGCTTATCGGTAGGTAGCCTAACGGAAAGTCGAGAGTTCTCCCTGGTTTGCGAAACACGAGTATTACCGCCTCTTTCCACATGTCAGGGAAATAGCCCAGAGCGCATGCATACATTAAATGTTGTTGCAAGCAATGCTGTAGCTTTATTTGGTAAATTTTTAATTGCAATATTTGGTATCATATCTGATCCTAGGGACTTTTTAACTTTAATAAGTCTTTTAATACTCTGTTGAATCTCATGCGGTGATGTGAGTTTGAAGATTTTTGGATTTTCAGAAACCTTATCTTGGATGGTTGACTCAAAATGCTTCATAAATTCTTCGTTTATTATTGTAGTAAACGTCTGCTCCAGGTGGTTCTCAAAAACTTCACATTTATCCGAATCTTCAGCGTATACTTGATTATTTACTAACAGTGGAGGGATAATAGTTGGTTGTCTGAGGATTCTTTTTGTCGCTGTCCAAAGATTTGGATCATTAGGGGATATATCGCCAAAGTATGACTGATAAGTTTCTATCCGAAATTTGTTTGACTCGTCTCATTAGCTCATTTAGTGCAATTTTTGCATTTAGATCCCTTGTTCTATGCCACCGTCTCTTAATTCGTTTTTTTTCTCTTATTAGGTTTAATATATACATTGGTGGGTGTGAGTGGTCGGGCGGTTTTGCGGCTGAATGGTGATTGTAGATCTGTTTATTGCTTCTTTAATACTGTCAATAAGTATACCCAGTATTTTGTCTATTTCTTGTTTTGAGTTAAGCGATAGCGGGCATGTTATTAACCCCTTAATGTTTCAGAAACTTTCCCAGTCAATTGGTCAAATGATGAGCCTCGGAAGTTTCGGAATTATTTTCGGGTAGTTATTAAATGCCTGTTTGTAGATGTTTTCTATTATTTGTATACTAGCAACCAGTGAGACAAATGTCTCATTTAATAAAACAAAAAAGACCGTTTTTCAAATAGAACGCGTCCCGGACGGACGAAAATCACGTGATTTCTCGAAAACCGGAAGAGTCACGTGACTGAAATTCGGTTCCTGACCTGACATGACCATTCCAAACATATAACTTTCATAACTTTTTTCTCTATCTCTTACGGTTTGGCTGCTGAAACCGCGTCCCGGACGGACGGAAATCACGTGATTTCTCGAAAACCGGAAGTGTCACGTAACTGAAATTCGGTTCCTGACCTGACATGACCATTCCAAACATATAACTTTCATAACTTTTTTCTCTATCTCTTACGGTTTGGCTGCTGAAACCGCGTCCCGGACGGACCAGCGTCCCGGACGGAAGGAAATCACGTGATTTCTCGAAAACCGGAAGTGTCACGTGACTGAAATTCGGTTCCTGACCTGACATGACCATTCCAAACATATAACTTTCATAACTTTTTTCTCTATCTCTTACGGTTTGGCTGCTGAAACGGCGTCCCGGACGGACCAGCGTCCCGGACGGAAGGAAATCACGTGATTTCTCGAAAACCGGAAGTGTCACGTGACTGAAATTCGGTTCCTGACCTGACATGACCATTCCAAACATATAACTTTCATAACTTTTTTCTCTATCTCTTACGGTTTGGCTGCTGAAACCGCGTCCCGGACAGACAAAACAGCGTCCCGGACAGACAAGTCTATTAGATAAAGGATAAAAAACATCTAGAAACAGGCATCGATGCACATTAAGATAGATGACACTGCCACGACCAGTAAAATACCTCTAGAAAGAGGAGTAAGACAAGGGGATTCTATATCGCCCAAATTGTTTACTTTGGCTCTTGAGGATGTTTTCAAGAAATTACAATGGGATGAAAAAGGCATTAACGTTAATGGCTCCCGACTTAACCATCTTAGGTTCGCAGACGACATTGTTGTAATAGGGAACAACCTAAACGAACTAGCTGAAATGGTGCAACAACTAAACCAAGTAGCATCAAATATTGGCCTAAAAATGAATTACAAGACAAAAGTAATGACAACTGAAGATGCCAATGTAGACATAGACAATAATAAATTATATTGAATGTGTCAAGGAGTATGTCTATCCGGGTCACATTATAAAAACGAATGTTTGCAGTTAAGGTCCCCTATGCGCAGAGTTGGTAGTTGTTCTTCAAAAACTGTCATGATTTCTGTTGAAATAAATTGTTTGTTTGGAGGTTTGTATGCACATACAATTTTAAGGGTAGTGTTATCTAACATCGTGTGGTTAATTGCAATGGCTTCGAGGGTTATCAATTCCTCCATGTCAATCGAATATGTCATTAGAATGCGTCTAATGATTATCGCAACTCTTCCTGCACCGTAGGAGTTACTCCTGTCTTTACGGTATATATTATATTTGGGTATTCTGAATTTTTCATTTTCTATCAGGTGAGTTTCAGAAACGCAGGCAATGTCAATATTATGTCTATCCAAAACGGCTATAAATAATGATCTTTGATTTTTTAGACCGTTCGCATTCCAGTTTGTTATTGTTAAATTAGTGAATAGTTTCTGAGTAGGTATTTGCCATTTATGAATAACATTGGGATTCCTGACATAAAAAAGTATTTCATTGTGTCAATGTATGCAGTAATTAAATCTAAGCTTAATTATAGTACGGATTTTGATGATTGTTTCAAAGATTGAGAGTTTGAGTTGTAATCGATAGAACTTTTGACGTTTTTAAGACCATTTAAGTATGTATTGTTGGATGTGAGATTGTATGTATTGGATGCGTTTGGCGTTTGTGGGTGAATTTTAGTATTATTCGCGTTGTTAGGTGTACGTCGTGTGAAAGCTGTATTTTTTGATTGACTAATTTGTTTATACTACCTCCTTTATAACAGCGTACATAAATCAAACAAGTAGAGACACTCACTGTCGGTTCTTTTGATGTCAAAATACCGATTTGGATGACCTTGAAAAGCTCCAGGAGGGTACTTTCCGATAGTACTAACAGATGGCGCCACTACTTGATCACATCATGATTGGTAGCAGAGCCCGCAACTGGCTCTGATTGGTAGAATTTTGTGCTGCCATCTGATAGTCAAGCTTAGAAATACCCCTCGAGTTTTTAATAATAACTTTTTCGACGACTGACATCGAAAGTAGATTTTTCTCACTGTCATTTGACAACAGAAAGTTGACATTTGCCGCTGAGCGTGCGTTTTCATCTTTTTGCCGCTCGCCGAGCGTTTTGGGTTTCCGCGTGAACAAAATAGGTAGCCACGTTCGAATGTTTCCTTGACAACGCCCGTCATTTGTGGAAATAATCGCGTCACATGTCATATAGACTGCGCGAGTAATGTTAACTTGATTGTCAATTAATTTTTGCGATAAAACGAAATTTGATATTTTCCTTTAATAATATGCTCAGTCGTCGAAAAAATAGTATGTATGTTTCGAGCTAAAAGTGCGCTTGCCGCTTTTGCATGATTGCTGGTTTCGACTTCGTCTCAACCAGCAATATTCATGCGCAAGCGGCAAGAATGCACTTTCAGCTCTTAACATACAATATACTATTTTTATTATACCTGCATCAGAATCGCCGTTTAAAGCACGCCTGGGCGTGCGAATACAGGCGATTAAAGCTCGCCGAGCTTTAAAGGTTGTCAAGGAAACGACTGAATGCAACAACGGATATGGACGCGACAAAAATGTAAATAATTCTCGTAACTATAGTAGCAATATTATTATGCCCTCTCGATTTATCACGACAAAAATTATTTCTAAGTTTTTAGTGCGTAATTTATTTCCAGTATTGGAGGTATAATAAAAAATAGCGTAAAGTATTCGTGGATAACTGGTCTTTAAAACACTTGCTCTATTTCGAGCACTCCGGCTACGCCGTCGTGCTCGAAAACTCGCGCGTGTTTTAAAGACCTTGTTATCCACTCATACTTTAATATACTATTAGTTTAGTTTTTTCGGGGTTGTGGAATGTATGATACTCTAGTTTATGGTCGTCATAATATTTGGTAAGTCGACTGTAATCGTCTATGCATTCTAAGTTTATTTTTAGTTGAGTTTCTTTTAAGGATGTTAAAAATCATTTTTGCACTTTTTTATGTCTTTAATTACTTTTTGATAATTAATAGAATTATGCAGAAACACTAGTGGAATTTTTGTTTTAGTGGGCTCTGTGGCGCATTTATAATTGTTTGTTGGTTGTGAAGTAGATTGCTGAGTTTCTTGTTCCCGTTGTAGGGCTGCCATATTATCATTTCCAACAATTTTCCGCTATCGAAAAGGTATCGTTTTTTTTTATCAGGATCTATTTATGTCGAGTCAAGGTCTAGGCTGCGTTTAAATAATAATGTATGATTGGTTTCCATTGGGATGGTTTGGCTACCGCGGTATATTAATGTAGGAGGTTTGATTTCATTGTTTGTCTTCAATGTTAGTTAATTGTTAGGTATGAAGTACTAATCCGAGGCTCAAGGCCTTTAATCCTATTTATTATATGTTAATTATAGAACAGAAATAGTTATTTTCATAACAAGCCTCAAAAGCAGCAAATATCGTGCGAGTGTTGATCTAAAACACGAGCACATATATATTTGCACTTTCGAGTGAGTTATGAATACTATTTTTTAGACAACCACACAAACCATAGCAACTAATAAAGCACAAGCGTCCAGATTATTTGAATAACTTTGTGCCGCTACAATATGACTAGTGCGATATAATATCGTGCTAGTGTATAAAATTGTTAACTTTCTGTAGTAGGCTGTTGTCGCGATAATGTTCTTTCATATGTGGTCATCTAAACATTTATTTTTACCTTAGTCGTTGAAAAGTTATCACTTGAGGTACGTTTATCACTGCCATTGCGGTTAGACGTCCGCTCGCGGAGATTTCTTGTACAAGAATAGTTGACTTTATACTATTAGTACTTATATTCATGCTATTTTTTTTTTGGTATTTCGCCACACTACAAAATGAAAAATATTAAAACATGAACGTTTCGGAAGACAAATCTACTTCTGTTATCAACATTAACAAATAAAATTAAAAATCAACAAGGGGAACTTAGCTTATTTTATTGGAGATCCAGCAGAACGCGACTAATCTCTCCAATAAACAGCTTGATACTGATAGTCGACTACTTGATAATATCTTTAAGAATGGATAGCCAACTAGTATTCAAATCAACTGAATGTGTGGACACGTATTCGTCTTTGCTTAGTAAAATCATTGCAGTTTCTTTGATTTTACGTCTAGTTTATATCGATTCTTTAGATAAAAGCTTTGTGTAAGCCAGTGTATTTCAAGCATGTTCTGCTATTTTAGATTTGTCAATCTGGCATTTCTTAATCAAATGCTGGTGTTACCGGGTGTCTTAAAATGAATTACATCTAGTATGCTTTGAATTTCCCATAATGCAATCTAAAATTTTACTTGAAATTGGCAAGACCGTAAGTCTATGTCAAATTCAAGGATAGTAGGTTAGGTTTTCCGTCACTTTTGACACAGACTGGCGCAAAACCTAACCTACTTAACTCGAATTTGACATAGACTTACAGTCTTGCCAATTTCAAGTAAAATTTTAGATTGCATTATGGGAAATTCAAAAAAATAATAAATTTTGAAATTGTCAGCGCGACGGGTAGACAGGGCTCAAAATATCATTTAACAAAATTCACTGTCAATTTTGCCAACCTTACAACAATTTGACAGGTATTATAGCAAAAAAAAAATGAATTTTACCGGGTGTCCACTCTCAAAGTCGAACATAGGCTATAAACATTGTGCATTTGATTTTCAGATATTTTGCTATAATTTCCATACTACATCAATACCTATTATTATTATTACTAGTTCCATTTCATGCGCAATAATTTTATATTTCTATTGATACCATTACATTTTCTATAAGATGTGTTGCCGAGCAGGAAGCAGCAAAGACGTTCAATACAATGCTAAATGCCTGTGTTCGAGTTTAAGAATGGACACTCGGTATACAATTCTTTCAATATTATTCTTGTAAGGATCGACTGCAAGGTATTCATAGTTTTGAATACCGTCCTAACATTAAACCTATTTCCAATTCGTTTAATTTTGTCAGACATACCTGGAATAAGAGGTATATTAAAAAAGGAAAGTTCGAGCACTTCATTCCATGGAGGAACATGGCCTGAGACAAGACGAATCAGGGTCGCCAAAATATCTCTTTCCGAAACCCAGTCAATCTAGTACACCGATAATGGCGTACTGGGTGATCTAGTTAGCATTATGCCTTCGACGACTGCTTTACTTTCCTACTTCCACAACTGTGGTTTCGGTACCCAACTTTTAAAGCGACTGGGTGGGCCGCCTGCCAGTTTCCAGATGTCGGGATTGAACCCCGTACCGTGACGCCGCAGTCGAGCTCCCTAACCGCTCGGCCACGCTGGCTGCGTTTAACGAACATATAGATAATTTAAATTACTGGAGGGGTCTAGATTGCAGAAACCTGTTTTACACGTTACACATTAAAAAAAACTCCGGAGAATTAAAAAATTATTAATTTCAACCAAATTGATCTGTGTACAACGTGCTTACCAATAGCGATACCATTTGTGGTAAGGGCCTCTACTCCACCTGTTGGTTAGATATAATAGTAGTACTAGTACGATTTTTTCCACTGATCGTGAAACCAGTAAGATAATTGAACATCAAGTTCTCAATTTATTTCCAAAAATGTATATTCTTTAAATGGAACGACCTACGAGTATATGTGATTCTACCAGTTTCTGAACAAAAATACTTCTATAACTTTTTTCATGAGGTAAATTTAAAATAGGTGAGTTATTTAAAAGTAACTGATTTAAAACCCCTTAAAACCCAAACTTTAAGCAATATGATCTTTTATTTATTTGTCTACATTAGCAGAGTAATGACAATTCTTAACACCTAAGATACTGAACAGCAATGGATTGTAAGCAGTGGCGGCTGGTGATAATTGTATTTGGGAAACTCCTGCCTTTTAACAATTACTAAGCAAAAAATGATAATTAATAACGCGATGTCGATGTTTTAATCCAAATATAGCAATAATTTTAAATTTTAATAATACAAAAGAAAACATATCTGCAGAACAAAAAGTATTCAAAGGCGATATAAAATGTGCATGAGCGTTAAAAAACGAAACATGATAATTTATTTAATAATGGGAAAACCAGCATGCGTTTCAAATTAATGTTGAGAATACTTAATTATGCCATTCTCCGCCATTTTCTTATAAAACTGCATGAAACAACCGACATCACCCAAGATAACTAAACACGCTAGTGATGGGCGATATCGTTATTTTTCAATTGCACCCTGAGTCGTTAATGCGACCGCGATTTCGCCCCATAATTGCCATATAAGTGTGAACACTAATCCGAGTCGCCCTCAGCAGCTGCCAGCCGCTTGGTGCATTGGTACGAGCGAGTGTGTTGACACACACCTCATTGTATGTTGATATACTTCTTGGATATTGTTTTGCATTCTTAAACCTTGTTATATTATAACAGTAGAATAGACGATAAAATATATTTTCAATTATAGAATAGTTACTTTGTTCTAATGGCACATAGACTGTGGACGGCTGGGAGGCTAACGCCCCTTCGTCCCAAAGAAGCAACCGCCACTAGTTGTAAGGCACATTTTCAGTTCAACCTATAATTATTATGAAAATTGTAGAAGACGTAGTACCCCATACCATAATACTTTTGTTTTTGGGACATTTTATTAATTTTTATTCTTACCTGCGCATTTATTTGATCAAATTTTTGTCGGTGCGTTTATTGATTCTCCAGGGTGGGCACACTTCCTTGCTATTTGTGCAACACCAAGCGCTAACAAAAACATTAAGTGACTTGTCTATTACAAAATGGTCAATTACAATCGATAATTGAGATCAACGTGTAACTATGATGCATTCAAAATTCACAACGCGACCATTAGCTAGCCTACGTTGGCCTTGTTTTTAATACGACATTGTTATTATCACACTACAGTTTTTTTTGTAAAACGTTGACCAGTACTGCAACGCAAATCAAACAGTCATGCAATAATAGCAACAGGCAGTCATTGATCACTGAGTTAAGAAAGTGTGCGTTTTGCTGTCGAAATATTTTCCGAAATAATGTGTTCCAGGTCAAACTGAGCGATCTCATCGAATCCGATCTATCTGGAGGTGTAAGTAACGTTTCATCCTGATGTAACCTTTCGCTGTTAATTGTAAGATATACCTTAAAATTTTTCGCGACCTTATACAGGGTGCTACAAAAAGATGTAGACAGGCTATGCGCACCTAGTTATAGGGGGGGTCGATATAAGTAATTTGAGTATACCACGACGCCCTACTTGCGACCCAAATAGCCAACACTATAGCTGATTTCCATGTACGGGAGACTACTGAAATAACACCTGTGGCTGCTCAAGAACTCAAGCTATACATACAGCGTCTTTCTAACCGCAAGTCCCCTGGACCAGACTTGATAAACAATGAAATATTAAAACACTTATCCAACAAAGCAGTAGCTTACCTAACCTCAATTTGTAATGGCTGTATGAGGCTAGGATACTTTCCACTATCTTGGCGAACTACGAACATACTACCAATCTACAAATCTGGAAAAAACAGGCACAACCCTGATAGCTACCGACCCATTAGTTTATTGTCAACCCTAGCCAAGCTCCTGGAAAAGGTGATTCTCACTCGTCTGCAAGACTTTATAATCGAAAATGAAGTCATTCCGCCTCATCAGTTTGGGTTCAGACGGTCGCACTCAACAGCTCACCAACTTATTAGATTAACAGAACTAATTGAGAAGGAGTTTGAAGAAAAGAAATACACCGCAGCAATCTTCTTAGACCTGGAAAGAGCCTTTGATAAGGTTTGGCTTGAAGGACTCTTGTATAAAATGATCATGCTAAACATCCCGGCTTACATAATAAAAATTATAGACTCCTTTCTGAGCAACAGAACGTTCAGAGTAAGAGTTAACGCAACACTTTCTAGCGTCAAAACAACAAAGGCAGGAGTCCCTCAGGGGAGCCTCTTGGGGCCAACTTTATTTAATCTTTATGTACATGACTTGCCCACAGTAAACAATTCAACACTAGCCATGTTTGCTGATGATACGGCGATCCTAACGCAGGGTACTACAATTGAAACAACAATAGAACGACTACAAAATGCAATAAACGTAACGTGCGACTGGTATCAAAAGTGGAAAATAAAAATCAATCCTACCAAATCACAAGCAAAAATGTTTACACTCAAACGTTATACCCATCTCCCAACAATCAGACTAAACAACGATGATATTCCATGGAACCCAAAGGATGCTGCAGTCAAGTACCTAGGAGTCCATTTACATGCAAAACTTAACTGGGGATTACACCTAAATAAAAAAATTAATGAGTGTCACACAAGACTCATGTTATTGTACCCTTTGATCAACCGAAAATCCCATCTTAGATCTGAATGTTCACTATTAATCTATAAGGCCATTCTCCGACCTATATTAACTTACGCATGCCCAGTTTGGAGTAACGCGCCCAAAACGTCATTGAAGAAACTTCAAACCATGCAAAACAAAGTGCTACGTCTTGCCATTAACTGTCCTTGGTTCATACGCAACAGCCAAATACACCAAGAGTTAAGTGTTCCACTAATCTCAGACTACATTCACAAACTAAGCAGTAACTTTTAAAAAAAAAATAGTGATGTGTACAAGTGCAACTAAATTAAACCTCGGTCAAAAGAACATACACTCAAGGATTAAGCGTAAGCTACCACAAGACCTACTCTAGATTAACTAGCCTTAAGTAATATTAGAACCTAAATGTTGTAAGCTAGAGGTGTGAATACACTCACTTAATCCTCTCTCAAAAATTAATGTACTCCTAGCCATAAGTTTCTTCATTGTACCAAAGCCGTGTATTGCATCTTGTTTGCAGAGCCAGCTAATATCTAAATAAAAAAAAAATAAAATAAAAAAGTTTTTTTTGTAAAACGTTGACCAGTACTGCAACGCAAATCAAACAGTCATGCAATAATAGCAACAGGCAGTCATTGATCACTGAGTTAAGAAAGTGTGCGTTTTGCTGTCGAAATATTTTCCGAAATAATGTGTTCCAGGTCAAACTGAGCGATCTCATCGAATCCGATCTATCTGGAGGTATAAGTAACGTTTCATCCTGATGTAACTTTTCGCTGTTAATTGTAAGATATACCTTGAAATTTTTCGCGACCTTATACAGGGTGCTACAAAAAGATGTGGACAGGCTATGCGCACCTAGTTGTAGGGGGGGTCGATATAAGTAATTTGAGTATACCACGTTTCCGTGCTACACCGTGTAGCACGGACGCGTGGCTTCAGCGGACACGTATTTCTAAACTCAAGCTACTTATATTAACGCTCCCTACAACCACGCAAAATTTGTCCAAATCGTTTTGTACCACCCTGTATATATAAAGACATTCTCTCTACGGTCTACCCCACTTCTCCGTCCCCAGTCTCCATTTTCTTGTGTTATAACACATGCCCTCTTTTACTCCCTCGCTGAGATATGTTTCATAGACCTCAAGAAAGTATTTGACAGGGGTAAGTTAGCAGATATATTAAGAATTTTATATGACAGACAAATACCCATGGTGTAAAGACAGTATGGTGGGCCAGCGCGCAGCGAGTGAGTGAGATCATTCTGTCTCGCTTCTGCCGGTGACGTCATGTTGGGAGCACGCTTTGGAGTTCATATGATAATAATACCACGCATATTTCAATTTCGTATCGTTTATTTGTTTAATTGACGCAAATAACTGATTTTGATATAATAATTAAACTTTAATAGGACAGAGTAACAACAACAGACCTACAAAAATTGCCCTGATGCTTTGCATTGCAATGGCAAGCATTAAACAGCGAATTTGTTTCAATACGCTAATATTAATTTGCTAAATCATAAACAAACAACCACCTAAATACATGACCCAGTTTATCGTTTATAATAGAGATGATCAAAATTATCTTACTAGAAACATCAAAAACTTTAAATTACCATTAAATACAAAAACTACCTCTCAAAATAACTTTATAACGAAATGCCAGACAAAGCCAAGCAGTTTAAGAAAGCATGTTCTAATTATGTTAAAAAACTATGTACAATTTAATTATATAACAGCTTATGTAAAAACATCTTACCATGAAATAAAGATCTCTTACTTACTTACAATAATTGTATACCCAAGATTCGTCACCTGTTACAATGTATGCCACTTGTTTGGCAGCTCCTCCGTCAAATTTTTACAACATAAATTTACACCAGTCTACTCGATCCTGTTTTTGACTTTCTGAGAGCAAATGCGGTATCCAACGGCTTGCTAGCTTTCTTACCCCAAGATGTTTATGCAAAGTGGAATTCACCGCCAAGGATCCAATCTTTACTTCCTCCTGAATCTCCCTATAAGTAATATTTCTATTGGACTGAATCAAGCTTGCCACACGATCAACATTTTCTGAACAGGCAGCTTCTGCAGGTCTTTCAGGTCTTGCTTCGTCTTCTAGCAGCTCTCGCCGTCGTCGAAATTCGCAGAACCAATGACTAATAGCGGATAATGAAGGGGCAGCATCGCCAAAAACTGCTATCAAATTTTCATGCCTTTGCTGGTATCCTAACTGTCTTTTATAGTCATAGAAAATCATAGCTCTAAAGGCAGTTCGCGGAATGCTCATTTTAACTGAATTAAAAATGTACAACTACTTAACTTACAAAATTAACTACGTTTCACAAAGAAATCTGAACGTTTGGCAATTGTGGGTAACGAATGTCAACTAATGCGACATTCAATTGTTGCAATTGTTTCTAGCCAATTGAGCTTCCATGGCCTGCTACTAACTATAAACAGAGCATCCCTCGTATTCACTATCGAGTGACATAACATTTTCGTAATCTAACTGAGTTAATGGGAAAACGAACAGACTAATGCCAATAGGGAAGTATTTATAATCGTCTAACTTATTTAAAATTTGTGTTACAATTTGCAAACGTATCTCTCGATGACGTTACTGCGTTTTGTACAAACAATATGAAACGGCTCTGCATAAGTAGTAGCCATAACCTACTACTTCCACTGCAAGTTGATTCTCGAGCGCATGGAAATAAATATTTTAAATTTATGGTTTTACATTTTTTTTTGAGAAGAAATCTTCTTAAGACATCAATACGCCCGTACGTATTGGCGTGTAGGATCCTTACCTGCTCAAAACTCCCCCATTTCGCCACGTATAAGGCACCTGGAAAGCTTGTGTGTACCATACATCAGGTTCATCTGGCAGTCAGGTAAATCAGTTCCAACTATCAGTAGCTTCCATACTTTCTTTCGTTTCTTTCGCTAAAGGCCCTGCAGCCTGCGTTCTTCTGCCTCTTTTTTACTTATAACCGTACTTATAAATTGATATATTTTCTTTCAGTTTTGTAGTATTCGTGTCATTGTATCAATTATGTATAATTGTGATCGCTCTCTGTGCCACTTATCACAAGTCATCACCGTATGTTCCGCTGTATCAATTTGACCTCAGTATATGCATTTTTCTGTTTCTGATTTACCGATTCGGTGGGTATATGCTTTAAATGACCCGTGGCCTGTAAGAAATTGGCTCATAAAGTAGTTAGTTTTCCTGAATGCACCGTATCCATATGTCAATATGTGGTATAAGTATTTTGTCCACTGTGCTACTTGCGTGTTACTTTCCCATCTTCTCTGCCTTTCAGTCTTGGTTTAGGTTCTTGGCTGAATGACTGCCTCTTCTTCGCTGCCATTACCGTTTCTGATCTTATATGCATATACTCTCTCTTTAATTAGGAGGTCAATTGTTGTCACTCTTGTGATAACATATAACGCCTCTGCCGACGTCGTTCTCTATGAGCTAGCCACACGTAGTAGCATTTTCCTCTAAAGGCTCGTTAGCATTTTCTTGTATTTCTCGTATCGTAGTATATCGTGCCATATTGTGGATTGTACCCCTCCATTTAACATAGTTTTTTATAACTACCCGATCCACTAATGTTGGGCATTATTTTAGTCAGGGCTGTCACCCGTCTTTCGGCTTTCTTTCTGATTTGCTTCACATGTTCTCTTAAACTGAGTTTCACATGCCTGGCAGGTCTTATAATATCCTCGCCCACTTTAAAGGTTATCTCCTCCCGTTTCCTTGATCTCTGGATAATTACCGCCTCTGTTTTATTAGTGACCATTGTAAGGCCGTTATTTTTCATCAATTTTTCAATGGCATCTAAAGACTCGTTTGCATCCTCCATCAGGGAGTCCTCGTCCGTAGCCGTTACTGTAAGGGCCAAGTCGCCCCATAAGCTAGAAATTAGTAACTGTAATACAGTGTCATAGAGAACATTCCACAATGTTGGACCCAAAATACAGCCCTGTGGCACCCCCTGCGTCACATGCAACTTCGCCTTGCCGTTGGCAACCACTCTGTTGTTTAGGTAACTATCTATCACGTTGACCAAGTGTTAACTGATACCTATCCCCGTCAGCCTATTAATGATTTTGCTCCAGGTCGCTGTGTTAAATGCATTTTTAATGTCAATTAAAATTATGGCCCCCCATTTCATCCTGCTATCGGTAGCTAACGCAAGCACTCGTTCGATTGCATTAATGGTAGATCGTGTGCTTCTGAAGCCAAATTGAGAATCTGAGATGCCGTTTTTTCTTCTAGTTCGGCCTCCAACCTGCGCTTCGCCATGTTTTCATATAATTTGCTCATAGTATCCAGCATATTGGTGTATACTTTCTCGTACCATCCAGTCGCATGGTGCCTTTTGGAATGAGACATACCTCAGCTTTTTTCCACATGTTTGGAAAACTCTGACCGTCTAAGACAGGGCTGTCCAACACGTGGCCCGCGGGCCGCATGCGGCCCGCCAGGATATTTTTGCGGCCCGAGGATCGAATTCCCCACCAGTCCTGATCCGCTCCTCTCCTTTTCTACCTAGGCCCTCCGGTCTGACACGCTGAACTGTCTAACGGAGTATGCCTCCAACCCTTACCAGACCACGCTTAAAGGGAAATGACGTGTTGTACTGTCAGCCCGAGAAGTTCAAATTTTCCGCAAAAGGAAGACCGCTAAATTCGATTTTACCTTAATTGTTGAACTTTCGTGGGAAATCGAATCCCTAAGGCTTTAACCCTGTCTTAATACGCTGTACTGTCTTACAGGGCTAATTTTTAAAAGCAAATCCCGGCGCCCCGAGAGGTGAAATACTTCTCACGACCTCATTTTACTAATAATTAAACCTGTAACCTGTAGGAATCGCAGCCTCTACCCCGCTTCTGAGCGGCTAGAGTCCTGTAGCCCTTCATAAACTCACCTGCAGGGTTCCTTTTTGGCAATTGAAAGTCGAATTCCTGGACTTCGACGTTCGATTCCGCAGCACGCAAATTCGCTACCGGGAGAATGTCAACATCATTTTCCGGCTCAAGGCGAATAAATTCGATCTGCAGGATTTGACACCGCGTTCGCTCCAAAAACGATAGCCGTCGTAAGGTATCAGCAACCTCTGCACCAGGATTTAGGCACTAATGCCCGCCCCAGGTAACCTTTAAAATCGCTAAATTCACCGGAAAATTACAGCTTAAAATCATTGCTGAATGGAAGGTCAAGTTTCCAGGAACAAAAGATCTACTCAGCCCATTTCCCGAAGAATCGGCTTGCGTACCGGCGGACTACCAATAGGGACCCGAAACACTCTAGTCCAGAGAAATTAGACAAAATAAAAGCAAAACTTCGGAAAAATTCCCGGAAAGCTGGATTTTGGTATGAGCCTTGATATTGTGATTCTAAAGAAAATGTCAAAAGTCCTCATCGATTCGAGTGCCGCTAAAAATTTTAAGGGGGGGCAAAGGTTACCAAAAACGGTATTTCTTGAATATCTCGTTAACGGTCACTTTTACAGAAAAAATATTGATTATCAAATTTGTAGCTTACAAAATTGATTAATGAACAAGTTCACTATAATTTTTTTTTAAATAAACATTTTTCAAACTAAACCAAACGTGGAATATGCCTACTGGGGACACCACATGAAAAAAACGCACCTTGTACTCTACCTCGAAGGTGGTGTGGAAAAGAGTGCACGTTTCAACTCTGTAAATCGAATTATCTCCAAAACGGTTACCTTTACGAATAAAAGTCATGATATCTTTATTGTTAAAAATTTTATAGGCTACAAATTTGATAATCAATATTTTTTCTGTAAAAGTGACCGTTAACGAGATATTCACGAAATACCGTTTTTGGTGACCTTTGCCCCCCCTTAAAATTTTTAGCGGAACTCGGATCGATGAGGACTTTTGACATTTTGTTTAGAACCACAATATCAAGGCTCATACCAAAATCCAGCTTTCCGGGAATTTTTCCGAAGAGCAATGTCTAATTTCCCTGGACTACTCGCCGGTGCATTGAGTTGCAGCTCGACGAACGAAACCTGACACCGTTCCAGAAGAACATGTTAATTTTAAATAATGTACAACTCAGATTTATTTTTAATTAATCATTGTAACTAGCTAAAAACATTATATTTGTTTTGGTAATTATCTGGTGTTTTATCTAATCGAATATATATTTGAGTAAACGTATTTCTTTGATTTGAGCTTAACTCGAGGGGTAAATCTTTGACGCTCTTAGTAAGAGGGTGAAACGTCACATCTTTATACGTAAATTTACATTAATTGATGTAATTTTTTTGTTTTGTCGGTATCTCAGGAACGGAAAAGAATTAACTTAAAGTGAATATGATTTTTTTTGTTTAGAATCACTTTTAGAACATATGGTGTAAGTTTGTCCGTTACCTCAGGGAACACTCTGTATATCTCTTTTATGTTTCAATGCTTTTTGTAATGTAACCTAAGCTTCTTGAATAAATAAAAATAAGTATTGAAATATACACGTTTTATATTTATTACAAATCACTCACAAAGTCGCATGCGACACATTTTATGATGCGGCCCTCATAACCTTCAAATTTTTTACAGTGGCCCTTGGGACTTTTGAAGTTGGACAGCCCTGGTCTAAGAGATTGTTCATTATCTGTAGTATACTGTCTGGAATGAATTGGACCATTTGTTTTAGTGCTTCAGGTGTAATCCTATCCGGCCCCGGTGCTCTCTTTGTCCTTAATTTATCTGCTGCTACCGTCAGTTCTTCCCTACTAAACGGTGTCCTTACTTGTACTCTGTGCCTGCCTATCCGATGGTCATCTCTCCTGGGAAAGAGTTCTTCCAAGGTTGCAATTATCTCCCCCTTATCGATGTCGTAAGGACTAGGTAGGTTTTTGAGATGTCTCGTAACTATCTGGTAGCCTTCGCCCCAGATATCATTGTCGAGTTGGTTGCAAACGGTCTTCCAGTGTGACTTCTTAGATCTGTTTATAGTAGTTTTATATGCTTTTTTCGCGATCCTATATTGCTCTTCAAGATTTTCCAGTCAAACGATGTCAATTTCACGCCCTCTCGCTCTTGTCAGCCTCCTACGAATTCTATTACATTTTTGACGCTTGTCCGCTATTTCCTCATTCCCCCAGTCTTGCCCTAAGTGCTGTTGTGAGCTTCCTACTGGAAAATTCTTCTACTGTTTTAATAATCTCTGTAATATTACCTAGGTTTAAATCTTGGTTCTGTATCACTGTGAGGAGAGCTTCCCTAAAGAAACTTGTATTGAGCGTTACTGTGTCTTTGAATCTAGATCAGGGCTGTCCAACTTCAAAAGTCCCAAGGGCCACTGTAAAAAATTTGAAGGTTATGAGGGCCGCATCATAAAATGTGTCGCATGCGACTTTGTGAGTGATTTGTAATAAATATAAAACGTGTATATTTCAATACTTATTTTTATTTATTCAAGAAGCTTAGGTTACATTACAAAAAGCATTGAAACATAAAAGAGATATACAGAGTGTTCCCTGAGGTAACGGACAAACTTACACCATATGTTCTAAAAGTGATTCTAAACAAAAAAAATCATATTCACTTTAGGTTAATTCTTTTCCGTTCCTGAGATACCGACAAAACAAAAAAATTACATCAATTAATGTAAATTTACGTATAAAGATGTGACGTTTCACCCTCTTACTAAGAGCGTCAAAGATTTACCCCTCGAGTTAAGCTCAAATCAAAGAAATACGTTTACTCAAATATATATTCGATTAGATAAAACACCAGATAATTACCAAAACAAATATAATGTTTTTAGCTAGTTACAATGATTAATTAAAAATAAATCTGAGTTGTACATTATTTAAAATTAACATGTTCTTCTGGAACGGTGTCAGGTTTCGTTCGTCGAGCTGCAACTCAATGCACCGGCGAGTAGTCCAGGGAAATTAGACATTGCTCTTCGGAAAAATTCCCGGAAAGCTGGATTTTGGTATGAGCCTTGATATTGTGGTTCTAAACAAAATGTCAAAAGTCCTCATCGATCCGAGTTCCGCTAAAAATTTTAAGGGGGGGCAAAGGTCACCAAAAACGGTATTTCGTGAATATCTCGTTAACGGTCACTTTTACAGAAAAAATATTGATTATCAAATTTGTAGCCTATAAAATTTTTAACAATAAAGATATCATGACTTTTATTCGTAAAGGTAACCGTTTTGGAGATAATTCGATTTACAGAGTTGAAACGTGCACTCTTTTCCACACCACCTTCGAGGTAGAGTACAAGGTGCGTTTTTTTCATGTGGTGTCCCCAGTAGGCATATTCCACGTTTGGTTTAGTTTGAAAAATGTTTATTTAAAAAAAAATTATAGTGAACTTGTTCATTAATCAATTTTGTAAGCTACAAATTTGATAATCAATATTTTTTCTGTAAAAGTGACCGTTAACGAGATATTCAAGAAATACCGTTTTTGGTAACCTTTGCCCCCCCTTAAAATTTTTAGCGGCACTCGAATCGATGAGGACTTTTGACATTTTCTTTAGAATCACAATATCAAGGCTCATACCAAAATCCAGCTTTCCGGGAATTATTCCGAAGTTTTGCTTTTATTTTGTCTAATTTCTCTGGACTAGAGTGTTTCGGGTCCCTATTGGTAGTCCGCCGGTACGCAAGCCGATTCTTCGGGAAATGGGCTGAGTAGATCTTTTGTTCCTGGAAACTTGACCTTCCATTCAGCAATGATTTTAAGCTGTAATTTTCCGGTGAATTTAGCGATTTTAAAGGTTACCTGGGGCGGGCATTAGTGCCTAAATCCTGGTGCAGAGGTTGCTGATACCTTACGACGGCTATCGTTTTTGGAGCGAACGCGGTGTCAAATCCTGCAGATCGAATTTATTCGCCTTGAGCCGGAAAATGATGTTGACATTCTCCCGGTAGCGAATTTGCGTGCTGCGGAATCGAACGTCGAAGTCCAGGAATTCGACTTTCAATTGCCAAAAAGGAACCCTGCAGGTGAGTTTATGAAGGGCTACAGGACTCTAGCCGCTCAGAAGCGGGGTAGAGGCTGCGATTCCTACAGGTTACAGGTTTAATTATTAGTAAAATGAGGTCGTGAGAAGTATTTCACCTCTCGGGGCGCCGGGATTTGCTTTTAAAAATTAGCCCTGTAAGACAGTACAGCGTATTAAGACAGGGTTAAAGCCTTAGGGATTCGATTTCCCACGAAAGTTCAACAATTAAGGTAAAATCGAATTTAGCGGTCTTCCTTTTGCGGAAAATTTGAACTTCTCGGGCTGACAGTACAACACGTCATTTCCCTTTAAGCGTGGTCTGGTAAGGGTTGGAGGCATACTCCGTTAGACAGTTCAGCGTGTCAGACCGGAGGGCCTAGGTAGAAAAGGAGAGGAGCGGATCAGGACTGGTGGGGAATTCGATCCTCGGGCCGCAAAAATATCCTGGCGGGCCGCATGCGGCCCGCGGGCCACGTGTTGGACAGCCCTGATCTAGATGATGCCCTAGCCTTGTTACCCTTCATGGTAAATAGCTATTAACATATGTAGGAATGTTATGAGTGTCATAACTGCCGCAGATGTTGTTTTGAAATTCGATCTCGTAGAGCGAGGATTTTAAGACATCTAAGGCTGTTATGATTCATAACATCCGTGGTATGTTTAATAGTTTATCGGTTGCAGTGTGGTAATAGTTGCCATGTACGGTAAAGGTTTATTGCCATACAGATATAGTTATGACTTAGTTATCAGCCTACTGTTGTATAGGTAAACAAAGGCTTAATATCCTGAAACTCATAAACTTATGTAGGCTCAGAGATTGCTCTACTGCCACTTCCCACTCTGCTACGTTGCTTGCCAGCTTTGACGTGGCAATTGTAATATGTATGAATGATAAACTACTTCACCTTACAAAAGTCCGCTTTACTTCATCGTTAAGAGCCGATATGTTTAACGATACCATCCATTCCCTTCTCCTATATACTACGGACGAGCCCCAAAGTGTAGACTTCATTTTTAGATCACCGATCACCGTCTCTCATGATTTCGTCGATAATCGTCTTAAAATCCTGAGGAGGTGCATTAGGTGAAAAATAGCAGTTGTATATTGTGCAATCCTTAAATTCAACTATGTATCCATTTTTGCGTAGTGTCTTTGAATACCAACTTTTTTATTCCTTACATACAGTGCCACGTCTAACCTAAGATCATGTACTGATCGTTTATTTGCCACCAACTTTTTATTTGGTTCCTGATAACATATAATGTTGGTGTTCCACCGTTCTGCAGCTGCTTAGACTGAATTGTGTGCAGCCCAGCCCTCCCGACGTTAATCTGTATAACTCGCATATTGGCTACAATTCCAGTACCCTATCTTCGTAGCCGTAGCTTTAGCTCTCTCCTCTATTAATTTCCTAAAATGCGGACACCTTGTTTGATCTGACCTATGTCCCGGAGCGTTACAACTGGTACAGAATTTCTCGTTTTTACATTCCTTAGCTCTATGTCCTTCTTTCCGCAGTTTATACACTGCTCGGATCTATCCGTACCGCTGATTGCCGCTGTTCGGTTACCAAATTCCAGGCATTTGTAGCATCTCATTATGTTCACTCTGCTTCTTAGTTTACAGGTTACAGGGCACCCATCCAATAGTTATATCTTCTTCTTTCAGTGGCTCTCGTGACCGAGGTTGGCAATCTTCAATACAACCTCTACTTTGTCAACAGCTGTCCTAAACAGCGATGTACTGTTTATCCCATACCACTCTCTAAGATTTCTTAACCAAGATATTCGTCTTCGGCCGACACTCCTTTTGCCTTGGATTTTTCCTTGCATTATGATTTGGGGGATTTGATATCTATCATGTCGCAGTACATGCCCTAGGTATTCTAGTTTCGTTTTCTTGATGTGCCGTAGTAGTTCTGGCTCTTTTCTCCTTCTATGAAGCACTTCCTCATCTCTTACTCGATGAACACAGGGAATCATCAACATCCTCTGATATACCCACATCTCGAATGATTCTATTTTTTTTGTGCTCTTCTTATTAAGTGTCCACGCCTCATTTCCATACAACATAATAGAAAACACATAACAGCGAACAAATCGCATTCTCAGTTGTAGATCTAGCTTCCTATTACTCAATAATCCCGGCATTTTAATAAATGCTTGTCTTGCCTGTTCAATTCTCGCTTTTATTTCCACTCAACAGTCACACTGATCGTTCCCAGATATTTAATTTTGTGTACATTGTCAAGAGGGGTGTTTCTAATTAAAATTTGTGGCTGTGGAATTTGTTGTTTAGAAACCACCATAATTTTCGTCTTCTTAATATTCATCGTCAGTCCATATCTTTCACTAGTCTTCGTCACTCGATTTACTATGGCTTTATTCGGTTCTCTAGCCAGGATACTTGTAATCGCAACCGTAGCGTTTTTGTTTCCTCTATGGTTCGGTCTTAAAAAGATATTATCTTAATAGTGAAGTATTTATAATCGTCCCAATCATTTAAAATTTGTGCAACAATTTGAAAACGAATCTCTGGATGACGTTTGTGGGTTTTGTACAAACAATATGAAACGGCTCTGAATAAGTAGTTGCCATAACCTACTATTTCCACTGTAATTTTAAATTTATTGTTTTAATAAATATTCTTGGAGCAGACACTGAAACCATGGAAGAGGAAGTGTGAAGGAATGGGAGTACCAGTGGGAGACGAACATCTATACACGCTGAGTTTTGCGGACGACCAAGTTGTCATAGCACAGGACGAGGATGATCTCAGCTATATGGTAAGGAAATTGGAGGAAGAGTATACAAAAAATGGGTTGGAGATAAACTTCAAGAAGACAGAATATTTAAGCACAACAGAAGAAAAAGTAAAACATTTAGAAATGGAGGATGGCCAAGAAATAAAAGGGACTGAAAAGTACAAATACCTGGGATTTATAATATCAAAAGATGGGAAAACGGAACAGGAAATTAAGAAAAGATTAGGACAAACCAGAAATTGCATAAAACAGCTGAATCCAGTCCTGTGGGACAGACACATTACCAGAAACACTAAAACAAGAATATATAATACTATGGTACGCAGTATAGCAACATATGGAGCGGAAATCTGGATAATAAATAAACATATGGAAAAGAAGATCAACGCAACCGAGATGGAATTCTGGAGAAGGAGTTGTAGACTTACAAGGATGGACAGGGTGAGAAATGAAGAGATAAAGAGAAGAATGGGAGTAGAAAAAGACTTATACAGCTACATCGAAGAAAAGAAATTGACTTGGTACGGACACGTTAGAAGAACAGATAGAAACAGGTGGATAGCGAGAGTAACAGATTGGAGCCCTATAGGAAGAAAAAAGAGAGGTAGGCCTCGAAGGTCATGGAGGGACGAAATAGATGAGGCGATGGAAAGAAGAGACCTGGAGGAAGGAGAGTGGCAGGATAGAGATCAATGGAGAAAATGGTTGAGAGAAGGAAGACAGCGACAGCTGTAGATATCCTACATATATATATATATATAAATGTAATGTAATGGTTGCATATAATAATAAACTGCTCAACTACAGGTCTAAAGAGTAGCTTCAGCACTGCGAAAACATTAAGTATTATAGTGCACCCAGAATGTGTAGTTCAAAACGTGACCACCGAACTTCTGTAGATGGCGCCAAGTGGACAAGCCGCCACTGTGCTACAATGCTTGGAAATTTTGCAAAGTGGAAAATCGCCACCTTTCGCCAAAACCAAATAGCGCATGAAGGTGCTCGGGACCTTAGCAACAACTTTGCCCCCTTTCAAAATTTCGATATCTGTAGCCGTTCGAAAGTTACAGGCGATCCAGACAGACGGACGGACGGACGGACGGACGGACGGACAAAACGTTCGCATAAGTAAGCTGAAGCTACTAATAATGGTGAGGCACTAACACCCTATGAAGGAGCTTAGCCTGCAAGGCGGAAATATAAGAAGGTTAATTTATTCAATAATAAAAATAGTACAAGGGTTTGATATTGTATTAAAAGCATGATTAAAATATTTCATTATTAAATTACAAAAGATGAATTTAAGTAGACTATTAAAAAGGGAAATCAAAATTATTAATATGTCCCTATTTGGTAAAATAATGAAATTGAATTTAAATTCAGTTGAACAATGCAAAATAAGAAACAGAAAGGTTCTAACATGATTTAAATATTATGTGAATCAAATACTTATTTGAATAATATTCAATATATCGGGTGTTAAATAAATGTGATGACAGATTATATAGAGTGTTAGACTTTAAAAAATATGCAAAAACAATATCGCTATGGAGAATTAATTAATTAATTTTGTGGACAAGTAAATTTTGACGAGAAAAACATGTAATAATTTTGTAAACGGCTGAAAAACCTTTATGATATGATATTTTTATTTATTTGGTATGTAAAGGGTTGTACATTATATTAAAATTGTCGAGAAGAGCTAAAAAATGAAATTGTAAAAAACAAGAATATATGGTGATGTCATGGAGGACAATGGATATGGTGACAATGTCATATGTTAAACAGCTATAATCTACAAAAGCAATTTCTGGAATTGGAAGCAAGACTGAGTTTATTGTCAATTAATTATATCATTTGAAGTGGATAACGGGAGCTGCCTTTACTGGAAGCAGGTAGGTACATCAAGTTTCTTAGCAGAGTGTATATCTTATGAATTGCATTAAAGGTTTTCATTTACTGGTATTGTAATTGGCCAAGCTTGTTATTGAAGTGACGTCTTGCGACTTGCACCTGACTGAGGTTGGTGTTGCTGGGTTGTCTGCAGCTTGTGAGAGTTGGAAAGGAAAAATTCCGGTTGCTGATCGTGGGTATTTGCGATCTTGTTGGTGGAAGTCACAATTATCCTGTC
This sequence comes from Agriotes lineatus, assembly GCA_940337035.1. Classification (NCBI taxonomy): domain Eukaryota; kingdom Metazoa; phylum Arthropoda; class Insecta; order Coleoptera; family Elateridae; genus Agriotes; species Agriotes lineatus. Next base: position 88,578 of record CALNHX010002192.1, read on the forward strand.
ATATTTGGCTGGGCAACGTTTGTAGTTGCTGGTAATTGATTACATCCATACTGGGATTTGTACGAACATTAGGAAACTTCTGTGAGTGTACGGCATGGATTAGTGAAGGAGCAGATCGAGGTCCTTAGACAGGTGACAGCTGCAGGTATTTATTGAGCAAACTAAAAGTAAGCATTAAAAAAGCAAAGTGAGGTAATTACAAAGGGATTATCATCTTTATTGAATGACAGTTAGTGTAACGAATGGGTATTGTTGAAAGATTTTCAATTTGCATAATTTGAAGTGACATTGACGGTCGTAGAAGTTGTCACATAATTTTGAAATAAGTTTTCATTAAACAAACGATTTTTGCAGGAATAACAACAGTCTTGATAATGTGCCAACCGACCTGTTTTTTAGAGTAATTATGTTCTGCTGGAGTTTTAGTAATTTAGTAACATTTAACTTTAATAATTCAATAAAAGAGCATATAAATTACTTAAATTCATCTTAAAAGAGAATTTGTGGTAAATATGTTAAGAGTAGGAACCAACTGATTTTTCTACCCACTTTTGAAAAATATCGCTGTTCATATTTTTGTGGTAATCTCGATGTTTATTTGTTGAGTCTAGAAGAAGGTCACACCCCCTAGGAAACCACCAGAAGAGCGTGCATGTAGCACTGTAAATCTCTTAACTTCTGATTTCAATCTCTTATTATTAGCACACCAATTATCATCTTTCCACCACATTCGTATCATGCTTCCGTGCTACGTAAATAAAAGTGGCGTCAACACTGTGATCCATTATAACTATGCCATATGGAGGCAAATTAGGTAGAAGTTGCTTTTCTAGCCACTGCATGAATTTTGTATGATCCATGTCATCATATCACCTGATTTACTTTTCGACTTAAAAATTAGTAATCCATTATCTATAAAGCTATTTCAACCATCTGCATAAACCATCGTAGTACCTCTGACAACTTCTTTCACATTCATGCACGCCAGGTTTCTTTTCGGATTGCCAATGCTATATGATGTATAAATGTAGGTTTCGTCTAAAAAAGCAACGGGGTTCTTCTGGTCACCTAGCTTTCATTCAGCATTGGTGTCACTTCACTGGGTTAAGTTGCAGCGTTATTGCTTAATACTGAGGAGTTTTTCAGACGTAGGTCTCGCAGCCAAGTAATTCACTAGGTCACAAAGTTGACTAGAATAAGCAAAACACGGCACCAATACTTTGTATTTATAGCTGTGGACTTGACTCAATTTTGTAATACAATCCCAAATACTGAGGTGTGCCCATCTGTGAACTGACAACGGACATAGACTACAAATGTGTTAAAGTGTAGTTAGGCCTGGCTACCTCGTTCAGACTTTATCCTTTATCCCTTCAACAACTTCCAACCTCTTCAGCATGTACCTGGTTGTAACAATCTACAAGTTACGTTTTTTCTGAGGTACTTCCTAAAAGTGCAAGAAATTAAGAAGACTTCAGACACTTTGACTTAAATTAGGCTTTATTTTGGCTGACGTAAGTCGCTATCAGAAATTACGAATGTTTTTATCTGTATCGATATATTTGAAATTTCTCTCCATGCCAGATGAAAACAATATCAATCTTGTGCCTCGTTCCAAAACGACTATAACTAATTTTCATAAGCGGTGTTACAAATAGTAATTAACCTAAGAAATGTTGGGACATATAGCAAAACTATGAATACCCACTGGTCGATTCTTACAAAAACGAAACTGTTCAACAAAGAAAATTATTTAAAGAATTTTATATACAGGGTGGTCCACTTTTTTGTAGCAGGACTTTAATAGTAGACAAAAAAACTTATTTCAAAGCGAAAATTTCATATGAACATAGGCTTTGAAACTCTTCGTTTTAAAGATACAGGGCGTTGAAATTTTCGAAAATATATCATTTTCTTTTTACAGTATCCCAACCAGGTGAGATAATTAAACGAAATTTGGTGTGCAGCTCTATCATAAATGGTACTACATTCTGTGACAATATCAAGGCTCTCAATCGACCAGTGGCGGAGATGTGGAGTTTCGCGATCAATAAATTTAATAATTCACTATTACGACCCTGTTCAAAATCGAAATTGTTATTTTTTTTAAAAAAGCGTTTAATTCCCTACAAAAAATGTTTCTTTACATTTCCCCGTATCTCCCACGTTTGCTTAGCAATTTTCAATAGTTGGGTCAAATTCATGTTTTTTATTCAAAATAAACTCGAACTAGTTTTGGGTTAGAATATTCTAATTAAATAAGTTTCATTCTTTATTACTTATTACTGGATATTGAAAATAAAGTTCTTTAATTTCTTCTTCCATTATTAGCATAAGTACGAAAAACGGCTAGCATTTCCTTATTTTGTAAAGAAAAGTGAATATTCTATCCCAAACCTAGTTCGAGTTTATTTTGAATAAAAAACATGAATTTGACCAAACTATTGAAAATTGCTACGCAACCGTGGGAGATATAGAAAAGTGTAAAGAGACAGTTTTTGTAGAGAATTAAACGCTTTTTTTTTAAAATAAACAATTTCGATTTTGAACAGGGTCGAACTAGTGAGTTTTTAAATTTATTGATCGCGAAACCCCACATCTCCGCCACACCATTTAGGATAGAGCTGCACACCAAATTTAGTTTAATTATCTCACCTGGTTGGGATACTGTAAAAAGAAAATGATATTTTTTCAAAAATTTGAACGCCCTGTATCTTTAAAACGAAGAGTTTCAGGGCCTATGTTTATATGAAATTTTCGCCTTGAAATAAGTTTTTCTGTCTACTATTAAAGTCCTGCTACAAAAAAGTGGACTACCCTGTATAGTATTTGTTGTGGATGCGGAAAATACTATATCGGTGAAACATCCAGGCCTTTAGAAGTTAAGGATAATGAACATAAAAATTTAATTAAATAGTACCAGATTGACAAATCCAAAATACAATATCATAACACAGATATCTTATCTAAAGAACTAATATCTACTAGACGTAAAATTGAAGAAACCGCGTATATTCTACTTAGCAAGCAGATTTGCCAGAGACTGATTTAGCTTTTTTCCGCTTCGAAGCTGAAAATGTTCCTGCCACTCTTGTCTTACTAAATTTACAAATTCATAATAATAATAATAATACATCTTATTCCATAATTCAAATATGCAATTTATACTTTAAACATACAAAAATATTCGTGGAACCTTAAGATGAAGTTCAGAATCCTGCTTTTCAACTTCACCTTAAATATAATTCAAAGCAGAACTTAAAAAAATTGTGCAACTACTCTTCAGTTAATGGTGACGTAAGACGCTACGTAGGTATTTATTAAAACATCCATAAAATTAACGAAATTCAATGCAATGTAAGACTAAACATCAAATTACATTGAGACAATCACTGAGTATGAAGTAAATACTTGAAGAAGGCGAGTTTAAATCAAAGGTAATTTTTTGTAAGAAGCGGGTAATTTGTTTAATACATTTACAATTGTAAGAAAATAATCTTTCTAAAAGGGATGTTTTATGTAGATGAACAGTTAGAGTCCATTTATGTCTTAAATTTAAATTATGTACGTCAGAGTTATATGTCATTTTATTATAAAGATAAGGCGACTACTTTTCTAAAATTATTTTCAAAAAGAGCAACTAACTTTAAAGGAATTTTCTGTGTTTCATGTTTAGCCAATTTGTGTCAAAAAGTGTATGCAAAATATGTTATTTTTTACTTCCTTTTACAATAAAGGAAGTATTGGATTCACCAAAAAAATTTGAAATTGAGTTTTCCACTGATCGTCCCCTGAACCCAAAAAATATGTTTTTGCACTTCCGAGACTAAAGTTGATACTTTAGTCCCCGTAAACAAGGACTCAAGTAGCTCATTTAATCCCTAAGGACTAAAGTAAAAAAGATACCGTAACTATGGTAAATTTATGTACACACGAGGTTAGTAGGTTAGGTTTTGTTTGTCATTTGACACACATGACGCAAAACTTAACCTGCAAATCTCGAATTTGACATATACTGACAATACACTTCAGTACTGCCAACTGATTCAGGCTATCCAGGACTTGCAGCAATTCAGTTTTTAATAAATTGTAATTGTCAGTTTCCAAATCGACAGATTCCAAATTTTGGAAATGTTTGATGATAATGTTCCCAAAAGTGCAAAAATAGCGTATATACCTCGGGTGCCTAAATCCCTTGAGTCGTGTTGCCCTCGGGCATCGTCTCGAGGTAACAAACTCCACTCGCGGGATTAAATGGTGCACTTTAGTCCCTCATGATATAATATACTATTTTGTTCATTGGTCTATCAGTCTGTGTATCTGTCTGTCTGTGAACAGAATATCTCAAAAATGAAATAGGTATAACGTTGAAACTTGATATATAAGTTTTGTCTACTATCGAGATGCGACAGCAAGCTTTTGAAGAAAATCGCATAACCGGAAGTATGGTGTTTACTATTGCGATTTTTTAGTTTTTTTTTCGATTTTTTCAAAACGGCTTTAACGATGTTTTTCAAAATTTACATTTTTATTACATTTTTTAATGTGTATTGATGTGAGATAGGTGATTTTCCAGTTGAATACCTCTAAAATGCCCGGTATATTATGACATTTTTGAATTCGGCTTAAAATTTTGGAGTAAATTTGTCTTTTCAACTAACTCTCTATTTTGTACGGTTTCTGTAGAATTTGTAATTTTTGAAATTTTTTGACAAATGCTTAAAATTAAAAATCAAATTTTTAACCAATTATAAGATCACTGTAAAAGAAAGTTGTGTGCGTGTATCTCACCAGATTTTTACCGTGGATATATCTCAAGCATACATTTTGCATTCTTTGAATTCGTTTAATGGTCTCAACATCTAAACAGGAATCATAAATTTCCGAACAAAACCTAAAATGGTAAAGAACAACAGATTCACAGAGAGCCGTTTAGACTGCTTTTTGAGGAATGACCTGTGTGGATAAAGTATTCTAAAATTGCCATATGTTTTTCGAATGTATATGAAAATTTGTTGTTTACATTTAAAACTATTGTCGAATATAAGACCCAGATTTCTTGCTTCATCAATAACAGGTATTAATTTATTATTTATGAGAAGGCTAAGTATGTTTTTCGTGATATCACATTAATTTCTACTTCCAAACATCACAAAACAAGATTTCTCAGGATTTAATATTAAGGCAATGTTGTTGGATTGCCTTTGCTAATAAATTAATATCACTGTTTGTGGTAGAAACTGCATTATCGAAATTTTCCGGTGAAAAAGAGGCGTGCATATGCAATTAACAGGTTTTAACATAATGATACAACCTGAGAGTATAAATGGGCCGAAGAATAGTTCCTTGTGGAACATCTCTTTGAACAAGTCGAGCTGTAGACATTCGACCATCAATCATAGCCTGTTGACTTCAGTTAGAAAGGTAGTTTTTCATTAGGGTAAGAAGGTTCAGACCAAGACCAATGTAATTTGAAACAGTTATTAAAAATTCATGACTAATAGTATCAAACACTTTACTAAAATCTTAATACTGTTAATTTTTCAGCATCAGAAGCAGATATCACCATCATCAATTACGTTTAGCAAATCCGTAACATAACTATGAGATGGTCTAAACCCTGACTGAGAAATTTGAAGGATATTATAATTATTTAAATGTTGGCGTAACCGTTAGTGTTTATTTATATTTCTTTTTAAAGCTTTGAAAATTTCTGCAGTATAGGTACTGATGGGCCGTAAATATTTATAAGCTTTAACTTTATTTATTTTGGGAAAAAAATCACAATTACTTTTTCCAAGAATTTGGAAAAATATTCAGTAGTTGTATCCCTAGTGCATTCTGTATATTCGAGTATTTCTCGAGAACGCAAAGCGTTCTCGAGAAATACTCGAATATACAGAATGCACGCGGGGAATATTGCAAGACTATTTCTCGAAGAACTGACATCCTTTGTATACCATACTATTCATTTTTAAAGAGTTTTCAGTTTTCTTTCTGAAATTTCTTGTGTACCTAGCTGGTTTGCTCTTCTTCCCGCAAGCACTTGTGCAAATAATATTGCACTAGTGCAAAATATTCGCTGTATTCGACTCTGATTCGTTCAAATTTTGAAAATTGATTGATGAGATTGGTTTATATTATCTGAGGGAAATAGTCAGTAGTTAGGTATATCCCTAGCGCATCTGTATATTCGCTTTGCGTTCTCGAGAAATACTCGAATTATTCAGAATGCTGGCGGGGAATATTGCAAGACTATTCCCCGAAGAAATGTCATCCTTTGTATGCCATATTATTCCTTTTTAAAGAGTTTTCAGTTTTCTTTCTGAAATTTCTTGTATACCTAGCTGGTTTGGTTTTCTACCCTCAAATACTCGGGTATTGCACTTATGCAAAATATTTGCTGTATTCGATTCTCATTGGTTCAAATTTTGAAAATTGATTGATAGGATTGGTTTATATTATGTGAGAGGAATAATCTGTGTTATGCAGCAGTTTAGTATACAGTGTGAATAATGTAAGACTATACATTAAAAACTTTATTTTAGCATATACAATTTATCTATGCTAGTAACAATTGTTGGTATTGAAATTACAATGGAAATAATCCAGTTTCAATTAGTTTCTATAGTCATTCTGTTGTTATTTTGTTTATAAACACCATGGTAACATTAAGTAAATACCCTACGTCTAATTTTGCACAATTCAACCATGTATAGTCTTACATTATTCTCACGGTATATGCTTACTAAACGGTAGTATGTACGGACAACACAGTTTGATCATATTGATGGTTATACCGTCTATACCCTCTGCACTACTTTTTACACTTCTAATTCAATTTTTTCCTTCTTCACGCCAACAGTAGCGAAGGAAAGTTTTTCTGATGTAATTTCATTATTACGACAAAAATCTAAAAGCATTTGATCAGAAGTACTGTGAGGTATAGAGTCAACAAAATAGTATGTTATAATACTAGTGTATGAGTACGCCTTTAAAGCACGTGCGACGAGTTTAAGAGCACGACGCGAAGCGGAGTGCTTTTAACTTCGCTAGTGCTTTAATGGCACTTATACACGTGTATCATACGCTACTTTTTCTACGATCGTAACAGAAATATAAAAACTTAGTTCGGTGAAACTTTATCCGTCAGATTGTGTTCTAGGTTCTAGGTTATGTAAACATTCAAATTTACGGAAAAACGTGTTTTAATATAGTATTAAAACACGTCACCAATGGCAACGTTCGAAAAAGACGTAATAGAAACTGTGTAAAAAGTTGTCAATTTGACACGATCGTAGAAAAACTCATTTACTTCTTGAATATTAATTATTAAGTGTTTTCGGAATAGAATTTTGTTTTTTTATGCTTACATTTATTAAATTCAGTTATTTTCAAATAGCACTTGTGCGTCCAATTCCAAGTTTATACTTGATGTACGCTTTCTTTTCATTTTGAATTGCAAGATTAGTAAAATTACACAAACTTTTATAATATTCCCAGTGCGCGGGGTTCTTAGATTTTTTATATTTTGATTTTGTCTTATTTTTAAAATTTATTAATAAATTAACATTATCAGTAAACCAAGGTGCTGGTTTGTTCTTAATTTTAACTGTTATCCACGGGGCATGCGGGTCAAAAAGGTATGTAATATACTTATTTAACATTTTTATTTGGCATCAATAATATCCCGCTCATAAAACACACAATGTAAAAGTAACTTCTGTTGGTGACAGAAGTAATTAAAATTAAAATATAAAAATTGTGAAACGTGCGTATAATAGGACTTAGTTAAACTCGCTAGTTGATATTTTGCAAAAACCTGTTTCATGATCGGATAATTTGTTTCCACATACTCCTGTTTCAATGATTCAGCTGGTATCCGGTGTAATTATGAGATCTCCAATGGACTGCTATTTCCAGATATTTTAGTAGGCTCTGTAATAATTTGTTTCAAACCTAAAGAATATAACATACTAGCAAGATGCCCGTTCTTCGTACGCACTACAAATGTTTGTTTTTACGTCTAAATCTTAAATGAATTTTAGAGTGCCCCCCTTCCGTCTCACTCAATATGCTAAACTAACAAAGGCTGAAAGACAATATTGTAGGTAAGAAAGAAACAATATTCTTCCGAAAAAGTTCTCCTTACAGTAATTTACGATATAAGTGCGTAAAGCTAGTCTCTAGTCACGAGTGGGGCAGAGTTAAAAGGCCGGTAGGCGAGCGCTTTACGCATGTGTATCGTACAATATTTTATCTACGATAGAATCTAGAAAACACGGTGCTACCATTTGCGCACTCGGCTGGAGCCTCGTGCGAAAATCTCCGCACTCGTTTAAAAAGACCTTCTTTACACACTAGTTGCGTAAATAACTATTATGCTTCACATACCCGCTGGAAAGGTGTATGTAACTGTCGTTCCCCTTGTATAGTTTTAGTATAACAATAAGATAAAATCAAAGATATACATATGTACTTATTAAATGTTGTATTAATAAATTATAGCAGGATACCCGTTTCCACCACTTGGGGATGGAATTTCAGAAATCCTCCTATTTTATTCTAAGAGATATTGAGAAATAGTGAAAACACAGTTTACCTATTTTCACTCCTTAGAGGTGGAATTTCGAAAAAATTTTTCAGCCCTTTTTATCCTGAAATGAAACCAAAGCGAAAAAATAATAAATTTAACCCTATACTCCTTTTCAGTTTTCTTTTTTACCACTTTAGGGGTGAAATTAAAAAAAAACCTAAAACCATTTTCTAAAGATTTGAAAACCCTTCTGTATGCCAAAAAAATGCTCTAATTCAACAACCACAGAAGATACAGGGGTTCTATAATTCACCCCGAATGCAAATTCGCACCTTTAATGGTTAATTGGGGTAAAACCTGAAACGTATTTTTAGGACTTTGCATTGGATACCTATACAAGTAAACACCAAGTCGATATTTTACCGGGTCAGTAGAATAGAGACACCTTGATTGTGATAGCTATCAATCAAATTTTGATTCGCGGTGTAATTCGCGGTTTTATTAGCGGTTTTCGCGGCTTTATTCGCGGATCTCGCGGTTTTAATTTTAATTCGCGGATTGACACAATTAATTTCGCGGTTTGATCTAATTAATTTCGCGGTTTGATCTAATTAATTTTTACATGTGCTACTGATTAAATTACGCATTAGCTTCCGATTAAGTTACGCGTCGGACTTCGGCGGCCATCTTGGATTTCTGGCCCGAATATTTGAATTTGAAATTTTTTTTCAGATTTTTTCTAAGTCCCAATTTTTGAATTTAAACTTCGCGGTGTGTCGACCATCTTTGTTTTCTGCGTGCGCACTTCGCACTGTAGTCGTTTTTAATTTTCGCGGAAATATTTTGAATTTCAAACTGCTAGATCTATCTCTCTCTTCTGCCCCCTTGGCTGTCTCTCTCATGTATTGCAGAATGGCTGTTTATATTTAAAAAAATCTCAGCCCGACCGGGATTTGAACCCCTTACGTTCGTGTTCACAAATCAACTACAACCTCTAGTGACACAGAGCCACGGAGACTGAACAAATTTTAATGTGAATAGCGGAAAGTCATTTCACTACTGTGACGCTACGAGTCTGTGTTTTAAACAACTTATTTTTTCGAAAATTTAAATTTTAAGAACTGAAATGTGCAGCTTGATGTGATTAAAGGTAGATGCAATTTTTAAAAAATTGATTTCGCCCGTGATTTCACCAGAATTAATTATTTTATTTTTATCGTTAGGCCCGGTATTACAAACAGCCAGTGAAAGTTTGCACTTCGGATTCTGCGAATATAGTCCTGAAATAGTTTAAAAATATACTCAAAATTAATTACTTATTTTATATAGCGAAACCGCTGCATCACATTATTCAAATCTCATTATAATATTATACATTTTAGCCGTTCATGAATGGATTATTGAGATTCTCATTGTCCCAACCAATGTAAATTAGAATCATACATCGAATATTTAAATCAAATAATTTAAAAACGCTACAATGAAATTTATACTGTATTTATCTTGATGCTACAATGAAATTTATACTGTATTTATAGCAAATGCTCGTTTCCTGGAATAGTCTGTTGTTGAATAATTGTTAACGGTTTAGCCTGAGGCCCTTCTCAGGGCATCGTTTAGAAAACGCCTGCCAGAACCTGTATGTTTACACGTTCTGTCAGTGTCTGTTCGACATTTTCTTGCCACCACATTGCCAAACTTATTATTTTAATATTCGTAAGAAAATAAATGCTTTATCAAGTGTGTAAAAGTAATTTTAATTTTCGTCAAAGGAAAAATCAAAATGCCCAATATAATTTTGTTACAACAAAAAATTTCATTAAACGATGCTAGTTGCAGTTTAAAAAGGACAGACCAGATCTAAAAAAACACGAGTTGATGTCGAGACTAGAGAGATACCTATTCAGAAAATATAACCTTAAACTGAAAACAACCTAACCTAACAGAAAAAGTGTCAGTTTGCATTAGGGAGTTTAGTTGCCGCAGAGGTACTGCCAACAAAATTACTAGATGATCATAGCCTCACCTGACCCAAAAATATCGCACAATTTCGTTGAAAATCTTTACAAAGCGACTTTATAGTACCGAAAAATGATGTAAAAAAGTTTTTAAGAGTTATTTCTAAGCATAATTTTGCAAACGTTTAACAAATAAACCGTAATTTTTTAAAGTACATCACACAATTATGAAGTCGTAGTTCAAGTTATATGAATTTTCGATACTTTGTATGTGAAAAAATAGCTTCAATTACTAATATTTGAATAAAAACATGCAATTTCCAAAGCATTTCGTTTAAAATTTTAGAAAATCGACGGCATCTCCCATGAAAATTTATAAAAATCGGCATCTTGTCACATTAAATTCTGCAAAAACGACAAAAAACAATATTTTTATACAACTTTCATTGAAAAATAATAAAATTTTACGAAAATACGTCTGTGTTGACGACAAATGAAAATAAATTTGAATAGAAACACGCAAAAATTACGAAAAGACGTATGTGTTGACCCCCAAAGTAACAAAAATTTGAATAAAATCACGCAATCATACAGCATCTCACATAAATTTTCGCAAATATCGACATCATGTCACATAAATTATACAAAAACTGTCATCACGTCACTTGAAATTATACAAAATACGATATTTTTATTCAACACACGATGAAAATTGAACAAAAATCACGCAATCACACATCATATCACATAAATTTACACAAAAATCGACATCATGTCACATAAATTATACAAAAACTGACATCATATCACTTGAAATTATACAAAAAACGATATTTTATTCAACACACGATGAAAATTGAACAAAAATCACGCAATTACAAGCCATCCCACATAAATTTTCACAAAAATCGACATCATGTTACATAAACTATGCATAATTTTGCAAATGTTTTACACTTTTTATAAAATGCATCGCTCAAAATTAAAAGAAATAGCAATTTCGTTGAAAAATTTGCAAATGTTTTACACTTTTTTTTTATAAAATGTATCGCACAAAATTAAAAGAAATCACAATTTTCTAAATTATATCAGGCCATTATGAAATCGTAGATTGATTTTTTGAAATTTTACACTTTGTAACTGTAAAATAACTTCAAATACTAATATTTTAGCTTTAGATTTTGTAATTATTGCAGATTCGTGAAAAACAAAAGCAGAGTAAAAATAAAAAACACAAACACTTTTGTAATAAACAAATATATTGTTCTTATTTCGTATAATACTTAATAATATAAATATAAATGTACAGCAGAATGTCTTATTTTCTAAAAATTCGCTAGCAATTTACAAAACTGTAGTTTGAGGTGCACGACATTTCAAATTAAAAAGGCTGTAAGTAATAAAATCAGAATTTCATTGTGTAATTTTAAAGTTTAAGATGCACCCAATCTAGAATTCTCTTCGTTTTTGGTGTTGATGACATCTGCCTTAGAGGCGTTTTTCTAACGGCCCTTTTTTGGAGGCGTTTCCTTATCGGCGTTCTTCTGACTGAACCTTTTTGATGTGGACTTGGATGAGTAGCTGGTGTTTTTAATTTATATTCTAAATCGGACTCGCAGTTATCAGTTTCCATTTCGGTTTTTCCTGTAGTACCAGACGGGGTTGGCTTCTTTTGCTGTTTAGGTTTAGCTAGCAGCACATTAGCAACGTTAAGGTCTTTGATGTAATCAGCAAACTGTAGGCGTCCGGGTGGATTAATAGTTTTTCGAGGCCGCAGAGTGTCGTGAATTAAATCGAATATGTTAGACGCCGGTAAAATTTCACCCTTTATAGTAACGGTACCCTTGTGATCCCAGCTCAAATCGCTTGAGGTACTCAAAATGCGTAGGAAAACTTCAGCTTTTTTCTTCAAAGTTTTGGGAAGTGTAGATAAAATAACGGCATTTGATAGGCTGTCACTGGTTGTTTCAATAGGTATTTTGATTGGCTGCCGCGCCTGGTTTGTGAAATGAAGGAATCGTTGTAAAACCTGATTGTACTGGATCCATTTATCGTGATCAGTTAATTTGGACTTTAAAACTTTTTGCATTTCGTCATCAAGCTGTGATAATATATTTTTCTCCGCATCATCGCCAGACTTAAGACGTTGGACAAATTCCGACGATACAATCAACATCTTCCGCTCTTTGTCCATTTTAGTCGAAAAGGAGCTCAGTCGTTTGTTCTGGTAGAGCCGTCGTGAATAAACTAGCTTAAAATCAAGACTTTCATAATAAATATATAACAAAAAATATGACAGGTACGGGAATCGAACCCGTATTCTCTCTCGAGATCAGAGCTTGAATCTGACGCCTTAACCATTCGGCCAACCTGCCTCACTATATAAACGAGCACTCTCTGCATAATTAAGAAAACATATAGTTTAAAAGTCTTCTATTTGCAATTTCATACAATATTTCATATAAATTAAGCCATGTACAAATTTCTAAATCGGTTTTGATATATATTTTCTCGAAAGACATGACCCTCAGCTGCCGTTTTATTATTTGTCGTGATGCGTCATCGCTGAATTTACAAGTGCCATCCTGTCTGCGATGTGACGTTTTATCGTTTTAAACGGTAGCTGAGGGTCCAATCTTTCGATAAAATATATATCAAAACCGATTTAGAAATTTGTACATGGCTTAATTTATATGAAATATTGTTTGAAATTGCATGCAGAAGGCTTTTTAAACTATATGTTTTCTTAATTATGCAGAGAGTGCTCGTTTATATAGGGAGGCAGGTTGGCCGAATGGTTAAGGCGTCAGATTCAAGTTCTGATCTCGAGAGAGAATACGGGTTCGATTCCCGTACCTGTCATATTTTTTTTTTATATATTTATTATGAAAGTCTTGATTTTAAGCTAGTTTATTCACGACGGCTCTACCAGAACAAACGACTGAGCTCCTTTTCGACTAAAATGGACAAAGAGCGGAAGATGTTGATTGTATCGCCGGAATTTGTCCAACGTCTTAAGTCTGGCGATGATGCGGAGAAAAATATATTATCACAGCTTGATGACGAAATGCAAAAAAGTTTTAAAGTCCAAATTAACTGATCACGATAAATGGATCCAGTACAATCAGGTTTTACAACGATTCCTTCATTTCACAAACCAGGCGCGGCAGCCAATCAAAATACCTATTGAAACAACCAGTGACAGCCTATCAAATGCCGTTATTTTATCTACACTTCCCAAAACTTTTAAGAAAAAAGCTGAAGTTTTCCTACGCATTTTGAGTACCTCAAGCGATGTGAGCTGGGATCACAAGGGCACCGTTACTATAAAGGGTGAAATTTTACCGGCGTCTAACATAGTCGATTTAATTCACGACACTCTGCGGCCTCGAAAAACTATTAATCCACCCGGACGCCTACAGTTTGCTGATTACATCAAAGACCTTAACGTTGCTAATGTGCTGCTAGCTAAACCTAAACAGCAAAAGAAGCCAACCCCGACTGGTACTACAGGAAAAACCGAAATGGAAACTGATAACTGCGAGTCCGATTTAGAATATAAATTAAAAACACCAGCTACTCATCCAAGTCCACATCAAAAAGGTTCAGTCAGAAGAACGCCGATAAGGAAACGCCTCCAAAAAAGGGCCGTTAGAAAAACGCCTCTAAGGCAGATGTCATCAACACCAAAAACGAAGGGAATTCTAGATTGGGTGCATCTTAAACTTTAAAATTACACAATGAAATTCTGCTTTTATTACTTACAGCCTTTTTAATTTGAAATGTCGTGCACCTCAAACTACAGTTTTGTAAATTGCTAGCGAATTTTTAGAAAATAAGACATTCTGCTGTACATTTATATTTATATTATTAAGTATTATACGAAATAAGAACAATATATTTGTTTATTACAAAAGTGTTTGTGTTTTTTATTTCTACTCTGCTTTTGTTTTTCACGAATCTGCAATAATTACAAAATCTAAAGCTAAAATATTAGTATTTGAAGTTATTTTACAGTTACAAAGTGTAAAATTTCAAAAAATCAATCTACGATTTCATAATGGCGTGATATAATTTAGAAAATTGTGATTTCTTTTAATTTTGTGCGAAACATTTTATAAAAAAAGTGTAAAACATTTGCAAATTTTTCAACGAAATTGCTATTTCTTTTAATTTTGAGCGATGCATTTTATAAAAAGTGTAAAACATTTGCAAAATTATGCATAGTTTATGTAACATGATGTCGATTTTTGTGAAAATTTATGTGGGATGGCTTGTAATTGCGTGATTTTTGTTCAATTTTCATCGTGTGTTGAATAAAATATCGTTTTTTGTATAATTTCAAGTGATATGATGTCAGTTTTTGTATAATTTATGTGACATGATGTCGATTTTTGTGTAAATTTATGTGATATGATGTGTGATTGCGTGATTTTTGTTCAATTTTCATCGTGTGTTGAATAAAAATATCGTATTTTGTATAATTTCAAGTGACGTGATGACAGTTTTTGTATAATTTATGTGACATGAAGTCGATATTTGCGAAAATTTATGTGAGATGCTGTATGATTGCGTGATTTTATTCAAATTTTTGTTACTTTGGGGGTCAACACATACGTCTTTTCGTAATTTTTGCGTGTTTCTATTCAAATTTATTTTCATTTGTCGTCAACACAGACGTATTTTCGTAAAATTTTACTATTTTTCAATGAAAGTTGTATAAAAATATTGTTTTTTGTCGTTTTTGCAGAATTTAATGTGACAAGATGCCGATTTTTATAAATTTTCATGGGAGATGCTGTCGATTTTCTAAAATGTTAAACGAAATGCTTTGGAAATTGCATGTTTTTATTCAAATATTAGTAATTGAAGCTATTTTTTCACATACAAAGTATCGAAAATTCATATAAACTGAACTACGATTTCATAATTGTGTGATGTACTTTAAAAAATTACGGTTTATTTGTTAAACGTTTGCAAAATTATGGTTAGAAATAACTCTTAAAAACTTTTTTACATCATTTTTCGGTACTATAAAGTCGCTTTGTAAAGATTTTCAACGAAATTGTGCGTTTTTATTCAAATTTTTGTTACTTTGGGGATCAACACATACGTCTTTTCGTAATTTTTGCGTATTTTTATTCAAATTTATTTTCATTGGTCGTCAACACAGACGTATTTTCGTAAAATTTTACTATTTTTCAATGAAAGTTGTAAAAAAAATATTGTTTTTTGTCGTTTTTGCAGAATTTAATGTGACAAGATGCCGATTTTTATAAATTTTCTACGTATTTTCGTAATTTTGCGTGCTTTTATTCAAATTTATTTTAATTTGTGGCCAACATACGTCTTTTCGTAAATTTTTTACAAGAAAAAATGGTTTGACTTATATTTTTACAAGTATCCCTTGTCTTATTTGCAAACGATATTGAAAATCTATTTTTTTTTCAACGAAATTGTCTGTTTTTATTCAAATTTATGGGGGACAACCATTCTTATACAATAAGACTCGGATATCTTCGGAACACGGTAGCTGAAAGCAACGCACCACCCTTTCTTACCTATATGAGTAAGAAAAAGATAGCCATACAAAAAATTATATTAGTAGACATGTTTAGTTGACAAATGTCATAATTAAAATTAGTCAAGCCTTCTCCAATACTTGCTACTATAAGCCGTTCACGATCTTTTTGGGTCAGGTGAGGCTATGATCATCTAGTAATTTTGTTGGCAGTACCTCTGCGGCAACTAAACTCCCTAATGCAAACTGACACTTTTTCTGTTAGGTTAGGTTGTTTTCAGTTTAAGGTTATATTTTCTGAATAGGTACATTGTTGCCGGATCTCTCTCTAGTCTCGACATCAACTCTTGTTCTTTTAGATCTGGTCTGTCCTTTTTAAACTGCAACTAGCATCGTTTAATGGAAATTTTTTGTTGTAACAAAATTATATTGGGCATTTTGATTTTTCCTTTGACGGAAATTAAAATTACTTTTACACACTTGATAAAGCATTTATTTTCTTACGAATATTAAAATAATAAGTTTGGCAATGTGGTGGCAAGAAAATGTCGAACAGACACTGACAGAACGTGTAAACATACAGGTTCTGGCAGGCGTTTTCTAAACGATGCCCTGAGAAGGGCCTCAGGCTAAACCGTTAACAATTATTCAACAACAGACTATTCCAGGAAACGAGCATTTGCTATAAATACAGTATAAATTTCATTGTAGCATCAAGATAAATACAGTATAAATTTCATTGTAGCGTTTTTAAATTATTTGATTTAAATATTCGATGTATGATTCTAATTTACATTGGTTGGGACAATGAGAATCTCAATAATCCATTCATGAACGGCTAAAATGTATAATATTATAATGAGATTTGAATAATGTGATGCAGCGGTTTCGCTATATAAAATAAGTAATTAATTTTGAGTATATTTTTAAACTATTTCAGGACTATATTCGCAGAATCCGAAGTGCAAACTTTCACTGGCTGTTTGTAATACCGGGCATAACGATAAAAATAAAATAATTAATTCTGGTGAAATCACGGGCGAAATCAATTTTTTAAAAATTGCATCTACCTTTAATCACATCAAGCTGCACATTTCAGTTCTTAAAATTTAAATTTTCGAAAAAATAAGTTGTTTAAAACACAGACTCGTAGCGTCACAGTAGTGAAATGGCTTTCCGCTATTCACATTAAAATTTGTTCAGGCTCCGTGGCTCTGTGTCACTAGAGGTTGTAGTTGATTTGTGAACACGAACGTAAGGGGTTCAAATCCCGGTCGGGCTGAGATTTTTTTAAATATAAACAGCCATTCTGCAATACATGAGAGAGACAGCCAAGGGGGCAGAAGAGAGAGATAGATCTAGCAGTTTGAAATTCAAAATATTTCCGCGAAAATTAAAAACAACTACAGTGCGAAGTGCGCACGCAGAAAACAAAGATGGTCGACACACCGCAAAGTTTAAATTCAAAAATTTCAAATTCAAATATTCGCGCCAGAAATCCAAGATGGCCGCCGAAGTCAGACGCGTAACTTAATCGGAAGCTAATGCGTAATTTAATCAGTAGCACATGTGAAAATTAATTAGATCAAACCGCGAAATTAATTAGATCAAACCGCGAAATTAATTGGGTCAATCCGCGAATTAAAATTAAAACCGCGAAATCCGCGAATAAATTTGATTGACAGCTATCACAATCAAAGTGTCTCTATTCTACTCGGGTCTAAAAGATATTGAAGAATTCGTGAAAAAACACTTAACCCTTTTTCAAAATCCCTCAAACCACTTTTAAGATATTTTAAAAATACATTTATATGCCAAAAAAGAATGTTCTAACTCGATAAACGTAGGAGATACGAAGGGTTCTTTAATTCACCCCGAATCCGTGTTTGCACCTTTAGGGGTTGATTAGGGCAAAATCCTGAAATACGTTTCTAGGTATTTGCATTGGAAATGTTTGCAAGTAAACACCAAGTCGATATCTCATTAGGCGTAAAAGATATTGAGGAATTTGTGAAAACACATTTTACCCCCTTTCATCCCATTTGAGATCGAATTTTAAAAAATCCCTTTTTAGCACTATCTTACGTAACAAATTAAACCTTCCACTCAAATTTCAAGTTCCTACTACCAGTGGTAATGGCTCTACGTTGATTAGTGAGGGTTGTGACTTTCGTTTATATACAGGGTGTTTCAAAGTTGCACAGAACAAATATAAGCACATTATTTTGCTTAAAAAAATAAGAGAAAAACTCTAATAAACATATGTTCTAAAATGATCCATTTCAAAGATATTCTTGATTAAAGAATTAAAAATAGCAGTTCGTTTTTAAAATGTTTAGATTTAGTAGACTGGTGTTTTGTTTTCATTATCTGTTTGTTTTACTTACAACTGTCAGAATTATTATAAGTGACTCACTAGAAAGAGATTACTTCGAACATTTACTACAAATTTTACTTTAAAAAGAGAAAACAAAAAGAAAAAAGAAAAAACCTGAAATCATTTATTTTGGAAAGCATGCCTATTATTTTTCTACTTTTTACTATGGAACAATGCCGACGCCCACATATTGTATGTAAACAAAAAACATGTGTTGGAACAAAATACCAACCTACTAAATCTGAAATCAATGATTTTTAGGACATATGTTCATTAGAGTTTTTCTCTTATATTTTGATGCAGAATAGCGCCCTTATATTTGTCCTGTGCAATTTTGAAACACCCTGTATATAAAAATTGCATTTTAGGACATATGTTTATTACAGTTTTTCTCTTATTTTTTTATGCAGAATAACCCCCTTATATTTGTTCCGTGCAATTTTGAAACACCCTGTATATAATAGATAATTCAAGTATTGCGTAGCCGAACCAGAAAAATCCAACCCGTTTATATTTAAAATCGCCCAGACAAATAACCTTATCTGAAGCCTCAGTAAAAAACAAATGGATTCTTCAACTTCATCCACAAAAACTTATAATTAAATTGAGGTGGTTTATACACAACCTCGAAAACATAACTTTAATTTATTGGTTTTTAAGGAGAGCTACAGTTGCTCAGTATTATTATTTGTTGGAATAATTTTCCATTCAAGTGATTCTGTACATAGATTGCAACTCTACTCCTCGAGGGTTATAATTCGAAGAAAAAACGGTACTAATATCAGATTTAACCAAGTTTCAGATAATGCTAAAACATCGTGACTTTTCTTCAAGTAAATAGTTTGTCACCGATTTTCGGGAAAAGTGACCTAACGTTAATAATATGTGCCACACAGAAACAATTGCGTACCATGCACCATTCATTAAAATAAATTGCTTTATTTATAATTAAACTAAAATGTAACAGTTACTAACTGCCAGTCTTATAAAGACCACTAATCTAACGTTAAATTAAATTCGCTGTTACAATAAACAAAAGCGCATCGAAACATCAGTGCTTATGACATTTTATTCATTAGTAAACAGATTTTGATGCAGTTTTGTTTATTTTAACAGCGAATTAAAGTTAACGTCAGATTAGTGGCCTATTCACACACAGTAGTGCAGTGTCAGTGCCGCGTCCGCTCAGTTCCGTGAAAATAATATCGTTTCTTTGAATTTAACCGACGCATCTACACGTGTCCGACACCGTGACGTATTTTAGCTCTCAGTGTCAGTGCGACTTCCGTGCCGTAAGGTTACATACCGACGCCGACGATATTTCTGCCATTTTACGGACGTGTTTTGGTGTATAAATAGTTGGTTAATCGTTTCTGCGTATTTGTGAATATGAATGACGAACAACTTATAGAACTTGTTCGGAATTATCCTGTTCTTTATGATCAATATAATCCGAAATATATGGACACAAATTTGAAACGCAATATTTGGAAGCAGATAGAAAGCGAAATGAAAGTAGTTGGTAAGTACTTTTGTATACAGAGCGGCTAGGAAAACCCCGGCCACTTTTCTTGCAGTGATCAAGAGATGGCGCTGTAGTAGAGAAAAAATAAATTACTATCAAGAAGACTGTACTAAGGCGAAATAACTCGCGTTTCGAAGCTGACCGCTAAAAGTTGACAAATATGGCGGTCGTCGTGTACTATTATCCATTCACAAAACCCGTGAACTGCCAATGTCAAATATTTGCTGAGTGTAACTGGAAATTCAGACCATGTTTTAACAATTAATAATACACTTGAAATACACTCCATTTGATTAACAACCGTTTGTTTGTTTGTTTGTTAATGGACAAGGTCTAGGCATGCAGAGTACCAGGTGTAAACTGACTTTTAACCGCGATTACAGGTTAATTTAGCTCGCTTCCAACTCTCGAACGGCAGCGAAAATGAACGAAAATTACCAAAGATATTACACGTAGAGATCCTGTATATAGTTTAGTAAGAGTTGGGCAAACAGCCTGATTTGACATATATTTTTGATCCAAAATAGATATTTGACATATGTCGAACAATGAGGTTATGGGAACCGACCTTGCTAACTTGCCTTTTCGGGGAGAGTTTTCAGAGTATTCATCATTCTTAGGATCACTAGAACCGACTATTAGGAATATACGGCCAATTTAGTTAAGATTTAGATTTGCGTGTGTGAAACTATCAGTCGTAACATGTTACAAAATATGCAAAAACGGCACTTTTATCACACATACCTTGCAAAAAGTGATCCAAACCAATCAAAATACAGGGTTCGCCACAGTGGGCCCAGACCGAAAAAACCCGTCGGGTGTTCTCGGGCTGGGCCCACATGAAAAAACCCGCTCGAAAAAACCCACTGAGTTTTTCGGTCCTGGATTCACTCCTTCACAACTTTTAGAATTTTATTACAAATTAGAAAAACACAATTAATTACCTTTAAGAATAATAGAACATTAGAAATATAATTAATGATTGTAAAAAACAGAATATTAGAGCAAGAACAATTAATTATTACCAGTCAATAGGGTGTGTATCAGTTGAGCGCAAATGTCTGTACACTTGCACTAGTTTTTTGGCTTTTTCCACGCCCAGGCGATTTCGAAGTTTACTCCAAACAAGTCCGAATGCAGAAAAGTATCGTTCAATGGAAGCTGAAGATGCCGGCGCCGAAGATAGACCTAAGAAAAAATCGCAAAAATCATGTGGCAAGGTTGACATTTTTTCGGTTCTTTTTACAAGTTTCCACCATTGAGGGGATGAAAACTGATTGATGACAGCATCCGTCATCAATGATAATGTAAAAAATGCTTCGTCTTTTATTCGAAGAGCCATTATCCCGGGAAGACGGGAAAAACTCGAAAGAGTCCGAAAAAACCCCAAACAAACCCGAAAAAGCCCGAAAAAAAACCGAAAAATCCCGAAAAAACCCCCCATGGGCCCAGTGGGTTGGGTTTTTTGAAAAAACCCGGGTTTTTTCAAACCCTGTCAAAATGTATCCCGTTGTTTGCCCAACTCTTAGTAACCTATATACAGGGACTCTAATTACACGCTGTTGACAGCGCCGCGACGGCTATCCCCGGCATTTGGGGCCGCTTTTATATACAGCCGTCATGGCAAGTTACATCTCCTTAATACAGTCTTCTTGATTGCTATACAGGAAATAACGCAGAGTGGACTATTGAAATGAGTTCATGTGTATTAAAATGTCTGAAGGTACTCAAGACGCATAAGTTTGATGCCAACAATGTTGCACTATTTGTACCACCACTCTGGTAGAATGACCTATTTGCACTTGATAAAACCATTTCACAATAGCAATAAGTTGTAGGAGATTTGTATTAATATCTGCTTCGCTGTCAGTTTGACAGCAGAATTTAATTTTGAAATTGACAGTGGAAAGCAGCGTAGCTATTTTAATTAAATACCTAAACATTGTAAAAAACAGCGACGTCTGGTGTTAATAGTTGGAAAAGTGGCCGGGGTTTTCCTAGCCGCTCTGTATAATTAGTATCCTATGTAGACGCATTTACGATACATATTGATTGATTGATATTGAGATATTGAGTGATTCGGATAAACTGGGACGCTAAGGTATACTGATTGAGTTTTCTCAAGTATTACAAGGCGATATCTTGAAAACGCTTTAAAATATTTTGATGAAATTTTGGTGAGCTGATAGGGAGATGGTGTAATGCAGCATACAGGATGTATGATACATTTAATTTAAATATTTATATCCAGATATCTAATGGATATCATGTGATATAACAGTTGTATGTTTAACTAGTGGGGTAGTAAGGGCAATCACAAGGTTGTTTGTTTTCTGAGTAACAAAATAACTTGAATTCAGAATCTACAAGAAGTAGTCACGTTAAGGGATAAATTCCCATTAATTGTGAGAAAATAATAATTGCTGATTTGATACGTAGTAGTAATAAAGCATTCTCTACAATCAAATTTTACTTCAAGTCACAAATATTATTAAAGTACGTCATTCAAGATTATTTGAATTCATTTAACGTAGTATATTCTATTGTAACTATTAGAATACTACGAAGCCAGTAAAACCAGTGAAAGTGAGTGTTGTGGTATGTTGTAGAACTGTCTATTCAAGTAATAGTTTTCAAAAAACTACAACAAGCTTTAAATTTGGTCGGGAACAACCAGGAGGTGTTTGCTGATTAGAATCTGTCCAGTTAGGAGCTGAGGTAGAACATTCAGGTACAAGAATAAACATTCAGAAGGTTAGTGACAATTTCTTAGAAAATAATAAGAATTTATAAAGTAAGTTTACTGCGGCAAATCTTTAAACTAATGTAATTATATTTAGAAGTTAATTTTAGAAGAATTATTTTTCTAAACTCAGTAGTGATTTGAGTACTCAACGTTTGCAAAAATTATATTTTAAAATTTGAACATTTTGGAGGTAGAATAACATTTAGAACTTTACATTTAATTCAATCAAGTTTGGAAATATTAACAATTGATTAACTTACTTTTTGACAATCTGTATTTTATTCTGTAATGTCAGATCAAACTTCTATGTTTTACTAACAAACCGAACGTACAAATTTAAGTTTATGAAGTACCTGAAACTTGTATTTGATTCATAAAATCAAATAGTTATTATATTTTAAAAGGAATTCAGTCTTTAGATATAGTGAAAGTTGTTAGTTGAAGGTTGATCTATTCAGCTGGGAATCAGGAGTCTCATGGCTTATAAAACTAACTAGTCGTGGCTTAAACAATAATAATTGCATGATATAATTTCAAATGTCAAACTGATTTAGGAGTTATGTCAATTCCTACTTATCGCATTAAGAAATAAGGTAAGTATATAAATGAACTGTAAAGGATAGTATTTCTTTATAATTACTAAAAGAGTAAGTAAATCCTGTAGTAGAGTTGAAAGATTTAAGACCGATCAGTATTTTACCTGTATTATCCAAAGTACTGGAAAAGGTCATGGAGCAGCAGCTACGTCAACATTTGAATTTGAATAACATTTTGGCTGTTCCACAATCTGGTTTCAGAAAGGGACATAGCTGTGCTACAGCGCTGCTACATATAACTGATGGCACTATCTCAGCTACGGATATAGTTAAAGTAACTCCAAAGCATTTGATACAATTAACCATAATATTCTGTTGTCTATCTGCCATTACATAGGTTGTTTGCCAAATGCAATTTCTTTACTAAGTAACTATTCATCAAATCGCTCGCAAGCCGTTAAAGTGTCTATGAAGCTATCAAAATTCTGCAGCAATACAACATATGCATTCCACAAGGATCTATTATATATTATTTACAATCTATATCTCACACTTCCCATCTACGTTAAACGTTTGTGCATCTGATTTTTATGCTGATGACTCGCAGATCTATTTTTCTTTTAATATTCAAGACATTATTACTGCTAATACGCGTATAAATGAAGATCTGGAAAAGCTAGCTGCCGTTTCCCATCAACATTAACTTTTGAACTCTGTCTTTAACCTCTGTAGACTAACTATGGAAAGTTATATAGCCCATTTTTTATATGGAAATGCAAATAGCGAAATTCTAAGGAAACAATTGGCAACAAGCATTATCACTAGACTGATTTGTGTTGGTACATTATTTTTGCAGTGAGGTTAGGTTTCATGTTGAGTGGTTCACAGCTATAAACTTGAAATTTGATTTTATAATTTATTTTTAACTAGATAGGTATTGAACTGAGGACAATTTCAGTTTATAACAAACAGAACTACAATGTAAAATAATTAAGATATCAACCAGTCAACATGCAACCTAACCTCGCTGCAAAAATAATAACCAGAAATATATGTACCAACACAATTCTATCTAGTGGCAATGCTTTCCCTAGATTGCATTTCATACGAAAAAAATTGACCATATAATAGCGATGACTATCTATTTACTTTAAACAGGAGCCGATACATTTTTACAAGTTTGCTAGCCTACGATTGCCCCATGCTGAGCAAAGTTCAATAAATTTTACAAGTACAAGATAGTAGTGTTAAATTGACCCTTTATTATAAACAGTAACATAAATTCATATAATCTGTTAATGTTTAACTAAAAACTATTACCTACAGATTTTGTTTCAACATAAAAAAATAAATTTAATAAAAACGTAATAATAGTAATAGAACTTGCAAAACGTAATAAACTTTACTATAAAAGTAATAGCGTAATAGGCGCGGGTAAAAAGTAATAAATCTGTTACTATAGTAATAGTGTTGGCAACACTGGTCTTTCTCAATTTATGTTTAGTTAACAGTTTATTTTAAACTATAAATACAGCTGAATCTTCTGTTTTTGTGTTAAGAATTAGAAATCTACTGTAATACATGACATAAGTAATGTATTTCCATTTTTGTTAAAATTTCTAAATAAACCATAATATATTATGATTATGACCGATGATACTATCAATAACAAGTTCAAGTGTAGTTATTTTTATATTTTGTTCAAATGAAAGAATAAACATTATTTGATAAGGGTAGTAAGATAAACTAAAGAGTAATTGGTATAGTAGGAGAGTAGTTAGTTATGTAGGTAATACCTAACGCACTTAATCTTAACGGGGAGAAATCGGCGGTAATATTTTTTGGTAAAAAGGCCTAAATCGAAATAGCAAAAAGTCAAATGATTTTTAAAATAAATAATAATCCAATACCTGCTGTTGACAGTGTTAAAAACCTAGGTGTAATTCTCGACTCGACATTACGTTTAAAAAAACACATATCAAAATGTATGCAAAAAGCATATTGTAATTTAAAGTCAATTTTTGTAAATCATCACCTATTTAATATACAAGTCAAAACCATTTTATGTAATAATCTAGTTCTATCTCAGGTTGATTATGGCGATGTAGTGTATGGACCATGTCTTGATGCACAGGACAAAGCCAGGTTACAAAAACTACAAAATGCGAGCCTTATCTTTGGTATAAGAAAATATAATAAAATTTCGTATAAATTAAAAGACATTAAATGGTTAAACATGTTCAATAAGAGAGCATTACATTGTAACATTATTTTGTATAAAACTCCTCCATATTTGTATAATAAGATATCATTTAGTACAGATATACATAACTTAAACTTGAGGTTTAGGAGCAATGTCAGAATTCCATTATGCTACTCGTTTGGAAAACACTGTTTTGTTTATAATTTTGAAAAATGGTATAATGGCTTACCTCGAGACCTCAAATTAACACCGACTTCTTGTTTTCAGTCACGGATCAATAATCTTTTACAAATGATAAAAAATAACTAATGTACTATATTTATTTGTTTTATAAACTTTACTGAATTTGTTTATGAACGGGGAACACAATGTAAAGCTGGATTTAGGAATTTTAACATAGAGTTAAGTGGTAGAGCAACTGCAGATTTTTTTTTCATTCTGCAGCTGAACTTCGCCCTACTCAGTATTTTATTTTGTTACTGGGTTAATGTATGTATGCATATTATTATTATTATTATTTGATACTACAATGAGCGCCAAAAAGCATTGGTCAGTTTCAATACCTAATAAAAACCCATACACTTCACCTATGGAATAAATGATAATTTCTTCATAAACAGGAAACTTGGGAGTTTTGTTTCAATGTTTGACATCCTCCGAAAGTGACAGTTTGGTGTGCTGTTTCATCGTCAAAGACTGTCGCGGCTTATTTTTTCGAGGAAATTGGTGAAACGGTAACGGTTACATCTCAAGGACATTACATGCTTCAAAGATCTTTTTATCGCAAATAGAGGAGGAGATAGTAAATGAATTCAAAGATCTTTTTATCGCAAATAGAGAAGAAGATAGTAAATGAATATTGGTTTCAACAGGACGGTGCTACCAATTACACCGCAAGAATTAATGCGGATCTCCTACGACAATCGTTTCCAAATAATCTGATTTCTTGCAATGGTGACCTTCCTTGGCCCTCGAGATCGCAGGATATAACCACTCCTGACTTTTTTCTTTAGGATTACTTGAAGAGCAGAGTATTTACAAGAAAGATAAGAAATCTGGAAAAGCTTAAAATGTTTATTCGAAAAAATATTGAAGCTATACTGCAGGATATGCGGCAATGTGTGTTGAGAGATTTCGGCCGCCAGCCGTTTAAAAGAGTGCATTCAACAAGAGGAGAGTCATTTAACCGACAACATTTTTCATAAGTGAATCTCCCATTCTTAGTCTTTAAGAAATAGTTTTGATTAACTGTGTAATTTAAGCAAATAAATTGTTATTACAAATTGAAACTGGCCAATGCTTTTTGGCGCTCACTGTACAAGTGCGGTTGATAAACATTACAGTTAGAGTGGCTCAAATGGGGGTTATATTGCAATGGGGTGACTTATTTAAACATATTTTCGACATTTACTCCCTTTCTCTGTTTTGAGGGGTGGGGGGTAACTTTGGAATTTTAAATAGGATGATGTACTTTTGTTTATAAAATTCGAATCTACTTAAAAAACTATGTATGTGTACAACAAATTTTTTGATTTGATTATGGTTACGGATTTATGATTTATTAGGTTAAAAAATAAAAATATATATTTAATGTCCCCATTCAACTTCCAAACACTTTTTCACTTTTTTTCTAAATGAATTTTGTACCCGCTGTAACATTTCAGGCGCCACTAATACGCAGGCAAAGCGGATTCGGTCAAGAGCAGATAAAAAATTCTACACATACGTAGTTTTTCACGTAGATTCGAATTTTATAAACAAAAGTACATAATTCAATTTAAAATTCCAAAGTTACTCCGCACACCTCAAAACAGAGAGAGGGGATAAATGTTTAAATATGCCCCCCCCCCCCCATCTCCCTACTACCTCACCAAAATTTTATTAAAATGTTTTAAACCGTTTTCGAGATATAACCTTGTAACACTTTAAAAAACTCACTTAGTATAATATTCACAAAACACAATGTTAGTTTTTGATTCTCTCTTCCTGCAATGGTACAGATCCAACGTCAGAATTAAAGTAATCTTTGAACAGTTATCTTACACGAAAGGCATCTCTAGCTGCACTTCGACCCTGCATTGGCAAATTTTCAAGTCTTCCTTCTTCCGAAGTTTCATTCGTATTTGCATTAAATGTTTCATATGTATATGTCTTTGAATAATTTTTTATGAAATTATGTAAAATACAGGTTGCAAGTATTATATACTATACATTTTCTGGTTTGGCCTGGATTCGCCTGTTATATATTCTAAATTTTTGAGCCAAAATGCCGAATATGTTTTCAGCGATCCTTCTGAAACGACAGTAATTAAAGATACGCTTAGATTTATCCAAATCTTGTCCCGGATATGGTCGCATCAAATAAGTTTTTAGAGGAAATTACATATGGAGCTTCACTACTAGATGTGCCTGGCAATGAGGCATATCCTGGTACAGACCAAGTTTCTGGTTAAAGTGCTTTACTTATATTAGAATTTACAAAAATTCCACCATCACTGTCATCCACAGCAAGGAAATTGTAATGAGCTTCAGCAAGCGTCAACAACACAATTGAGAAGGTTTTTTGTAATTAGTAGTACAACCAGCCACTATTTGGGGGAGCTTGGATGGTAATATGTTTACCACCCAGAGCTCCCAAGCAGTTAAGAAAGTTTCAAAATGTGTAAAAGTCATTAGCAACGGATTTTCACATCTCTGCTGAAAGATTCGGCAACATTTCACTCATAAGGTTGTTCTTGCAAGTGTCCAGGGCAAGCTTATACACTGTGCTATGTCCGAAGCGGTAACTGAATGCAATTGTTTTTAGGGAATCTCCCGTCGCTAGCTATCTGAAAGAAAGAAAGCTAATTGAAATTTAAAATAAAAGTAATTGGCTTCTTAAATCTTTTCAGGTTCGTCATGTAAAACCAGATGGAACAACATAAGAGACAATCATCGAAAATCTCAGAAGAAGGCTGCAACTAACAGTGGAAAGAAAACAAAACTTTATAAATATTCAGAGCAATTAAGTTTCTTGGACAACTATTTTGGTGAGAGCGAAACTAAAGGAAACATTCATAGTCAAAAAGACGAAAATGAAGATGAAGATTCACAACAACATGAAGATCAAGAAGTGAACAGACAGGATGATACTGGGGAACCTACTGCGTCTAATTTAAAAGATGAATTACAAAGTTATCCGTCGGCTTCTCCAAAGCGTAAAAATACTTTTGAGGATCCAGAAAAAATAAAAACGCGAAAATCGGCATCAAAAAATGTGGAACTCCAACAAACAGCTTCGGCAAAATCAATGGAATACCTGATCCGTAAAAATGAAAATGAAACCTCCACTACATCATCACCACATCCTGTTGACGCATTTTTATCTGGTCTAGCTCCAACTTTAAAAACGTTCACGCCGTATTATTTGAATTTAGCAAAATCTGAAATATTTGCCTCGGTGCAAAATTATGAGATGAAAATGATTATGGAGCAACGTTCAAATGAAGGAAGATCTTATTCATCCTCCTCATAATCAGCTTCTACTCCACTGCTCACCTGCTCCATAATTTCAAGAATACGCAACAACAGAACATTAGATGACCATCAGGACTCCCGTCCTAGTATTGCAATTACAAGCAATAGCGACAATTCCTTGCCGAATTATCAAGGTTTTCTGAATAATTAAGTTTGTCTACTAGCTTTTTAAACTATTTCATATGTCTAGTTTAAATATTAATAAATAAATACGCCAAATACCTGTATTATTTTACTTACATCAAACAAACTGCCAACCGTTCCTTCGGTGTTATAGATTTTCTCAAGCGGCTATCTTGCTTTTTTTAAAGAACTTCTGTTTTATTGAGCAATATGTCAAAACAGTTTTCAGACATTCTAAAATACTCAAAAAAATTCGTTCGATCATCAATCATTTCCTTGTATAGAATAGCAAACTCTCATTCACTTTCTCTTTTCTTCCATGTCCCATGTACCTACTTTCGCTTCTTCGCCTGATGCACTTCCTCTTGCTCTTCATCCAAAATTATAGCAATCATTGCAAATTCTATATCCGTCCACATTGCCATTTGAAAAATCACTAACTAAAAACTGGCCAAACTGTACGGATATGTATGCATAGGCGTCACTGTACGTCACGGATGTCACTGTACGTCACTGATGTCACTGACACGGAGCTAACACAGAACTGACACGGTACTGATATGTGTGAATAGTTTTTAAACTAATATTTCTACTACCAGCTACAACATGCAAAGCACGCTAGTATCACTGCTGCACATAACTGTCTTATATTTTGTATCCAGCGCTTCCCCAGTCCGTTACTGAACCTTGACCTCTTTTAACATGCGTCTTCATTCATTCCTATCTAGTGCTACGGCTCTCCAATTCCTTGTGTAGCGGAGCAATAAATCATAAAAGATAGTTGCCAAGAAGAGGACTCGCCCATAAAATTAAACAGTGCGTGCAATAAAAATTCTCGAAGTGCGAGCAGTTAGCTTAAGTGCCATTTGAAAACTTTCGAGCCTAAAGGGGTAAAAACGCCTGATGCCAAAATGCGATTTGTACGGCGGAATACAGAAGAGAGAAACTCTCTAAAGGTCCACGAGTTCCTACAAACAAAAGCGAAAAGGAATTCTCAAATCTGACGAACACTTTTCTAAATAAGAAGCGAAAGTGGACGAACAATACGGCAGTAAAACTGCAGCTTCAAAAATCGAGAGTGAATGTCCAGTGGGTGCATCATAAACCTCCAACCCTTGTGCGCGCTAGTGAAAGTGTGTCGACCCTTCGTCCAATAGA
Source organism: Agriotes lineatus (assembly GCA_940337035.1). Lineage (NCBI taxonomy): Eukaryota > Metazoa > Arthropoda > Insecta > Coleoptera > Elateridae > Agriotes > Agriotes lineatus. Next base: position 118,777 of record CALNHX010002192.1, read on the forward strand.
TACAATGCCATTGTTGTGACTAGAATAGGAAATCTTATGTAATTGTATGAACATTGTATATATACGGAAGCGAGGAGCTTAAGGAGGTATTGCATCCTAGGTCTTAGCCCAACGAACCACTCTGGTCGTCTGGCACACGTCGGGTCAGATTCCCACGTGTTTAGCATTAATCTCATACTTACTGAAGCATTCACTTTGAGTGTTTCACGAGCCAAGTGTCAGATCCACAAACGCTCACATGTATGCTGGTTAACAAGACCTATTCGATCCACACTTGCAATAGTATAGTAGCAAATCCGCACATTTAATTTTATGTCTGTAATCCGTTGCGTTAAATAAAGAATATTAAAAGTGGTATAGTTATTCGTGTGTGTAATTTCTAACGAACACCTTAACCACCCACTTTACTTGTATGCATTTAGTTGTTCAGCATCTTTTTGGACAATATCGCGCTACCGTACCCTTGGCCTTCTTCTAGCTCTATTGCCCGCAAGCTCCCCCTACCAGACTTTTTCAGGTAAGTATATAGTTTTCTTTCATACTTTCAGCATAGCCAGCCGACCTGTCTCTGCAACTTGATCAACGTAACCAGGTCTGGATCTATATAGTTGGTTGTACCTAATCCTGTCCACATTGTTTTGTATCATGTATTTTTCTTTCAAACACCAACAGCATTTCTTCTCCTTGCCTTGAAAGCGTCCACGTCTCACTACCATACGTGACTACATTGGCATTATCATGATTTTCGACGCTATAATTTTTGTTTTCTCGTTGTATAACTCGTGACTTCATTAGTCGTTGTAATGCGTAATATGACTTGTTACCCTTGACTAGCCTGTTTCTTATTCCTTGTATGCCATCATTGGTATCGTTGATGTTACTGCCAAGGTAGTTAAATTCTCGGATTACTTCTACGTTGTCATCCTCTATCGTTAAGTTCTTTCCTAGCCTTCTATTGGTGTTCATTCCCATCACCATTGTTCTCTCAAAGGTTACTTGTAATCCTAGCACTCCTTCTGCTTCTTCCAACTGTTCTAGTTTTTCTTTGATCCCAATTAGTGTCCTACTAATAATATTCACAACGTCTGCATACGCGATTAACTGATAGTTCTTAGTTATAAATATAGATTAAATAAGATAAGCGCCAATCCATGCCCTTGACGTAATACTTGGCGAATTTTGGAACTGTGTGGTATTAGTTTTTGAGTCTTATATTTTAAGAATTTAAAATGTTGCAGATTTTGAAAAGGTTTATATGACGTGATTTTCTTAATCCCCGAGTTTGTTTTAACAAACATATTTTCATTATTCATATCACAAGTGGTGGATATTTTGGTGAGTATACTATAACATGCTTGTGTCAATATTGTTGTAGAGATTCACCAAACCATATTTCTTTAAAAATATATCCCGACAGCAAAGCTGGATGGGTATTTTTTGAAAAACAATTGGTTGTGTCGTATTTTGCAATATTGGCGGAAGGGTGTCAGTGTATATTCTAGCAAAAATATCTGGCCACGAGTGGTATATAACAAGATTATATATAAAGATAATCATGTTATATTCTCAATCTTCTCATATTTTCCCCAATTCTTAAAACAGAGGTGTTTTTCTCTAATTTGTAGTCCGTGTAAAGACATTTGTAGATTGCATGAACGTACGGTTAATTAGCGCTATTTCCTAAATTACGACCTTACTTGTATATGGGTTTTTCGAATTATTCCGCCCGAATTTGAGCAGATCGAGTTTTGTGCATGCACTCAGTGGCTTTCTAGCGCACACAGCTGTGTTATTCGCTTAACAACCAACGGTTGTTGAATGCATTCATTCTGTGTATTTCTGTTCCGGTTTGTTGGAGCGCTAAGATTATCCGCTGTTGAAGTATCGACCCGTCTGCGTTGTGGATTACTGCATGTTTATAGTGAGAAATTAAGAGACAGCTGCCGTGTGTTTGAGAGAGCAAGTCGGCGGTTTTGCCTTCACCACTTTTCAATGCGGCCGTCTTGGTGCGGTTTTTCGAGAGAGAATCGATCCGGCGTGCTGTTTTTGAGCCCCGCATGGCTTTGACCACGCAAGGTGTTGCGTTTGTTCAATATGTGCCAATTATCTCCTAACGGTCTGTTCTTTAAGTATGTGTGTGTACCCCCTATGTAGTTATTATTTGGACTCCCGTCGCTTCAATGCAAGTGTCGCATATTATGGGACAACGCAAGTTGAGTGTTCCACCTTGTTTTTGAACTCATTTTACTGCACGTGGTTGCGGACGGCGATCGAGGCGAGTGTCGTAGTTGTTGAATGTAAGCCTTGAGTCTTTCGTATCTTGGAGTAACGCTCCTATTACGTCGTCTGACGGACTACATGTGAAAACTCATTAGCGGCTTATCATTGTTTCGCGAAACAATCGCTTATCGTTTCTGTCGTTCTGCCAATTTACCGTGCGGTTTTCGATGTCGCCTGCAGTAGTGGATAATACCCCCATGGCTCCGTCGGCCCGCAGCTCTTTGAGTTGGTGCAGTCTTCCTCACGTATCTTCTGCAGAGTTTGGAAAGCGACCGAGTGCAGTAGCATGGGACAACAATTTTCGGCACAGCCAAGCTCTTTAAAGGTACCGTTTGTATTATTATTAACGTTTAGAGTGCACCTTAAGTGTGCAAAGTAATTCGACGAAGTATTGGACAGTTGACGTAACGCTGCGGTAATTTAACTTTTATTGTGTACCTTTTTGCATTTGTCAAACCATTATAGTTGTTTACCTGTCATTACAATTCATTTACCGTCAGTTTTATTGATTCTGTTTGACTTTCTGTAGTCGGATTTTTAATGTGTCACAGACTGCAACTTGTTCAATTGAGTACTAACTTTTATTACTGCTATTTCATTCAGTATCTCGATAGTTTGATGTTGATATCGTTTTTCAGTAATCTCAATAGTTGATGCCAAGTTTACAGAATATTTTAATAGATTAAGGCGTTACGTATTTTACATAACTACCGTTTACTAACCCGTTTCATATTTTTATGTGCATTTATATATATATTCAAATATTTTGCTCATACATTTCATGTTTTTTTAACTGTGGTTTTCTTTGCTCGGGTGCATGCGATGTGCGTATTGTATTTTACAGTGTAAGAGGAGTATGGCCAGCTGATCAAGTGGATTTTCGAGCTTAAAGTTGAAAGGTGGACGTGTTATGCTTCCACTTTTTTCAGCGGGTTCACTTATGCATTTTTCGAATGCAGAAAATGCGGTGACGCCTTATCATTTTAGATCTGCTTCCCGTGTATTAGGCCGTTACCCTTGTGTTATCTCGTGTTGAACCCTCTCCTTCGCACCGCTGAAGTTAGTCGGCAAACCCTTTTGTAGCGGGCATGGGACAGCGGTCCTATGAGTTACATTCCCGATTTTGAGTTATTGTACGCGTTAGTCGTCTAGCATTGTTTTGGCTTATCGTAAATACCGCGTCGGTCGTTACAAACTGGCGCGTTGTCGTAATTTTCGGTTAAGTTACATCCGGTTTTTGGAAAAATCCTCAAATTGGTCCCAAATGTACTAGGGTATTTTTAGGAGTAACATTTTCAAGGTTTTGTCGCTTTTTTTCAAGCGAAGTACTTGTATGAAGTACGAAATACGATTTAATTCCATTTTCAGTAAAGCCAAAGTGAAAATTTTGACACTTTATAAACAATTTGTGTAACGGTGTTCATAGATATACATTGAATATACAAGTATACCCGCTAATATTTATAATTTGATGTCACTTATAATACCATGAGTAGTCGGAGTTATGTCGAACATTTTTCCTGTGGTATCATGAATGTCCATTTCGCTTAGGTTCGATTAGGACGAGTGCGCCAGCATGAGTCCTAATTCTAAGCGCAATGGACTTGAGTAGTGATACCACCGCAAAAATATTCGTTTCTATAGGAGAAACCAAAACAAAAAATTATAATAACTGTCATCACATAGAAAATGTCACAAAATTATGTCGCCAGGATATGTCGAAAAATTATGCCGCTTGGAACCACTAGTGGTTATGTCGATATAATTCTTTTTTATTGGCTGAAAACAGAACAACGCTACATTGTCATTGGTCTATTTGAATTATTTGACAGATGTGTTGAATTTTCATAAAAATGCATCTTTTTGGTCGAAATAACATGAGTTGTATAATCATTGGCAGTCTATACCTTGGTAATTCAAAATCTTTCAACGGCGCGCTTCAACCATGCCACTAGTCGTTTCGTGAGTCTTCCCGAATACCCATAGGAGAATCTTTAATTTATTTTTATTTTTATATATACAGTGTGGTCCATTAAGTGTGCAACAAATGGGAATTTTTTTTATTAGTTGTACAATCGAAATTTAAATACCGCGAAAAGTTAGTGCATGTTCGATAACCATATTAGACGCCCTTAGAATGGCTTCAAGTCAAACAATATACAGAGCAGGACAAAAAATATGAAATTCGTTCAAGAATAAAGTTACCTTATTTCAAAAAATATAGCAAAATTTTATTGAGAAAAGTTGTTTAGAATCAAAAGTTACGCTCAAATACAAAGTCACGGCCTCCTATTCGAATTTTGATTCTTTTTTGGAAAATTTTGTATTGCCCCCGTATGATACATATTTTTATTATTCTGATTTTATATGTATTTAAAGTAGCCACAACCACATCACTTTTAAATAACTTTTAGCAGCTTGAAGCGTATTTATAAAATTTACTTGGATTTATATTTTTTTAGGTAAGCGTCCACTTCATGTTTGTTGCAACGATATTTAACAGAACTTTAGAATTTCGCAAATATTCTTTTTAACAAGGCAAATGCTTTACTAATGATAATTTACATATGAAAAAACTCTTAATAAAATCAGAATAATAAAAATATGTATCATACGGGGATAAGACAAAATTTTAGAAAAAAAACAAAATTCGAATAGGAGGCCATGACTTTGTATTTGAGCATAACTTTTGATTCTAAACAACTTTTCTCAATAACATTTTGCAATATTTTTTGAAGTAAGGTAACTTTATTCTTGAACGAATTTCATATTTTTGTCCTGCCCTGTATATTGTTTGACTTGAAGCCATTCTAAGGGCATCTGATATGGTTATCGAACATGCACTAACTTGTGGCCGTATTTAAATTTCGATTGTACAACTAATAAAAAAGTGTCTCATTTGTTGCACACTTAATCGACCCCACTGTATAAGTTTTATAACGCTGCGGCGTACAAATTGTATGATGGGACGATGAGATCCTTCTTCTGATCTAAGGTGCTGGCAGATGTCAATATCATTTTCGGTAAGGTCAATACCTAAATTTTCGTGGCATAAACTGCGCACTACATCACTGATATCTTCATTTGCTTTTTGCGGAACTCCGAATATTCTTAAACTATTTACGCAGGTATATTGTTCATGTGCGTCTATTGTTCATTGTTTTTCGAGCTGCACTTCCAGTGATGAAATTTTGTGTTCATACTTTTCCACTATTTTAGCAACATCGGTTTCCAGGAAAGCGTTCATAATTAAAGTTAACTTCACATATTAATGCTTGGGAATGTAACAGTTTTTCAACTACTTTATCTGCAATCGCTTTGACGTCAATAGCTTCACCGTTTCTAGTAACAGGAAAGTTGTACCATTAAACGAAAGGTACCACAGCCCTAGCTAGCTCTAACCCTCCTCGGTAGAAAATGGCGTGAATAAGAACCAGGCAGCGGTTTTTCAGGTTACAAAAAAACTTCATTAAAATTAAAACAACTGGGCGCCAATCATTACACACAATATAAAACACAAATCTAGCTATCAAAACACCACCTACCTTGTGAGCCTCTAAATTCAACCTAAATCTCGATAAGAAACGAGCAGGTGCATGAAGGGCCGTAGTATAAATAACAAAGAAAATATACCAGTAATAGTAAGTAGAATTTCATATCACCAAAAGTGTAACAATTAACAATGGTAATTCTATAAGAAATATTAATAAAATAACTCAGGTAAAACCTGGCCCTCTACAACGATAAACAAAAATAATTGTGATTAGGGTCACCCAAATAATAAACACACAATTAATATGAATTATTAAAAATTCAAACACATTACAAGACAACATATTAAAAATTTCTAATTCCAACGATTAATCCAAATTGACATTTGGAATGCTATGCAAACATCCAGCTAAATATTGTGATAACAGAACGCACTTCGACCGGCTTGCAAAACCTGTAAAACCTTAAATTGGGAAAAGCCGGGCGCTCAAGGTCACACTGCTCAAATGGTGTATACAGGGTACATACAGGCGTGTTATAAGCTGATTTGTTATTTAATTACGCACCAGCGTTTGATAAAACTATTGAATTTACGTTAACTCGTGGGATTTTACCTCCAAAGGCTTTTGTTATAAATACGCAATTCATACCAGGCGAATCTTCCCTTATCGACACAATCAAAACGGTGAATAGCAAATTAGTACGTACATATTGCGAAATGGGACGTTTCTTCAGGGCGATCTCGAATGCAGTCACCAGGTACGAAAACATCTTGCGAAACGCAGGATTCATGGGTGGAATTTATCTCGAAACTATCTTGGCTCAGAGCACATGCCAATTGTGAGTACACGAGAGAATTCCAAGGGGCCTATTTCCGCCATGACATTTCTACGGATGATAAAGGCCTAATTATCACTTAATTAGTTTAGAAGCAAAAATAACAAGGAAGCAGCTCACCCTAAGATGGAAATCGGGCCTAAACATTTGCAAGTGACGCCGCTGGAAGCGTACGCTGCGATTGTTGACAGGAAATAAATCGGGCCTAAACATTTGCAAGTGACGCCGCTGGAAGCGTACGCTGCGATTGTTGACGGGAAATAAAATGCTACTACTATGGATAGCCTACTTGGGTTAATATATTAAAATCCCTTAAGAGGGCTTGATTTATTTGACGTGCACAGCCTTGAGGGCTCAATTCGAAGAAGAAACTCAAAAATCTCAAGCCAGGCTTCTTTATCTCGGAGGTTATGCGTTTTGCCCAAAATTCAACATTCCTTCGCGCTGCTTCGCCGTGAAGAGGTTATTTAAATTAAAGATGCGATCCAGCATCGGAGGTGCGGTTTGTAAAGAAAGAACAACTGAAATGGGGCGTTACAAAGTTGTAACGCACTTATATTAGGAAAATCACAATATTCATAAAACTTAGCAGCAGCTGACAAACCACGTCTACTCAGCACAACGTCTAATCACAAAATACATGTGATTATGTGAATATGACAAATTGTAAGAATTATTTAAAGAAAATACTGCTTATTGTGGCAGAAACGGAATTTTCCTTTCATATAATTTGCAGTTCGCTGAGCACCCTGAACAAAGGGTTGCGGCAAGCGGCAAACTTTCTAACTGTAATGTTTTTAGTATTTGTTCCCTAACGGCCTTTTCCCGGTTCTAACGCCCTACCCTAACGGGACTGCGATTCTGGAAAGAGACATCCGCCCCTTTGGCTATAAGTAACAGTGCTGTCAATAAGCCGAATCCGAGCCCAAAATTTCAGCTTTCTAAGTCCAAAGGTTTCGGCTGGGCGTTGATGAGTGAGTGAGTGAGTGAGTAAGCGAGTCAGGACTTTGAGTTTTATATATATATACAGGGCCGAGCCAAGGGTATCTGCCGCCCGGGTGCAAGATATAGTTTGCCGCCCCTATAGCGTATAGCTCCTTAGACGTAAATAGTGTTAATTTTAAAATTCTGCGTTGCCTTGATAACTGTAACTTGTTTTAAAAAATAAAAAAATATAAAGGTTATTATAAACTTTATTATTTGTATAAATTAAAAAATTAAATATTTAAAACAACTAACATAATGCTTTAATAGTTATAAAACAAAGTATTGCTTAAATTATTTATTATTAGTAACTTAGAAGTTATAAACATGAACTAAAAACTACATAAATTCTAAATTTAAATATCAAAAGCGACTTTTCTTGCTTTTTTAATTGCAAATTCTCGTATTAAATCCGTCATATCTAACGCCTGGCAGATCTCTTCCTCGATGCTTATTACAGCCAAATTTGTAAGTCTGTTCTGGCTCATAGTAGATCTCAAATAGTTTTTAATTATTTTTAATTTTGAAAACGATCTCTCACCATGAGCCACAGTGACAGGCATCGTTAAAAAAATTCGTAGGGCTACAGATAAATTCGGGAAAGTGCTAATTAAATCATTAGCCACAAGGTATTCTAAAGTTTCCTTGGCCGAAGTCGTATTGCTTTTATTATAAATGGACAATATTTCAATTTCATTGCACAAATCAATTGCATTAACATCCATTTGTTTTGTAGATGAATCGGTTAATTTAATTTGCAAATCCATACAACATTTCATTAATTCTTCTTTATCTATAGATAAAGAGCCTAAATTATTTAAAAAGCCAAAATAGGAGTTGCACTCGTTTAACTGTTCAAATCTGTCATTTAATTTTGATATTACTATATCAAGAATATAAAAATAAAAATTGACTTTGAAATTCAACTCTGGTGATTCGATTGATTCATCTCTATGTTCATAATCAAAAAAAACCTTTGCTTTTCTCGGTCTAACCAAGCCTACAGCTGGAAAAACACTTTCGCAGTCTATATCTTCAGCAATTTTTTTTGCCTCATTAAGCATAGCTGTAAAACTACCTTCAGATCGTATTTCAATGAAAAAAATTTGAATTTCTGTCAACATTTTTACAGTTTCTGGTAAAATAATATTAGATTTTTGCATGATTTTGCTTACGGTGTTTATTTTTGATAAAATATTGTACCAAATTACTAGAGAACACACAAATTTATATTATTTTATTTTATTAATTAGTGACTTTGCAAGGTTTTTTGTGTCATTGTCTCTTGATGTATCATTATAAAGGGAAAAGAGAGCATCATAAATTTTTTCTAAATTAAATCTAAGGGTTTTAATGGCATCGATTCTACTCTCCCACCGTGTATCAGATAAAGGTTTTACAGTTATGGTAGGAAGTTCTTTCATGAGAATATGCCAACGGTAGGTGGAGGCTGAAAAAAAACATATATTTCTTGAATAATAGCAAAGAAATTTGTTACTTCAAGCGAACTTTTCGCAGCATCATTGACAACTAAATTAAGACTATGAGCTGCACAAGGGACAAAAAAGGCTCTAGGATTTATATCAAGGATTCTTTTTTGCAGCCCATTATGTTTGCCTTTCATGTTGGCACCGTTGTCATATCCCTGCCCTCGCATATCCTTAATATCAATATTTAATTCTTTTAAATAATTCAATAAAAAGGCCGTTAGTCCTTCACCAGTTGTATCTGTAACTGGGCAGAACCCTAAAAAATGCTCTCTAATTTCTATACCCTTTGAAATATCATTAATGAAAACGAACCTGACAACTACAGTTATTTGTTCTTCGTGACTCACATCAGGTGTACAATCTAATATAATTGAATAATATTTACACAATTTTAAAGTTTCGATTATATTTTGCTTGACTTTTTCACCTATTAGACAAATTAATTCATTTTGGATTTTATCACCTAAATAATGTGGCATATTATTGGTATCTTTTTGAATTCTGCCAATATGTTCCGCCATTATATTATCGAATTTTGCAATTGATTCAATTAGCTTCAAAAAATTACCATTGCCTTTTTCGAAAAGTTTTTGATTACTTCCTCTAAAAGCTGCATTTTGTCCAGCTAAATACTGTATGACACAAATGATTCTTTCAATAATTGACGTCCATCGTTTTTTTTCCAACTTAATTAAATTTTGGTTGACTGAGTCAACAGTTGTCCCTTTTTCAATCGATTTTTTTAGCTCGACCCATTTCTTAACACTCTCAAAATGCCCCTTACTTTTTTCGTGCCTGTCTAAATTTTGAGACAAGTGTCGCCAGTCAGTATAACCTTTATCATCGTTAAAAACATTATCAGTAACTTTAAATAATTTGCAACAAAAACAAAATACAGAATTATTTGACTTAGAATAAACTAACCATGTTCTAGGAACTTTTTCATTATTGCTTAATTTTTTGTCATAATAAGTAGTTGAAAAAGATCTGTTTGAATCGTCTAATGGAAATGCAATATTTTTCAATTGTAATGGCCCCAATTCAAGAATAGACATTTTAATGTTATCTGTTAAAACTTGCTGCCAAAGAGCAGGATCTTTCAATATTTCCATCCCAGCGTCCTCAGCAGCAACCTCGGTTGGTGGTGGTGAATCCGGTGTGTCCTGTGCATCCGCCTCGGATTTATTATTTTCTTGCCCTATTTCTGGATTTTCCATATGCGTGTCCTTGTTCGAATCAAGCTGTTCCTCCACTTGCAGGCTTGTTGATGGTTGTTCGGCTGCAGCCGCCGTGGAAACAAAAAATTTTTTTAAGGAGCCAGCCAGTCCTTTTTTAATTTCGTCTTTTTCGGACTTTCTTTTTCGATACTGAAAGCCGGAAAGTCTCTTTCTGCCATCGGCCATCTGAATTAAGCACAAATAAATTCTAAGGATAGCGAAACAGAAAAATAAGCAGAAAAGTTCAAATGTTTAAAATAATGAAAAATACTTACGTTTTAAAACTTTCAACTTTAAAAAGCACTATATTATTTAGTTCTTGCTTGAAACGTTTAGCCTTTTTATTTCTGCTTAGTTCAGTACAATCTTACTAGCATTCAATCGCAAACTAAACTAACCCCCAATTGCCCTTTTTAAGTTTGTTATCGTATATGCCGGCGGCATGCATGAGCATGAAGCATGTTGCAACAAAGCACAAATACACAATTTACTCATTATTTTTGTGTCTAAAGAGGGCCGCTTAGTCTAGCTGATTTCGCTGATCTATATAGTTTCGTGTTTCATGACGCTGCACCATAGCGACAGAGCGATAACTCGTGTGTCGGTATAATCACCGTGTACAATAGCAAACGGCACAGACGCGACGTGTTTATAATAAAAATAAATTATAAGTAATAAATTATTATTGTATGCTTGCCGCCTTAAAAATGCAACCGTTTCTCTGTATCAAGTTACCTTTATACGAAAAAAAGCCAGACACAAGACTATAACTTGATAAAAAATGTTGCATTTTCTAATGCCGCAAGGCACAAGCATACCTATCTTAAATTTCTTTCATATTTCATTTTGCCGCCCCAAATAGTTTGCCGCCCGGGTGCTGTGCACGCTTTGCACCCCAGGCACGGCTCGGCTCTGTATATATAGACTATAAAGATGTATGTTAGAATGTAAACTATATATGTTTATGTACAAAATTATGTTTAAGTTATTATAGTTAAATATATCTTAGTTTTCCTCTGTATACATTTTTTTCTCCAAATTAACAAAACGGTAGATATGCCAGTTTACTATACTGGCTATTATTTAGAAGTACGTTCAGTTAAATTAAGCTGATTGTAACAGACGTCAGTTAAGTTGCTGTAACAGTAAGACAAACATGCAGTTTCAATTTTAACATCCATTTTCTGCAATTATTGAGGGCCCGCCAGGGTGTGGAAAATCATATTTTTTGTAACAATTTTTTTTAAACGTGCAATAGTAATGTGTGTAACGTACAATTTGATAAAGTAATTTGATTTTATGATGAATGGCAACTGTTGTACAGCGAATTAAGCGATGTGATTGAATTTCAGCAAGGCTTGCCAGTTATGAACAAGTTTTTATTTTACGTTGGAGAAAGTGTAGTACTTGACGTAACTCCTTTTAAAGCGATTAAAAGAAACTTTTGTAAACGATTTCGAAAGCGCTTAATTTCCATATTACATAACAATTAGTCTGTTATTATTCGAGTGCTATTGTAATTTCTTTGCCCCTGAATAAAATGATTCTAATTACGTTTCAATAATATTTGTCAAGTGTGTGTTATTAGTTCCTCTATTATTTGATTATTAACCAAATAATTTATTTGAATGTTTCAAGTTAGTTGCTATATTTGTACCGATTTTCACGGTTAATTTCTATATAGCAACTTAATGTAAATTGACAACACGTCTGTTATTGTCTGTCTAATAATTCTAAGTCCTCAATAATTTTTACATTTATCCTCTAACGAGACGACTTTGGTGATAATTGAAAGTTTAAGTGATATCGGATACAATAAGTACAGTCATATGTTATAAATATATTACTATAAAAACCCTCGAAAAGTGTTGAGTGACAAACTAAACTGATCAACAATTGAAGTGGCCCAGCAACAAAAATTATGCTACCATGTTTATTTTAATACAAAATAATATTGTATGTAGCTGTCAAGTGTAGTATTTGTTGATACAAGCTTCTGTTAGAGATAAAATAAGATTGCTACATTATTAGGTTATAAAGTTAATATTTATTACTTTAATCGTAAAGGTATGTTTTACTTATAATTTATTTATATTGTTTTAATGCGATTTGTATTCTTATAGTATGCCCAGACGATACCAGAAAGTTTTTTAAATTAGTATCGGGTGGGACCTCCTTTTACTCGATATACTTTCCCCAAGGTAACAGAAACAAGTTAATTGTACTCATTTTCGTATCTCAAAATAAAACAATTACTAAGCAAGTGAAAATAGTATTTTCCCCAGAAAAACCATTTAAAATGCCCACAAGGTAAAAGAAAACCAGTTAATTGAACTAGGTGCCCTAAAAAGCAATTAAAATGGTGCCCTGACTCTACTATAATCTTTACTCCGTAAAGCGGAGTCATATCTAAATTCCTTATTTGTGTGTTCGCTTTTTTGGAATTTTTAAATGTTGATTTCAGATTCGGATAGATCAAGAAATAGTAGAATAGAAATGTGAGAAAAACCAACCTCCTATCTCGTAAGGAACATGGAAAAATGGCCTTCAAACTTCGTTGTATATTTGACCGTCAGTGCATTCTTTCCGAATTTTTAAATTTTAACTCCATATTTGGATAGGATATGAAAAAGTAGAATAGGAATGTTTAAAGATCCACCCTCCGATCGCGTAAGCAACAAGAACAAAATGGCGAATAAATTTAATACCGAGTGACCATAAATGGTTGTGATTTTGTTTCTTAGGTTGGCACTGTTTATATTGATGGCACTGTAAGTCATGTCAAATTCGAGGGTAGCAGGTTAGGTTTTGCGTCAGTTTGTGCCACCAACATAAACAGTGCCAACCTAAGAAAAAAAATCACAATCATTTATGGTCACCCGGTAGTATATTGCGATACAGGGTTGGTAAGTGCCTATTTAACACAAGAAAAAGTTTCAAGATTTGTTAAGAAGCACTTAGCACTATTTTTTGCACAATGGTTTTCATAAAAAATTTGGTGTAATACACGCACACAACTTCATTTTACAGTGATCGTATAATTAGCCAAAAAATTGATTTTTTATTACTTCCTTTTGCAGTAACGGAAGTATTGGATTCACCCCAAAAATTCTAAGTTCAGTTTTCAACAAATCTTTACGTATATATGAGATTTATCTCGAATTAAAGAGGGTAAATTAAACACAACACGCCCTGTTCAACCACTGCTCTTTATTTTCACGAGTTTTCAGCTACAAGTCAAACCCCAGAATGAATATTTGAACAGAAATCTCGATACTAATAACTTCTCGTTTTTATGAGGTTTTACACCACTAAACAAACAGTCGGGGTGTGAACGCCGCCCCGCCCAATTAGTCGCAAGGAATTTGGAATTCGTCTCGGCCTTGCAGTCGGACCCCGGAAAGGTCGTCAGGGTTGATTTCCATAGCCCTCGATAAAAATCCACAGCAATGCTCACACGGCCAACCTGATGCTTGAATTCGTTCTCGAATTAACCATCACCCAGGATGTCGTCCTCCTCGTATTTAACTACCAAACTACCTGTAATGGAGAAACAACTCTGCAGCATCGAGTTTTACTCCTAAAGACAACAGCAATCAACTTTTCATACATTCCATAATCATCACAACATCAATAACATATCAATAAAGAGATTTTCTATTCAATATTCACATCCAATACCCAGCTTTCCGTCCTGCAAAGTGCTTTGCTTTCAACAGTAAGCTCTTTTCTCTTTTGTCCTGTAAAGCGTTACGCTTTCAACAGTTTGTCCTGTAAAGCGTTACGCTTTCAACAGTTTGTCCTGTAAAGCGTTACGCTTTCAACAGTAAGCTCGTTTTCTCTTTTGTCCTGTAAAGCGTTACGCTTTCAACAGTTTGTCCTGTAAAGCGTTACGCTTTCAACAGTTTGTCCTGTAAAGCGTTACGCTTTCAACAGTAAGCTCGTTTTCTCTTTTGTCCTGTAAAGCGTTACGCTTTCAACAGTTTGTCCTGTAAAGCGTTACGCTTTCAACAGTAAGCTCGTTTTCTCTTTTGTCCTGTAAAGCGTTACGCTTTCAACAGTTTGTCCTGTAAAGCGTTACGCTTTCAACAGTTTGTCCTGTAAAGCGTTTCGCTTTCAACAGTAACCCGAAACATTTTTTTTGAGGTCATCCTGCAAAGCGTTGCGCTTTCAGCAGCCCTCGTATAATCAACAGCAACTTTGCAAAGCGTTGTGCTTTAAACCATTGTAAAAACCAATACTACTATTTCCATTCACAAAGAATACCACCGTAAAGCGTTCCGCTTTCAACGAATTGGCCTCTCATCAGTTTCACAGCAAGCAAAAATGCTCGAAAGCTTCACAGCAAGAATATTTTTTTTAATCGGTATCACAGCAAGCAAAAATGCTCACAAGTTTCACAGCAAGAATTTTCAATCAGTCTCCCAGCAAGCAAAAATGCTCACAAGTTATACAGCAAGAATTTTAACAATGCTCAGAACACAATTTTAACAATGCTCAGAATTTTAACAATGCTCAGAATTTTCACAAAATGCTCACAAAATTTTAACAATGCTCAGAATTTTCACAAAATGCTCACACAGTTTTAACAATGCTCAGAATTTTCACAAAATGGTCACACAATTTTAACAATTCTCAGAATTTTCACAAAATGCTCACACAGTTTTAACAATGCTCAGAATTTTCACAAAATGGTCACACAATTTTAACAATTCTCAGAATTTTCACAAAATGCTCACACAGCCCTTTCTACTCACCGTTACTGAATACTTAGTCGGAAAATTCTCCTGGCGAAAATTCTCCTGGCCAAGTTCGGACCATATCTTTCCCAACTATTCTCTTCCGGGTAGTAGCCAAGTTCTGAATTTCCAACCGATCGTTAGGTAGAAGCTGCAGCACTTCAAACGGACCTTCATATTTTCGCTCGAGCTTGGATAAATGCGAATTTCCGGAGGGATGGAAAATAAAGTCACCCACATTTATTGTTTTGTTGGTTCTTCTAGTCTTATCAAATCGTCGCTTAGAATAATCTGCTTGTTTTTTTTGTACGCTCGTATGCCAGAGCTCGGTCATTTTCCAAATTAGTAATAGTTTCTTTTGGCAACATAAATTCTGTCAAGGATCCTATTTCAGGTAAACTACTGTTTTGACCGGTTAGTAAGTAAATAGGTGAAAATCTGGTATTTAAAGCTACTTGCAATTTAGAAACACTGGTCGACCATTCTGACTTATTTTGAATTGCTGTCCTTAATAAATTTAGTACAGTTGAAACATATCTTTCCACCTGTCCGTTACCACGGGGTGCACTTTTTGCTATAAGATGTTGCTTGATCCCAAATTTTGTCAACAATTCTTTCACAGTTTTATCAGTAAAATTTGTGCCTCGATCAGAAATAAGTCGTTTAGTAGTTCCGAAAATATTAACATAAATTTGTAACACATTATTCATTTCCAAAGAATCGGCATTTTTTGATAATTATTATTAAAAAACCTGCTTCGGCTAACGCACGCAAAACACATTCTAATTTTCCCAACCCTTCTGAAATGGTGTCGCACGGAACTAATAAATCGTCGAAATACTCAAAAACATCTTTATATTTTAATTCTTTTAACCGATCGATCTGATCATCAATCCTCGGCAGGGGAAAACTGTCTTTAATTGTTATTCGATTAAGTGCTCTAAAATCAACACGGACCGGACTGGCGTATGGCGAATTGCTCTCATGAATTATTCCATTTTTTTAAGAGGTCCTCTACGCTAGTTTTGACTTTTTCTTTCTCACACGTAGCCATTCGATAAGGGTTGTATCTGATAATTTTGTTTTCCTTGAGCCGAATAGACAGCTTAGCGGTTTTTATGGCTTTGACAGAATTACCGGTTGTGAAAATGTCACCGAAGTCGCTCAATAATTTTAGTAAATCAACCATATCTTTGTCTTTTAATGGGGTATTAATTAATTAAGGTGAAATTGAAATTCGATTAATATTCTTAACGACTGATTCAAAATCATCCTCAAAACAAAGTCGAGTTCCCTGCGAATCGGTAAAAATCTTCACACCTTTATAATGTAACAAATCACGCCCCAGAATAACATCTGGTGACATTGCGGAGTCATCCACAACATAAAAAACAACCTTAAACGCGGTACCATTTTTTTCAATGAGTAAGGAAGTTTTTGCGCGGGTCGGAATCAAGTTACTACCAATGCCTTTTAATATAACGTAACTTGGTTCCAAACGGCAGTGTAATTTCTTGAATATTTTTTCTGAAATAAGACTGCATTCGGCACCTGTATCAATGAGACAAGTAACATTTAAATATCCTTTGCAAAACATTTGTCACTATTGTGCCCAAATTTACCACAAAACTTACAACCATTAAATTACCGGGTTTGTTACAGTTATAACAGAGCTTCATTGACTTGGAATCTTTTGTTTCAGAGAACGGATATGATCGCTTGTTTGACAGATTTTCGCGTTTAAATAGCTTGTAATTGTCAAGCAAACGCAACAAATCAAGGATTGAAAGAACGTTGCCTATAAAGGCTGCAGTTTTTACATGAACATCTTTTATGTCGCCAATTACAATTTCTAATATTTGGTCATCAGATAAATGAAAATTCAAAGTGTTTAAAAGAGTGACCTTTCGTCTGGCATACTCACAGTAAGTAGTGGCTGCATCACTCGAATACAAGCTGGCGTTGCGCAATTTTTCGCTTAAATTCCTTTTCGGTGGATACAAATTCTCAAAATCCACTTTGAACTGCGTCCAATTTTTGATCTCAGGCTCCCACGTCGAAAGCCAATCTCGCGCTTTTTCCACCAACCCACTGGAAGCTCGTGGAAGCTCGTGCAAGCTTAACGGCAGTGACAGGAATAGGAACTGCTGGACGATGCGAATTCTTCTTGATTTCCTTCAAAGTTTCGGCCAAAATTTGCGTTAACTGTTCCATTTTCACACACAACTCGAACTAATTATCACACGTAGGCGATCCCACTTCTGATATGAGATTTATCTCGAATTAAAGAGGGTAAATTAAACACAACACGCCCTGTTCAACCACTGCTCTTTATTTTCACGAGTTTTCAGCTACAAGTCAAACCCCAGAATGAATATTTGAACAGAAATCTCGATACTAATAACTTCTCGTTTTTATGAGGTTTTACACCACTAAACAAACAGTCGGGGTGTGAACGCCGCCCCGCCCAATTAGTCGCAAGGAATTTGGAATTCGTCTCGGCCTTGCAGTCGGACCCCGGAAAGGTCGTCAGGGTTGATTTCCATAGCCCTCGATAAAAATCCACAGCAATGCTCACATATACATCTTATAACTACATATAAGATGACGGTTTGATCTAAGTAGGTAGAACTTCCTGAACTTTTGTATAGGGCCATAATTTTTCATTATGAACAACTTTTATTAGTAAAATTGTATCGTATTATAAACAAAAAGGGTAGTTTAGATGAAAAGAAAATACAATTTATTTGCAAATAAATTTCGCGGATATCTAGGAAACTAACAGTTTACACAATTATTTTTACCTATTAGTCATTATTTGACATGAGGAATAAATCCCCAAGTTTATGCGTATAGGTTGTTTAATCTCGAATTAAACAGACTAAACTTTAGTTCCAAAATTTGCGAAATCCAATTCATAAGTTTAAAATGCAATTTCATAAGCACCACCACCAAGTTTAAATGCCGCCACTGCAAGTAAGCATATTGCTTTAATGCACGACCTACTAATCAGAGTTCAGTGTAACATACTTGCAGATATAGCGGAAATAAACTCGCTTAATGCTGACACATTATGAAATGTTATATCGTCACTGAAAATATACTTTGCACTTTGAAATCGTAGTAACTAAGCACTATGTTTGTATAAATAGAAGCTTTATTTCTGTAATAAATCAATCGACATTTAATGTTTGGTTTATTTACATCGGTGCTACCCTTCCAAGCCTAAACTTATGAAACGTGAGGCTGCGCTTCAGTGTAGACACAATAATTATCGTCCCTTTGAGTGACCTGACTACATTGCCTTTAAACAGGGGTGCAGTCTCACCCCTGTGCTCAAAAAGTTAGGCACAAGAACCAGTGCAAGTAACGGTATCCTGATTCAGCCTCCAGGCAATTCTGTTCATAGGTTGAGAATAATCCTGTAAATCGAGTGATTTTTACTTATTTAGAAAATGGAATTTTTCGAAATTGTCAAAATGCAAACAGTGCTATTTTTCGGAAATTAAGTAAGATTTGAATTTTTTAAATATTTTTTAAATTTCACATACCAAGACAATATTAAAATTCAAAATTTTTTTGTGAAGTCTTTAAAGACTTATAATTGGAAAAAATAATATAAAATGTTAATTACTTCTTTAGATTTTTTATTATTTACCGAAATGTAGTATGTTTGCATAATTTGTACGTTTTCTATGCAAGGCGCTTTTTAGGAGAAATATTGTTCAATTCTAATTAATATCTATTTAAATGGCTTCTAGAAACTCTAATCTAGCGCTGTTAATGAATTACTGTTACAAAACTCCTATAAATGTTCTTTTACAGTTGTCTAAATGAGGAGATTTTTTAGAACATCTAAATTGGATAAAGAAAAATCTCATCATTTAGACAACTGTAAAAGAACATTTACTGGATTTTTGTAACAGTAATTCATTAACAGGGCTAGATTAGAGTTTCTAGAAGCCATTTAAATAGATATTAATTAGAATCGAACAATATTTCTCCTAAAAAGCGCCTTGCATAGAAAACGTACAAATTATACAAACATACTACTTTTAGGTAAATAATAAAAAATCTAAAGAAGTAATTAACATTTTATATTATTTTTTCCAATTATAAGTCTTTAAAGACTTCACATAAAAAAATTTGAATTTTAATATTGTCTTGGTATGTGAAATTTTGAACAATATTTTAAAAAATGCCAATCTTACTTAATTTCCGAAAAATAGCACTGTTTGGATTTTGACAATTTCGAAAAATGCAATTTGCTAAATAAATAAATATCACTCGGTATATATGATGGGGGCTAAATAGGTTTTTAGACAAGCACAAATTATTAACGTGAAAAGTTTTTTTGAAAAATCAAAAATAAAAATGTTTCCCATATTATCCCGACTTTTTGGCGGACACTGTATATTACGCTGCGCGCGCCGTCGCATCACGCCGGACGTGAGAACTGGCTGAACTCTAGGATAGCGCCATGCATTCGGAGAGCTCTTTACGTTTCTATCGATATAGACTCATCTTACACATATTATGTGTGTTATGTGTCATATTGATAAACCTCTTTCAAAGCGTTTCCACCTTACATTACGTCTATATGTAAATTTTGATTTATTGATCACATTATGAGACATATTTCATTTTTAGCTGTATTATTATAAAATGTAATTTTATAGGAATATGTTAATACCGAAATATCGGTATTTTTTACATCAATACAGATTTTCAGTAGCGGAAATTATTCGACCGGGATTCCGGTATTGTAAGCACTGCGTTGGAACTATGCTAAATTTTAAATAACAATGCAGTAGGTGACGCTCTAAACTCAAATTCAGTTTTACACTAGGAAAATATAAGTTTCTGTGACTGCTCTTGTTGTACAGTAATTCTTCTTCTTCTTCGTCCTCTTACTATACGCCAGTGTGCCATAAAAGCACTAGCCATGTTAAAAGCACTCCGCTTTGCGTCGTGCTCTTAAACTCGTCGCACGTGCTGTAAAGGCGTACTTATACACTAGTATCATAATAGTATATTATTATATGCGCGATTATGACAGCCATTATTCACGAAGTTGACATTTGTGTCGCAAGCCGAAGGCGTGTGGCGCAAGTAATCTGAGTGGACAATGGCCATAATCGCGAATGTAATCCGATATTTTATCTACTCCTATGCAATAGGAGTTTTGTGTTCATATTTCCGAATTATGACATTTGTGGCAGCTGTTAACTTCAAGAGTCATTTAATAATAAGGATGAATTTTGTGATTGGCTACAACCTATTGAATAATGAAAATATAATGTTTTGATTGGTTGCAACTTGCAAACTATTGAAATATGGAAATAGAATTTTACGATTGGCTGCTAACCGTGAATCATAATTCATGGCCATTATGCAGCAGGAGTAGATAATAGTTATTTACTATACAAGTGGGATAACAGCATCATTAATATACGTGTGTGTAAGTTACAAACGAGTGCGTAGCACGAGTTATGTAAGCACACAAGTATATTAATGATGCATTATCACACATGTATTGTACAAAATTTTATCTACGACTGCCTAAAATTGAGAAAAGTGCATTAAGAGAAATGTCAGATCTGTCATTTTCAAAAATATTTTAGTAGGCAAATGTCATTATGTCATTCATTTGACACTATTTCAGTTACGTAATGAAGTCATTACACAACTCAGTTGCGTAATGAACCCATTACATAACTGAGTGGTGTAATGAGCTTAATTACCTAAGTGAAATAGTGTCAAATGAGTGACGTAATGCGTTACTTATCCCACTGGAGTAGATAAAATAATATTATTGTAACTATTTATTTAGGCTATGTTTTACACGTATGCACGGATTGCGTCTCGCGAGTTATATTATCTTAGCAGCTTTGTCTATTGTATTATAGTCGGCTGTAACCTTCTCGCGGCCTGCATTAGTAAATAGTACTAGTCTATATTAGCAAACAGTCTGAAATATTATATTACATTATCAGCTTCAGTTATTTTGGGTTAAGATACTATGCGGCCTAGTTGAAAGGCAAACACAATAATTTGTATTGTAAAATAAAAGTAAACTTTGTAAAAAGCAGTTTTGGCTACGACTGGCGCATTCGTTCAGAATTATGAAGGAAACTAGTATGTCGCCCGACCTACGCTTCGCTTTGTTAATTACACCATTTAATTATATTAAATATAATTTAATTTTACTTTATACTTTTTTCAAAATAAAAACCGGCCTTCGATCTAAGTCTAAAAATTGGCAAAATTTTAAGCTATCATACAATTTGATCGGTCCAGTATCTTTGGAGCAGATAGCGAACAACAAAGATACATACATACAAAGAAAAAGACCACCGATTTTATGGTACAGCTATTGCAAACATAAAATCAGCCAGTCGACCAATAGTTTCTGTATGTATCAACTCTTTCATGTTGTTTTTGGGTATTTAGACACACTACAAAATGAAAAATATTATAACAGGAATGTATCAAAAGACAAATTTAAAAGAGTCCGTGTATCGTTTTACTTTGCCCCCCCCCCCTCTGCTTCCTTTTGCCTTCGAAAAGTTGATGCAGTTCGATCTTCTAAGGACATCTGTATTGGATATTAGGTGAAACCATCGAATCATGGGCGTCGTTACATAAGGACAAGAAAGGGTGCTTGCCCCTCCCGGGATTTTTCCAAAAATAATCCACCATTATGCGCCACACGCTGACAGCCGCATAGAAATTATTTTCATAGGATGTAATAATATTATATAGTGTTCGTAATAACAGCAACGATTTATACATTTGTCCGCCCTAAGGGCCCGCTGACTTTACAAAACCGATAAGTATCGAGATGAGAGGCGTCTATGAATTTGTCACTCAGCGCAATACAAAACAATATTTAAATTTCCGTTTCTTGACGCCTTTATATAAGGGCCGACCGATGTTGGATTTACTTGCGTCTAGGCACGCCGTTCAAGTAATAAATTCAATGGCTTGCCAAATCCCAGTGCAACTGCACGGAATGTTTGCAAATATTTAAAATAAATGAATTACTTCTCTCAAGTTAGTCTTATTCGCTCCCTGGTTGAGTTACTACTGTTAGATTATTGTGTATTCTGGTTTATATTGTTTTTTATTTGGAACTTCCATCTGATCTGTGAGGTATGTGTATTTTTTGCATCTATTATTTTATTGGCTATTTAATTTTATGTCTGCATTATTGTGTATTGCTATTACTAACGCTTTACTATTTTGTGCGCTTCGATGCCCAAACCATAAGGTAGATGTAGTAAAGAACGTAATGATTTTATTATTTTTGATTTAGATACACAAAACGTGTTGGTAATACAGGTAATTTTTCCAAACACTGTATCACTTTGTTTTTATTTTTTTTTTGCAATCTAATAGCATTTTTTAGGTGCGCATCAAGTGTTTCTTTTTTAGACCCATTGTGAATTTAATTGTCTTATCTCAATATCGAAAAAAAAATTGCCCGGCCCTGAGAAGTTTTCTAACGGCGCCCATGCATCGAAATCTCATAGTTTGTAATTAACGTAGCTTTCGCGATTAGGTGGTAATCTGCTTTACGGGAAGACTTAGCAACTGTTTCAAACAATTCGTTTTAGGTTAGTTTGTTTTTCTCTTGCAAAAAGTGACGTCGGGGAAATTCCTGTGATTATGCTCCAAGTTTTAACTCTTAGCTTCGCTTTGATGCGGTTTATGGGCTTTGGGCAATTATGTGGGACAAACACGTCCTCGTCCTTGAGATGGTTTATTTATCACAGGGTTTCTAGCCGTCCTGGTCAATTGCCTGTATTACAGGGTGACTGAATTACTTTAATTTCGATTTTGGTAACGTAATGCAAGTAGCTAACTTTCGTCCGGTATTTTTAGCATCACCTGTGAGTTGCAAATCATCGACTCCGCTTTCTTGAGAATTCTCTCCAGGCGTCAACTGAGAGCTGTAAAAACTTCAGCGATTTCTCCTACTTCGGAGTGCCCTTCTGCTTCTGAGCCTAGTTGAGTTTGGACCTTATCGCTTTGTATGCTGTGACGTTTTCCAGTATCCTCCAGAGCCTGTTTGGGGGCTATTTGATTTAGCTCCCGCAGAAGCATGATTATTTCAGATAAGTAGCGTACGACCTAATAATCTGTGATAGTGATATTTGTATCGCAAGTACAGTGAAAGAAACTGTAGCTGTTATTAGTATGTAAATTTACATTTCACCGGTGTAATCTAGGATTGCATATTGAATTGTGCTAATTACTGCTAGTTTGTGCTAGTGCACCTTTCGAGTAAGTAACGCATAATAAAAAAATATAGACTTTCTGTACTGGTTACTATATGCAGAGTTTAATAAATTTAATACACTGTTTATACCATTCATTGTCTGTCCTCAAGTAAGACAATACGCTCCCATTTCGAGATCCTCCATAACGTTTCTTCGAGTTTCTGATAGAATGGTTGGAGTCGAGCACTTGTTACGGTTAGAGAGCGTCTTTACAAGTTTGCAGGTCTTTGAGCACGATCTAGCTAATTCCAGCATCTATGGCGCATAATTTGAACTTCGCGCGCGCCTTTCCTGGTCGCGTTTTGTTTTTATCGGTGCATGAAAGATAAATACGGCCAGAGCGTCCCGTTCCGCCTTCTTTTCGTTGTGTGCGATGGTTGCAAGCAGTTAAGCTTCCTTCGGATCGCCCAGAGTTCTGCGGGCATGTTGGTGTAGCTTTGATGGGATTCGCTCTCGCTGATGTAGCGGTTTAATTGCAACTCTGGCGGTTTTACGAGAGTTTCCTCTCAGGTCAATTCTTGGCGGATTTTTTGGTTGCGAGCTGTTTGAATTCATTTGCACGTTGCCCAAATTTGGGGTAAATCTATTGAAGCTTTTGTCGTACCGCGCTATGAGACGTAACAATTAAAATATTTAATTCCAGGTAAAACTTGGCGCACTACAGCCAACCCAAAATTATTACGTCAACCATAACACATTTGACAATATTAAATATAGAATATACTGCACATATGTTTAAGTGTTATGTTCCATTTTGTTAGCCATCTGCTTATTTCGTTGACAGCCAGTTGTAGATGAGCTATAGCCTCTGTAAGATTAAAGATTTGCGATATAATCACCGTATCGTCTGCGTACATTGCTAAGGTTTCATTAGTTAGTGGAATGTCTTTAACAAATATGTTAAACAACACTGGTCCTAAAATGCTTCCCTGTAGAATACCAGCCTTAATAGATTTGCTACTGGAGGTAGTTGAATTTATACGCACTACAAAGGTTCTATTCTCTAGATATGAGCAGATTACTAAATTTAGATAGTTTTATATTTGCAGCTGGATGAGTTTGTACTTAAGGCCTTCCAGTCAGACTCTATCGAATGACTTAGCAATATCAAGAAACACGGCAGTCGTGTATTGTTTATTCTCGTATCCTGATTCGATTAGCTCCACTATTCTCTGCAGCTGATGGCAGGTAGAGTGTCCACTCTTGAATCCAAACTGGAACTTCGGAAGCAGCTCTAAGGCTTGTATTTGATAGCTAAGTCTGGTATAAATTATTCGTTCCAATATTTTCGAAAGAGTGCTCAATAGGCTTATGGGTCGATAGTTATTTATATTTTTATTGTCCTTGCCTGGCTTCCACGCTTTCGGGAAATAACCGTTTCTTAAGCAAGCGTTGAAAAGTGTTGCTAAGTATGTGAGGGTTTTTTTGTGAGGTGTTTTAGCACTGTATTGGTAATAAAGTCGTTGCCTGACAATTTTTTCTTGGGTAAGGCATTTATGATTGTTGTCAATTCGTGCAGAGAGGTTGGTTGAATTTGGTCTGAAATGGGTAAGTGTGATGCAATGTTGTTTATTACTGTGTGTGCAATGTTGCTGCCGCTTGTAGGAGTGAACACTTGTGCCAGG
Organism: Agriotes lineatus; assembly: GCA_940337035.1. Lineage (NCBI taxonomy): Eukaryota > Metazoa > Arthropoda > Insecta > Coleoptera > Elateridae > Agriotes > Agriotes lineatus. The sequence continues at coordinate 143,726 of CALNHX010002192.1, forward strand.
TGTTCGGCAAATATTGTTGCCTTTTCTGCATCCGTGTTGTATGTTAAGTTGTTTACTGTTATTGGTGGTATATCTTGGGGTTCCCTCAGTACTCTTCTGGTAGCCTTCCACATTCCTGGATCTCCGGGGTTTAGGTCCTCGATATATCTTTGGTAGAGATGCATTTTATATTTGTCAAGTTCGTTTCGTATTCGATGAGTGAGGTGATTGAGATCATTTTTAGTAGCTGGATTTCTAGTTCTCTGCGATTCTCGTCGGGATTTGCTTTTTTGTTTGATTAGTTCGACTATGTAATTTGGAGGAATATTATACGATGTCGCTATCTTCCTCTGAACTGGTTGCTTTGAGAGTCGAATGCTGTTTTGTATTACTTTAGTGTATCTACTGCTTGGTCTATGTCTTCCGAAGTTTCTAGGCTCAAAGGGTGCTTGATAGTTTGGTCAAGGGTGGCTTGAAATTTTTCCCAGTTAATAACACCATTTATTAGTTTTATGTTATACGTTTTTAGTTGTGGAGCACTTAAAAATGTTATTCGCACCGGTAGGTGATCACTGTCCAGCTCTTCAGCAGGAGTTTGATGAATTTGCTTCCTGAAATTTTTCTGCAGGATTATGTCGAGGATGTCTGGCTGATGGCCAATGCAATAGGGAAAGTAGGTAAATTTAGCAGGGGCCAGTACTTGGAAATTGTATGTTGTCGAGTGTAATCATTTAGTAATATTCCTGCTGGGTTCGTGGCTCGACAACCCCAGCTGCCGTTCTTACAATTTAGGTCTATTAGGTATATCTGGCTAAAAAGGCTGTAAAAATTGAACGCTGTTCTTAATACCGGAAGTGTATGGGTCATTAAGAATGTTTGGAAGAACTTGGCTAAGGAGGGAGGTTTTAATTTGGGGAAGAAAGGGAAGTATGAAATCAATAAGAATTTTTATAAGGGAGTTTATTATAGGGGAGCCCGTAGGATTTGTTGTGGTTTGATTGGTTCCGTTTTGAACTCTACTGCCATATGTTTGGGTTGGGTGGATAGTTTCTGTTGTATCTGTTGGTCGGAATTTGGTTTCGAGCTAGGATATTTACTTGTTCTTTATACTTTTTGCATCCTCTATAGTTAGCTGGGCAGTTTTCATTGCAGTTCACGCACATTGGGGGGTCGTTCGGGCGTTTCTTCTATTCGCTGGTGAGATGGTTTCCAACGCATTTGACACATCTTAGGCTAAGATGGCAGTAATTTCTAGTATGTCCAAATCCTTGGCATCTGTAACACTGGGGCAATTCGCATGTCTTTCTTCGGGTCTCTACTTTGATAATGGAGTGGAAAAGCTGTTCTAGTTTGTAGATTTCCTTTGCCTCATGGTTATTGGTAAGTTCGACCGCACAAATGGGGGAAGGTTTTTTTATCTCTCGTTAGAAGACACGTAATTTTTACTAAAGTATTATTTCAGATCATTTTTTAAATCGTCTGTTGTTAGAGATAATGGCACATTTTTAATTACCACTGATAGTGGTTTATCACTCGGATTTTGAAACGTGTTATATTTTATGCCATTAGTTGTATAAAACTTGGTGAGTTAGGTAGTCCGTTTCATTAACCAGGTTGATCCGCAGAACATTTCCTCTAAGGCATGTTGTAAAATTTTCCGTTGCTATCTTTTTTATGTAGTCGGTTACTTCTGTGTATTTTAGCTGGTCGGCATTGTGTAGAAATATCGGCGGTATTTTAATATTGTTTACTTTGAAGGGTTCTGGGATAGTCGATTTTGAGAGATTTTCACCAGTGATAGTCTGTTCGATTTGTTGAGGACGGTAATATTTGTTTTGGGATAACAGCTGTTCCGAGTTCCATATGTACCTTTTTGGTACCTCGTTAACTGCAGGTGGTGTTACATGGTCTGAACTGCGTTTAGAATTTTGGATTGATGAGTCAGCGTTGTCGGTTTCCATGTTATTAGTAGACTGTTCAGCATTTGTTGGAAATACATTTCCTTTGTATATTAAGGTTGACTGTTTCAATGGTGCACTCATGATTAGATATGGCCACGGTCGGGTAAGCCGGCCGCGGCCGCTTTAGATAGTTGGATTTTTACTATTCACTATCTCGTGTACACACTAGCGTGTTCACTTGAAGTTAGTAGCAATAATCGGTATCTACTTACGTAGTTAGGATTAAATTCAGAGGCACTAATATACGTCTTTACACGGTCACTGTCTGATTGCGTATAAAATACTTAATTTGAATTGGGATGCTTTGCGACCGAAGTCGAACAAAAAAACGGCACAGCAATAAGCACAGGCTCTGTGCGTGATTTCAGAAGATCTCGATTTGACATCGCCAGTGCGACTGATACGATAAGTTAATAGGTTACTTTATCCCCGCGTGTTTGGTAACCAAAGGCCTTTGTTTATAGATCATTACTTAATTACGCAGGCTGAACCGCCTGTTCAGTCAACAAAAATTCCACTGAAAGTTAGCAAAAAAGACAGGGTGTACTTACTCTGTAGCTTCAACACGGTCTTCTCCAAGTGGCAACGAGACCGACGAGTGATATCTGCAGCTCGTTGAACGCCGGAAAAATACCTCCAACGCAGAAAATTAAGCGTGCAGAAATGCTTTACGGGGTTCTCTCAACTGGCAGCTTGCAAGATGCAAGGTGCAACAAGAATGGTGCAGCAATAAAGGCTAATTCAAAATTTAATTAGTTCAGAACTCTACCGAATCAACATGTGCTTACCCAAAGATCGATAACGGGCCAAAGTTTATGTATGCGGCTTCAATTTTACGTTCGCACAAGAGGTTGAAAGCGAAAATATCCTGCCATCGCCAAATACACGGCCTACTCTACGTCGGGGTTCACGGAAACATCCCAGTGGTCCACAAGGGGAAATTCCTAAGGACTACCGCTCGACTCGAATGTTGGAGGTGGAGAAGAAGCCCGTGTTCCAAAAATTTGGCGACCTGCGTCTTATAACAAGGTGCACACATTCGAAATTCGAAATTTTCCTGACTAAAGCGCTCGGAAAATGGAGATCCGAGCTGTTTACGAAAAAGTTAAAGATGCGAACGTCACAATTACAAAGAGGGCAATCCATCACAGGAACGCCAAAAAATACATAAGGTAAACATTTTTGCTTGACATTTAGATATATCAAGCTTGATTAACTATTGGTCGCACCATTCTTGATACAATGCAGCTGCACTTTGGAGATTGCCGACAGCTTTTTTGATATATTTGCCTCTATAACGATTATGGCGATATCATCACCGTACATCGCAAGTTCTGCTTAATTTAAAATGTGCTACGCCGTACGATGTAAATATTGTATTTACAGGGTCAAGATTTGAGCCCTGCGGAGTGATATTCTTGAGGTATGAGTATGTATGTATGTATTGGCGCAGCAACCCTTGTGGATTATGGCCTGCTCTTCTAATGGAGCTTTCGTAATCCTTTCCGTTGTTTCGTACAAGGTGGATTGGTCCTTATACGCGTCGGTTTCCTGGTAGGGTACTACAGATTTGGGTGGGTTCTTGTTTTCTTCACTATGTCTTTCCATGCTTTCTTATTCTTGATCTTATTTCGCCAGTCTGTTATGCCCATTTGCCGTATGTCTTTTTCTACTGCATCTCTCCATCGTAGGCATGGTCTTCCTTTCTTTCTGGTAACTCCTGGGTTCCATTCAGTTATTGCCCTTACAGCTCTTGTTCTGTCCTTACGGTAAATATGTCCCATCCAGCTCATTCTTTGTGCTTTCATGTATTTGATAATAGTCTCGTTACCCACAAGTTCATATAGCTCATGGTTCATTCTGGGTCTCCATATACCTTCTGCTTCTTGTATCGGTCCGAATATTATTCTTAATATTTTTCTTTCGCAAATCCTTACTTGCTCTTCTTGCGTTTCTGTGAGAACCCAGGTTTCACATCCATACGTGATGACCGGTCTTATTACGCTTTTGTAAATTCTTATCTTAGAGGCTCTACTTAGTATTTTGTTTTGCAGAAGATATTTGCATGCATGGTAACTTCTATATCCTGATTTAACTCTTGCATTGAGTTCTTCCTTCATGCTGTCCTTGATATCTAGTTGCGCCCCTAGATAGCAGAATGTGTTCACTTGTTGGAAGGTGTATTCATTTATGAGTAGCGGTTGGTTCGTAGCATTATGTTTCCATGTTGTCATATATTTTGTTTTGTTTTGGTTAATTATTAATCCTAGTGCTCGTGATTCTTTCTCTAATTTACAAAATGCCTCGATAAGACCTTGTTTTGTTCTACTCGTTATCACTAGATCATCTGCGTAGGCACATATTTGGGTATTTTTTGTACTGACAAGCCCGTTGATGTTTATTCTTCTCATTACAGCTTCAAGTACCAAGTTAAATAATGTAGGTGAAAGCACATCTCCTTGTCTGACCCCTACCCTGATATTGAAACTCTCCGTGTCACCCTCTGTTGTTCTAACTGTTGCCGTTGTGTCTGCGATAGTCATTCTCATAAGGTGTAACAGCTTGGTTGGAATTCCTAGGCTACTTATTTCTGTCAACATTTTATTTCTGTTAATTTTGTCAAAGGCCTGACTGTAATCTATGAAGAGATTATGGATATCAATGTTAAATTCTTTGCTTTTTTCAAATATTTGCCTCATCATGTGTATGCTGTCTATCGTGGATCGGTCCTTTCTAAACCCATTCTGCTGTTCTCCTAAAATTTTCTCTGCATAGTTTGATAGTCTGTTGTGGATTATACTGCTCAATATTTTGTAGACTACGCTTAGTAGTGTTATGCCTCTATAGTTTTTAAGTTCATTTTTATTACCTTTTTTAAATATTGGAATTATTATTCCGTTTTTCCAATCTTTGGGCATTTTTTCTTCATGCCAAATCTTTGTAATTAGATGATGTATCTGTCTTTTGAGCTGGTCTCCACCATATTTTAGCATTTCACCAGTCACCTCGTCAGGGCCTGCTGCTTTTCCATTTTTTAAATTGTTAATTGTTGCACACGTTTCTTCCCATCCAGGTTCCTCTACTTCTTCTGTATCTTTTTCTTCCAGGGTTATTGTTAGTTCGTTTTTGTCATTATCTAGTAAATTTTTAAAGTGGTCTCTCCATTTATTAAGTACCTCGTTTTTTTCTATCAGTAATTTTCCGTTGCTATCGTTGCAGATTGGTATATTTACTTTTCTTCCCTTCGTCTCTATTCTTAGTTCTTCGTGGAATTTTTTCATATTTTTTCTTCTGTTGTAGGTTTCCATTTCTTCAATTTTCTTGTCCATCCATCTTCTTTTCTTTGTTCTAAATAAGTTTGTTGCAATTTGTTTCAGTCGTTGGTGCTGTTCCTCATTTTCTTGCTTTTTGTTTTGCATATATTTTAATCTAGCTGTATTTCTTCTTTCTAGTGCTTCTCTGCACTCGTCATCGAACCATTCTTTTTTTAGTTTTGTGTTTCCAGTTACTGTCTTTTGTGCTGCCTGTGTGATATTTTTCTTTAGTATTTTCCATTCCATCTCTATGTCTGTTGCTTGCGTTGTGTTAGCATTATTGTTTTGTAGTTTCCCTGTATTTTTGTGCATAATGTTCGTCTGTTAGCTTGCCTACATTCAATTTCTTCACATGTTTTTCTCGGCAATTCTTTGAGACTTTTTCTTTCATTGTTGCCACTACTAAACAGTGGTCTGATTCGCAGTTGGCTCCACGATATGTTCGTACGTCCTGTATGTTTCTTTGTCTTCGTTTTGAAATGAGTATATGGTCAATTTGGCTTATATTTCTCTCTCCTGGAGCTGTCCACGTCATTTTGTGACTTTTCTTGTGTTTAAATTTTGTGCTGCTGATAGTCAAGTTTAAGGCACTGGCTAACTGGACTAGTTAGTTTCCATTGTTATTTGTTGTACTGTGTAGAGTATGTTTCCCAGCTACGTCTTCTATGAGTTTCTCTTTACCAATCTGTGCATTTAGATCTCCCATTATTATTAATGTGTCATTTTTTGGCATTTGATCTGCTATTTCTAGCAGTCGCTCGTAAAATTCTTCCTTCTCCATTTCTGGTGCATTTTCGGTTGGGGCATACCCGTTTATAAGGGAAATGTTTGAAAATTTTCCTTTTACTCTTAGTGCACATAATCTTCCGTTTATTGGTAAACCGCCTGTTCAGTCAACAAAAATTCCACTGAAAGTTAGCAAAAAAGACAGGGTGTACTTACTCTGTAGCTTCAACACGGTCTTCTCCAAGTGGCAACGAGACCGACGAGTGATATCTGCAGCTCGTTGAACGCCGGAAAAATACCTCCAACGCAGAAAATTAAGCGTGCAGAAATGCTTTACGGGGTTCTCTCAACTGGCAGCTTGCAAGATGCAAGGTGCAACAAGAATGGTGCAGCAATAAAGGCTAATTCAAAATTTAATTAGTTCAGAACTCTACCGAATCAACATGTGCTTACCCAAAGATCGATAACGGGCCAAAGTTTATGTATGCGGCTTCAATTTTACGTTCGCACAAGAGGTTGAAAGCGAAAATATCCTGCCATCGCCAAATACACGGCCTACTCTACGTCGGGGTTCACGGAAACATCCCAGTGGTCCACAAGGGGAAATTCCTAAGGACTACCGCTCGACTCGAATGTTGGAGGTGGAGAAGAAGCCCGTGTTCCAAAAATTTGGCGACCTGCGTCTTATAACAAGGTGCACACATTCGAAATTCGAAATTTTCCTGACTAAAGCGCTCGGAAAATGGAGATCCGAGCTGTTTACGAAAAAGTTAAAGATGCGAACGTCACAATTACAAAGAGGGCAATCCATCACAGGAACGCCAAAAAATACATAAGGTAAACATTTTTGCTTGACATTTAGATATATCAAGCTTGATTAACTATTGGTCGCACCATTCTTGATACAATGCAGCTGCACTTTGGAGATTGCCGACAGCTTTTTTGATATATTTGCCTCTATAACGATTATGGCGATATCATCACCGTACATCGCAAGTTCTGCTTAATTTAAAATGTGCTACGCCGTACGATGTAAATATTGTATTTACAGGGTCAAGATTTGAGCCCTGCGGAGTGATATTCTTGAGGTATGAGTATGTAGAATTAATTTTAACTAAACGTTCTGGAGGTTAGAAGTATTGATACAATACGAGTAAGATATGCAGGTGTAGTTATCTTTATAATTTTATGTATGTAACAGGCTTTACAGCCAAACTGTATCAAAAACTTGTGCTATACCTATAGAAACGGCTATTACGGTATGTTCCTGTTTTGCAACCGCGTATGATTTTAATGATCCGTAATACTTGATGGATGATCGAGTGATTATTACGAAAACCATATTAAGTTGACGGTATAGTATCCTTTCATTTAAGAAACTATTAAAACGTCGGTGATTGATTTTCTTCAAGAGTTTTGAGAGTGTAGTCAGCAGACTAATTGATCAGTAGTCATCAGGTGAGGTTAATGGCCTTCCAGGAGCAGGGGAACAGCATAGCCTTAGACCAGCGTTATATAAATTGGCCAAGAAAGCTGGCGCCTGTAGGGTTAAGTTCTTTTTCATAACACCTACTTGTTATTTCTCAATAACAGAACTGTCAACCTGACTGAAAAGTTCCCCATAACAGCCATGGCTGTTATACACTTAACAGCCTAGGCCGTTAAGAAATAACAGAACAGTAACATTTTAACATTGGCAATACTGAAATGTATAGTTGGTGACACTGTAGGTCTATGTCAAATTCGAGGTTAGCAGGTTAGGTTTTGCGTCAGTCTGTATCAAAACTGACGCAAAACCTAACCTACTAATATCGAATTTGACATAGACTTACAGTATCACCAACAATACATTTCAGTATTGCCAAACGTAATTTTTTTCCATAGGTGACTCTGATAAGACGAGTTTTCTAACACCCGTTACTAATACTATTTAAATTGCTCTAAAATTTCAATTTTTGTAGGTGTTATGAAAAGTATTCAACGACATACGGCCGTTATAACATCTAACTAACTCGGATAAATTCATTAGCCTCAGCCTGACGGCCTCGGCCACAAATTCATCCTTGTTTGTTAGATGCTTACTAACGGCCTTATGTCGTTAATAACTATAGTATGATATTTGGCAATACGTCGTAACCAAATGTTGTTTTGTTTTACAGAAATTTTGCCTGGTGATGTCGGTATAACGTCATCAGTAGGTCTGAATTAAAAAGTATAGAACACATGTAAAACTATAACAGCTTTATAAAGTGTCGATATCCCAAGAGGTAACTGCAGAATTTGTAGAAAATGCGCACCTGTAAAGTGGACCAGTGCGAGTAACGCATGACTATCATTGTGCAGTATTAGAGCAACCAAGGGATTCCTTACTTTTTCCATTGCACTACATGTAGTTATGCCAACTTTTTAAACTAAGATAATAATTAGGAGGCGTGCGAGTGGGGTTTTATTATCCGTAGGGGTCTCACAAAAATAAATATAAATTACAGTCCAGTGCGAGAAGAATAATTATTCAATTATTTTTGCAGTATTAACTATTACATACATGCAACTTGAACTTCTTTTAATATTTATTTTGAAAAAACCCTTGCACAAATTTTTTATGGAAAGCAATAAGTTATAAGTATACATATATTACAATCACTCTAGAAATTTGAAAGTCAAAGGACATTTGACCTTACTGACGACAATCTTTACTGAATTATGATCTTCCCAAAAATATTCAACGTATGCCACTAGTTCAAGGTTTTACCATTGATTTATTTGCTTAAAAATGCTTATTAGTAAATATTTCTGGACCGTAGTCATTAGAACTTGGAAAATATTCTTGATTGTATCTTCTTATCTCTTCGTGTTGATTGCTAAACTGCGCTAGAGGTGAGTTGGGATTGAACACTTCCTGAAGGTGTGCGCATTTGATTGTGTCAATTTTGTTTATTTTTAAATGATCATAAAGCTTGTTTTGAAATCTGTTCCAATCAACTTTGCCAGTCAGTAATCTTGGGATTAATTGGTGACATTTCTACACAATGTTCGAGCCGGTAGATGGTCGGATACTCACAAATGGTAAAATTATATCGTCCTATTTTTCAACAAGGTGATATCAAGAATATCTGGACGTTGGTTGACGCTACATAGTTTGTGTTCTTACGTTGAAAGTTATTGTTTGAAGTTTTATTCTACTGGGGTTGTAGGCTAAGCACACCCACTGCGTATTTTATGTATTTTTACGCTTGAGATGTCCCACTGGTGTGGTAGGAGTATTGTTGGAAAACATGAATGAGATATCATTGAAATTTAGCTACAGTTGAGGTGGTTTGTATGTTGAAACTTTAATGAATTTAAAATGGGAAAAGTAGATTAAGAATGTTGGATATTTTTCTTAAGAATTATAACAACGATGCCAGATCCATGATGGGAGTTTCTATCATGACTGTTAGGAGATTTTTGGGTAAAAAGCACTAATTCAATAAACAACTTCTAAAAGACGTGCATTTTGATTGAAATTTCAGCACAGAATGGTTTGGAATGCTCCTGTTAGCACTTTACATCGGAACACATAAACACATATTATTAATTGTTATGTTTGTTAGTTCTTTTGGTTAAGGTAATAATTAAACGCAGCACTTCGTAAAACTCTTTTAATTATTCATAACGTCAACAATACAATAACTGATTCCAGGCCGGACTGTAGCGTTCTAAAGTCCGCACCCGAATGCCTACAAAACTACCTGCTACCCTTAAGAACCACAGTGGTGATTCATACACCACACCTCCGCTGTTAGTATACACTATTCATAAAATATGTACCCTTAATTAAACTAAATTAGATTAACTTAATTAGACTAAATTAGATTAATTTAATTAGACAAAATTAGATTAATATAATTAGACTAAATTAGATAGGTTACATATTACTCAAAATCTAATTCCCTCTCCCGAATCTTTCAGGTTCCTTCTTTTGCCTAGTACTCTTCCTTACTATAGGTACTTCCTGAACCTCGGTTCTATTGTCTAATAAATTATCTATACTTATTCTATCTCTAATCTTATTACTATTTACCTTCTCCTTCCCCGTGATCGATTCCTGTAGCATCAGGTACTTTCTGATACGCAAACATTTGGTTATCATGCCGTTTCCAAACCTGCTTGCTACCTTCCACTTCACACAAAAAAGTGACTTTCCCCAATTTCTTTTTAATTACCGCCGGTGCCCAGGTTTTTAGATTTACCTGTCGATAATCCCTTACCATTACCGATTCGCCTTCTGAAAAAGTAACCTCTCGTTTCCCCTTTTTCTGAATTATTGGTTGTTTGCTTTCCGCATTTTTATTACTCGGTCTTAAGTAACTTAATCTGGTTCTTAACCTACGCCCAAACATCAATACTGAAGGGCTTTTGCCTGTAGTGCAATGGGGTGCATTTCTATAGTTTATTAAAAATCTGCACATTAAAACATCCATAGAAATGTGTCTATTACCCGGATCATTGAGTGATGCCCTCATTGCCCTTTTGAAAGTTTTTACCGCATTCTCGACAGCTCCATTCGTGGCAGGGTAAAATGTCGGAGTGGTTCTGTGTAGTATGCCATTTTTTTCCAGAAAATTTTGAAATTCCCTTGACACTAATTGCGCACCGTTATCGCTAACTAGCATCTAGGGCAACCCGAATCGTGCAAACAAATCCCTTAACTTGGATATAGTTTGACTCGACGTAATTTTAAATACTTCCACCCATTTTGAATATGCGTCTAAAACGATGAAAAAATAGTTCGAGTTAATTGGACCCAAAAAATCGACATGGACTCTTTCCCACACCGTTGCTGGAGTAGGCCATGGAGTCAACACAACTTTTCGCGGATCGTATCGCGTTTTCAAGCAAGCCATACATGTTTTTGCTGTCTTTTCTATTTCACCATCTATACCGGGCCACCACATATACGATCTCGCTAATGCTTTCATTTTAACTATTCCTAAATTGCTAACATAAAGTTCTTGAAGTAGCTGTGGTCGCAAACTTTTAGGTATGACTACGCGATAACCCCACATTACACAACCCTGCTCTGCAGTTAATTCGTCGCCCTCCATGCGTTCTGGCCATCCTGTATTTATATATTCCAAAATGTTGCTCATTACCGAAACAGCCCGTGTTTCTTTACTTACTATTTTACTGTCAATAGGTACGCGCGATTTCTCAATAAAATTTAAGTATGTCCCCTTACCCTGTTTTGGCGGATTGGTTTTATGGGCCGTTGCCAATGGCGATCGTGATAAATAATCGGCTGGCTGATTATTCACTCCCTTAATGTACTCAATTGTGTACCTAAACCCTGACAAATAAATTGCCCATCGTTGTAATCTACTCGCGGCCATAATCGGTATTCCTTTGTTCTCTCCAAAAATAGCTAATAAAGGTTTATGGTCGGTTCATAATATAAAATGCTGGCCCAACAAATAAAATTGAACTTTTTTAACTCCGAAATATATCGCAAGTGCCTCCGAGTTGGACAGAGACCTTGAAACAAACCCCACTGGTCGTTCGGAACCATCTGGAAATTTATGTGACAGGGCTGCTGCAACGCCAGCTTGTGATACGTCACATGACAAAATAATAGATTGCTTTGGGTCAAAATGAACCAAAATGCGATCCAAAGCTATTTCTTTTTTAATTTTCTTAAAGGCAGTCTCACATTTACTGTTCCATATGAACTCCTTTCGCAACAGTTCATAAATAGGCCCCATTAAAATGGATAACCCTAGCACAAATTTTGAATAATAATGGACCATACCCGCAAAAGATTTTATTTGTGTGATACTACTTGGTGCTGGTGCCTCCAAAATTGCTTGCACCTTATCTTTGCTTTTACTTATACCTTCTTTCTTAATGATATATCCTAAATGACAGATTTCTTTTTGGAAAAAAGCGCACTTTTCAAGTTTAACTTTTAAATTTGCATCATTCAAACGTTGGGAAACTTGCTTCAGGTTACTTAAGTGGTCTACCCAGTCCCTTCCTGTAACAATGAAATCGTCTAAAAAGTTACAAACCCCAGGTACCCCCTGCAGTAATTGCTCTAGACGTCTTTTGCACTAAAGCCGCTGCTGGTGCAACACCGTAAGGCAATCTGTTTACCTGAAATAATTCCTTATGGGTACTCCATGTGGCAATTTTAGCAGATTCTCCGTCTAACTCAAACTGATTATAAGCCTGGCTTAAATATATTTTGCTGAATTCTTGCGAATCCTGAAGAATCGCAAAAATATCTTCCATTCGTGGAAGTGGATATTTCACCTCTTCTAAATATTTGTTTTATGGTCGGCACAAACCCTAATTGCGCCGTCTGATTTCATCACCGGTACAAGAGGCAGGCGTCCCCCATACGCTGGTTTCTACGGGTGTTATAATTTCCTCCTGCTGAAGTCGTTCTAACTCGTTCTCTACCTGTACTCTGTATGCTAGAGGAATCGGCCGCGGTTTACAAAACACTGGCAATGCATTTGGTTTAAGGTTCAAAGTCAGCTTTTCATATTTGTATAACCCTAACTTTCCGTCAAACAATGTTGAAAACTCTGCCACTAACCTATCCACTGATTCCAACTGCACTACCTTAATTTCTGACATTGGTTGTTCTAATTTAGCTAAGCCTAAACTAAAAGCTGCTAACCAATTCCTACCAAGTAACGCGGCGCATCCTTTCTCGAGTACGTAAATATCTACTTCTTTACATTCACCTTCATATTTTACTTTTGCTGTAAAATAACCTAAGGTTTTACTTTTGGTACCAGTAAATTCTTTTAAAACTAATTCACTAAGTTTTAACATGCTACCTTGGAAATGAGTGTCATACAATTGCTTAGGAATTACACTAATCGCTGCGCCACTATCTATCTCCATTTCAATAGCCTTATCCTGTACAATTACATTAACTATTATAGGATTGATTCTCTTAGTTTCGGACGCACTAAAATTAAAAATGGGTAGCTCTACATCGCTATCTATGTCTAAGTAATTATTCTGACGCTGCGATTTTGACTTATTAGTACACATATGCAAAATATGACCAATTCTGTTACAATTAAAACACTTTGCTGTTTTAAATTTGCAAACCTGTCGTGCCTGATGTTGTTTCCCGCAATGCTGACAACTGTACGTAGCCTTATTAGGCCCTTGATGATCCCTCACAGGGGCAGCTACCTGGCTTCTGGGGTTGTTTAGCTTTCCCCAGCTATGAGCGTTGGTCCCCATTTGCCTCGTCGTTAGGCCTTGTCCCTTTGTCACAGTTCTCGGAAGTCCCGTTGCAACCCAGTTTAAGCTACTTGCCTCTTCTATTGTTCTAGAGGTCCTTGCTCGCCTGCTAGCTTCCATTTTTAGCGCGGTTTCTAACATATCGTTTAATGTTTTGGCCTCCGAAAAGTCGTCGTCACAAATTTTATCTAAAACGGACCCTGAACACATTCCCGTAATGAATTTATCACTTAACACTTTGTCCAAGATGGTACCGAACTTGCAATTAACAGCTAATTTTTTAATCCTCGCATGCCAATCACCTACGCTTTCGTTTTTTGGTTGGGTCGCCGCATAAAATTTTATCCGCTCGCGATATATAGATACCTTTGGACTAAAATGAGTGGCTAATAGTCCACATAATTCCTCAAATGTTCTATTTTTGGGCAGTTCCGGAACACACAAATCGCGCAACAATTTATACGTTTCACTTCCAAGTAAACTTATTAAGGTCGCGGCACGCCTTTTCACTTGCTGATTATCAGTAATTTCATTAGCATCAAAATACTGTTCCAATTGTTCTTGGTAAACTACCCAATCGTCCACATTGGCGTTAAACCGTTCTAATGCTCCAACTAAAGCCATTTTAACTGTTTGTGTAGTTATCTTCACTAATTATCGCGACACACACGTATTTTATTTTAGTTTTCTTCTCGTCGCCACTGTTATGTTTGTTAGTTCTTTTCGTTAAGGTAATAATTAAACGCAGCACTTGTTGACTAATGTACACTCAGATTAGATAGCATTCCTTTCATCGTATGATCTGATACATTTCAGAAAACCAATAATAGTTTCACCAGCTGAACGCTAGCCTTCCAAGAAATATTTTGTAACAATCGGCCATCCTGTCTTGATTGCGTCCTTGCGATCCACGTTAGGTCAGCAGGTTAGTTAAGTGAATCTATCTGAAAATAAACATTCTTACAGCATCAAGTCTTTATATCGAGGATACGTCCGTACGAAATCTGAAATGCTGTCCCCTCGCTCTTCTTTCAATACATTTTTGAGTGGGATTCTCAGTTTCCAATAGCAAGCCAGACATGACAACTGACGGCGCGCTTGGCCAGAGCAAGCCCATCGTCAGTCAAACACTCACTAACAAAAGAAATAGCCCATTCACCACTTGTGGACACACCATAAAAGATGCTTCCGTACTATCTCAATAACTCCTTTACCTTAAAGGTTAAAGAAGAAAAGATTTCCTGTACCATCACTCAGACGTACTGACGTGCATTTCATTACAGCATCGCATCAATAGTTCTTTCATATTTCGCCTCCCAACGTGTCACTTCAAGTGTCTAACAAGTCAAATAAATCGTACCTATCTCTAATCTCATCTTAACTATCTTCACTTTCTGTATCACACTTCACCGTGCTGTTATAAGGTCTCAGTGCTTCAATTGCTACAATCATACTAAAATTATTATCTCCCCTCAAACCCTTCACACCTCTAATTTTGTACAGGTCTACCTCAAAAAGCTTTGTAACTCTATATCGGCCAGAAAACTTTTTGTACAACTGTTTACTAATACCTTTTGTACTGCTAGTTACCTCATGTTACCAGAACACTAAATCGCCTTTCTTGTATTGCGAAAACACTTTTCCCTTTTTATTTAATCTAATTTTCATTTTATCAGTTTTTGCCTTCAAATGTTCATGAACTTTTTCTCTTTTTGCTGCTGTGCTAGGCCCAGTTTTAGGGTGCTCTAAATTTTGAAGCAAATTACCTTTATTCGCAAACATCAGTTCATATGGTGTATGTTTCGTGTATTATTCATACCCCAAACAATTTCTGGGATATAAACATTCCAAAGACATTGTTACATGCTAATTCAATTCAATCGACATTGAACACCCTACAGTACAAATTCGGGGAAAAAGTGAAGGGTTCGCCGGTTTCCGCAATAACACAAATCTAAAATGTGTCGAAACAGATGGAGGTGTTTCTGTTACCTTCGGTACTCGATCGGGAAGGCGTGGTTCGATGGCTTAATGAAACCGACGAAGACTTACCCTATACTCTTACTCAAAAATATTGCTCGATGCTCCACTCGCTTTGGAGAAGAATTGCTTTCGTGACAAAAGCGATAAAGGTCACGGAAGCTATGCCAAAATTCACCGGGTTGCTACAAGTCGCCTCCGCGCCGTCCACCAAGCTCGCCCAGGTCTTCGGGTACAAACGCAGGGTGGCCTTAAAATCAAATGACTCACCTGCTATGGCCACCCTCCTAAGGTTTAATACTACAATTCAAGCCGATATTCTTAAGGCTTGTTCAACAAAGGAGCATGCTTTGGCTTTACACTTAAATACAAATGGCATTCGCCAATACTGGTTGAAGACCAAAGATTTCAAAAGTACAACAAATAAATAGGCTGACTTTGACAAAATTTGTATTTAATGATCCAAACACCACAATGAATTCCAGGTTTATTACACAAATGGTACACCCTAACTGAAAAATATGGGGATCCCAGTCAAAGTTAACTTACCCACTAATTTACAATACAAAAATTATTACACAAAAATAAATAACAGGAATATTTTCCCAACTATCATCAAAACGAAATTAACACATGTAATGTTCTTACACCGAGATCAGCGTACATAAACCATTTAGGGCACTTCCACGATGCACTCAATAAAACAAGGCAAGTACAGATATGAATTTCCTACCTTTTTAGCCAAATCATGTTTTGTTTGGGCACAAGTGACAGGGCCGGACTGGGCGGTCGCTCGGCGGCAGCTGGAAGCGGCGATGTCAGCCCCCACAAGCCGAAATTCGGCCGAGGTTCCTCACCAAAGATATCAAAGGAGCGGCGATCAAGGTGACGGCCGGCGAAAACTATCCCGGACTTCTATATGGCACGACGTAAACGGAATTTGCAGAAGAAGAACTTCTCAATTAACACGAGAAGGATCACTAGGGCATGATGAAAAGGCGTCTTACTTTGATGTGCAACTGGTGCAAAGTTGTTCCTCTCACAATATCCAGTGAGCAGAAACAAACGGAAACAATTGACGCCTTGCCCGAAAATTACGTCGGCCTACCACATCTCACACTCGCCACCCGGACCTCAAATTTTCAACAAACTTCCTGCCTCTATGAAGACTCAGGCAGCACTTATGTCGGCACCAAAAAATTAACGAAAGCCCACATGATTAACTTGAAAGGCGAAAGCGGAACTATGATGTCTTTAACAAGCACGTCTGGTTTTTGTCAGCGACTTGCAAGAACTGAATTGCCAACTCGCGGGCAGCTCACGATCGACACCGCGTTGGAAAAATGCATCTCACTTCCACCATTACAAGCTGAATTTTCCGTCGCATTATTGCACCATTCAATGAAATATGACTAAAAGAACTCGGGGAAGCACCTAAGCTTTCCAAGGCGCCTATTTGTCGCCATGAAAACAAAGAAATAATAACGAACTACGTCACTGCAACGCTGCATAAAGCACAAAGCATATAGGGAAATTCCAGAATGGTCGAAAGCTGGCTATGCGATTCCAGAAAGCTTAAGCGTATTAAATAACAAGAATGAATACTAAGAACTCGAGAAGCTAAACTGTTTGTTTGCAGGCCGGAAAAAAAACGATCAGCGCCTTTCAAGGGATGCGGGCATAGTAATATTTGTCCAGATGAACTCAATTGCGAATTCGGAGCGCGTACTTAATAAAATTGACGAAACGAAAGGAATTAAAAATGATATTACAACATTCCTCCTTAGCTGAAGGTCGGATTGCATCTAATAAGGTTCGGTGATACCTTTCTATTTGCCCACTTGCTCTCGGTTTCGCTACGGCTGTTAAAACGTGTTTTTTTTTCACTAGTGAATGCCTCCAAATGACGGCTAGTAAACGAACGCTCATTGTCGCTAATGATACGTCTAGGATATTCTAAAAACATACCGAAGATTTCACGAAGATTTTTAATACATTCTGCAAGACTGTTACAGGCTGAAACGCCTCTAACAACAAGGCTCTAATTAGTAATAGTTTGTTACAGCCTAAATAATTCTACTTTAACACAAGACTTTACGACATGACACTAAGTAGCTAAATGACTAGCGCGTAAAATGACTCATGTCGGGAAACAATTACATATAATACCTACCGCTGCCCCCAGCCCGTAACAAAAGGGAGGTGCCGACAGCACTCAGTGGATCTGGGGTGGTTCCAATAGGGGACTGCACAGGGCAACGGCCTATTAAAAGAAAATCAAATCTTAGATGCCACTTTCCTAATAGGATAAATATACAGGTGAGCCCATTGAGAAAAGTGGAAGCAAATGAGTACACCTTCTAACTTCAACCTTGGCAGTGCTTGGTCGATTAGCCACGAACAACAGCGTTGAACTTACCTTGCTCTTGTACAGCTTTCTAAACTCCTTTTACAAAAGAAAACTCATACAAAATGGAATGCAAATATCATAAACATCAAAAAGAAAAACACAGTAAAATGAAAATGGACTGTATTAACAATGAACATTGGTTTAGTAAATAAATGGTTAGTGAGGGTTAAATTCTATTACGTAACGTTTATACTAGACAAGGACGGCAAACTTGACATCAACTAAACGAAATGACTCGCAAACAGTAACAACATTAAATATTCAAAGGACTGACTCATCAACAATAACTCTTGACGATCAACACATAAACGTGGCTCAAATGCGGTACATACTTTACTCTCCACAATGTTAGGTTAAGCAAAAACACAAAATGTGATGGTAATTGATTAATTCGATGTATCGACAACTACAATGGTTCAAACAGTAAATGCTACATTGACAACAACGTTACACAAAAAGTCCTACACTTCAGCAGCACACTACGTGCACTGTAATTTAGGCACTATAAAACTAGTACAATAAATGCGGTACCGTAAGGACCTCATGTAGTTGTATTCGACGTGCAACGGAGCTGCAGGCGGTCGCTTCCCAAACAACTGCCCGAAGACGCTGACTGCAAAATGGCACAGAGATGCGGCTGACAGAAGGGATCTGGGCGATACCAACATCCTCAATCGAGGGTAATACGAAGTCCGTGACGTCATGGCAAGGGTTCTAAACGGGAGAGACGGAACTTCCTAATGTCAAATACTCTGCCAAAGAGATTCACACACAAATAATTCGCCACGCGACGTGAATCGAAGCTGCCCACTTCACGATAAAACGGGAACCATTGGCTTACGACGACACTTAACAAAACCCCAAGACCGACCATCAACCAGGACGTACAGTTCAAATACAAAATGCGGGAAGTCACCTTTACTCGAAACACTAATAATTGCGATCACTAATCGACGGGACTTCAAATATCGGAACATTTAAACATGCGGCACGCAAACAAACAAATGCAACACCCCAAATGAAGGCTGCAAGGCCCCCGCCGGTGTGGAACGGACAGCTCTTGAAAACCAACTGTTGCTTATCGGGAGGCTGGCGTAAGAATCTCTACCCGAAACCCAAAACTTGCACACGTCACGACGAAACCAGACAGGGCGGGGGAAAAACGTTCCCTCCCTCTCATTCTTACACACACAACGACTCTTTCTATAGTGAAATCATTCTTGGTTTAACAGTGGAGCGTTGCTACAAAATTCACGTTTAAAAACGGATCGATAAAAGACACGTGTTCGTCTACCTCGCTTGCACTCACAGCAATCGATTCCTTCTAGCGCTGTAAAACGAATGTGTGCCACTCAAACAGCTGAAGACAGGCTCATGATTCGAAATGCTTCTTTACAAGCGGGATTTTAAATTCAGAGACTGGAAAATACCACAAATTACACCTACGATCTTAAAAACGAAAAATGTCCTCACAAGACCCTAAAAACCTCTCGATGGCTTAGTTACAATATATTTCGTAAATGAATCAATTAGGGTTAAAAGATAACTATTACCCGATTTACTTTTAATGAAAGGACCCAGATGATCGACATAAACATTGTCCATTGGAATGGTAGGCTTAGGGATGGGGTGTAATACTCTTGGTTGTTTTCCATACTTACCTTTGTTATACGCGCATTCCAATCATGTACTAAAATTTCTTTCAAATGAAGTCCACCGATTGCAAGTGGAATCCTGTGGTGTTGCAATTAGTGATGGGCATAATCGGATGATTTCAATAATCGGTATGTTCCATTTCGGAATGTTTATACAATCGGAATATCATCCGATTATTTTACATTCCGTAAATGCAAGCAAGGGAAAACGAGCGAAACAACAAGCGGAAGGAAGATGAAGTGCGTGCAAATTTGCGATGAGAACACTCGCCGTTGCGCCGTAAGCCCTTATCTGCGTTGGCATCTATTGTTTGGGTTTGTAGGACCACAATTTATGAGTTTGAGTCGCACAGTGAAATGTAAGAAAATAAAATATTTTTTCAAATTATTACAGTAGTTACCTTAAAAGACTTTCGGAAAATGGTAGTGAAACTTTCCGATTATTCATTCCGGATAGGCCCATCACTAGTTGCAATCCATGAAGACGCTAAACCGGGTTGGCTGCAAAATTCTGAGAATTCGGAGGTCGCCACTGTTAGAAGTCAGCTAACAACAAAAGGATGCGGCACATGTCGGAAATTCCTGACGACATACGGAAGCAGAATCGGGGAACTGAATTAGCTGAATTTATGCTTCGTTTCAGCTTATGCTAACTGGTATTAGCCCATACTAAACGGCGGAAGGTGTATCGGTCTAATTGTGTAGAAACGACACCGTTCAATTATTGGCGGCGCTTGTTAAGCAACAAAAACGGCTTCAGTTGGCCCAGCAATTAACATCTGCCAAAGCGTGCCTCCGAAAAATCAATACACTTCGCACACACGCCTGCTGCGATAAACGTGAATTCTTTTGCTCCAATAATTAGATATAAGGTGGTCCGAAATTGGGTGCCAAATGCATTAAGCGCTTTTGAAATGAAATTGAAACGGGGCGTTACAGAATTTCCACTCCGCGGATCTAGGTACCACCAGTCGATTTCCGTGAAGGGCTCTTCGGTATAAAGATTTTGCTTAAAGCAAAAGTCTTTTACCAAATCTGAATTCGGTTGCTGCTGTAGCTGACGTACGATTACATTTGATGTTTCGTCTTGCAGCTGCAGAGTTAGAAACCAGTCGCCACTATCAAGTTGTAAAAGGTTGCAGTCTTGAGGATTTCTGCTGAGGGCATCTACGTGTTACATATGGTTCCCTGGCCTGTACTTAATGTCAAAATCATACTCTTGAACTTGTAACCACCAGCGGGCCACCTTAGGAAGTAAATCATGTTTAACAAATGTACTTCGGACCTCGTGCAATCAGTGACAACTGTAAAACGATGTCCGATTAAGTATATTCTAAAGCGTTTCAAGAATTCTACCAATGCTATTGTTTCTAGTTCATAGCTGTGATAAACTCGTTCAGAAGGGGTGGTTACGTAACTAAAATATGTTACCGGTTTTGTGGTTTTGTCAGTTTGTACTTTCAGCAATATACCTCCTAACCATTGAGTACCCGTATCGGTGTGCACTTGTGTGTCTAAGTTGTCATTAAAAGGAACTAACATTGGCTTACTAATTAAAGCCCCTTTCAAATTTATAAATACCTGTTCTTGTGCTTCCACAAAAGACCAAAAGGTATCCTTCTTTGTAATTTCCGTTAACGGAAACGCTATTTTGGAATAGGATAGGCTACCAAATTCAGATTCTGACTCTCGGATAATACCGGCACTCAACAGATCTTCCACTTTCTTATAAGGTTTTTTTTCTTTCAATGGCAAAGTGTTAAGTCGATAACATACAGGTTGACTACCCTCACGCAGTGATATTTCCAATTCATCACCATTTGCAGTACCTAATTCTCTCGTCTTACTGGCAGAACAGCAAGACCAAAGTTTCAAATTATCAAATAGTTGCTGTACATCTTCCTTATCTAACGACCGCTTAAATTCTAAGTCACCAAACTTTATAGACAAAGATTATCATTCGCCTTTTTTACATCAGGCTCGATATCAACACATTTTCCCCCACTGCCTGCAACGGTGCAATCTTCCTTTCCTCCCTTAGTACTGCCTCAGAACGTAGATTGTAAACAGGTAATACAGCTATAGTGGAACAAAGAACACTCTCAGGCATATAGATGAGACCTCGGTCAGATTGATATATTTTGCTTTTCATGTAATACGAGACTCCCTCATTTGCTTCTAAAACAGCTATCGGCACAAGGGTTATAGCTTAGCCTCTAATGAAGTGTCCTGTGTAACGATGATTTGCGACCGAGTAAGTTCTTCCAATGTGTTACGGTATAAACCTGTTTTTACAACACCTCGGGGTACGAGAGTGCCACAAAACTTATCACGTCCGGGAAACGTCACCTCTTGTCCTAGAATTCTCCAGAACAGACTAATAGCCGCGGCTGAATACGCTCAGGGAGACGGGGACGCCGTAGGAACAAGCGTGACGACATATACAGGGTGTCGCAAAATAATAGAGCGTCACGGGTTTCGTAATTAAGCCCACGTCTGACAAAAAACCGAAAGCCAAACGGGGTGGGATGTGTGTAGCCTTGGGGCTCCCTGGAGGCAGCAGCTGGAGCGTTCGAACTTACCTTGACGCTCACAAAATTCATCATACACCAGTGGCCAATCGGGCGACGACACTACAAATTGCTTAAACTGAAACAAAGCATTTAACACAAAGAAAATACAGCGGAAGCGTTTAACAACTAGGTCTATTGTTCCTCAGACCCATACGGTACAACAATGTTACAGTGCAAGTTACAAGCAAAAGGGGGGCGGGGGCGCCTTAGCTGTTACATAAAATGCTGAGCGCCTGCAAGCGGCACTGTATAATGAAAGTCTGCGCACACTGATGATCAGCAGGGTGTGTTGAAATAAACGTTAAAAATTACACAAATAATACTGAGCTCTTGCAACTGCTTTGTACAACGAAAATCTACGCGTACTGCGTATCGGCAATGTGTATTGAACAAACATTAGTTATTACACAAATACTGCGCGCCTGAAAATGGCGCTGTATAATGAAAGTCTGCGCAGACTTTTTGATTAGCGCGGAATTCTTACAACTGGTACAATACCTTAGCTTAGCTACACCTGTGGCAGTCGAAGAGGCCCCAGCTGGGAGACAGACGAGTTTCCCAAGACTACGAAACAGGGGGGAAAACAAAGGACCTCGAAGCGTAGGCGTCGGTGATGATGTCCGCAGTTTCCTAACTAGAAGCCACAATGCGACCAGAATAATCGACAAGGCACGCCGGTTCGCATGTAGAATTAATCAGAGATAAACCGCTCTCAATTTGATCCCCCACAACAGGGGTTATATCAGCCCACGGCTCGTTTACTAAGACAGAGAAGCGCCTGGAATTTCGAAGGGACACTCACAAATAACCCCCAACACGGTCCTGCGACCGACTCGTTTCAAGTCTGGGAACACACGCTAAATAACGGGAACTCACTTTGTGAAATGTAATCTAACGGAAGGCCGCCCGCCCTCACGGGGCAAGGCCGCAGAGGACGGCGCGAAACATCACGCGTCAAAACTACTTGTAGCTACACTCAATGTCGTGACCGAATTCCGCGGAGGCGACGCTGCAGCCAAGAAGAGACGGGAAGGGGCTGCTTCGTTCGTGCCAAACCACCAACCGATCGATAATAATGTGCACCAGCCAGATGAAAACGAGATAAAACATTCATCCTATCTCTAGCACCCATGCCCGTTGTTTGTTAAATTCATGCCAGAAAACACGCTTAACAGCAAGTTCACAACTGCCGTCGGCTATAAATGAACACGTGTGCGGCCAGGGTTCAGACCGAAGCGATAACACAGCTGTATGCGTTAGAAAGCCAATGCTTGCATAAAATTCGATATGCTTAATTTAACAAGTGAAAAAATATTCAAAACCCATATACAAGCGGGATCGTAATTTAGAAAAATACTCTAATTAGCCGTACGTTCGTACACTTTAAAAATGTCCTGACAAATGTAAATTTCGTTAGCAATTCAAGTTAACTTAGCTTTTCTGCCACTCACAATAAGAGACAGTCCTTTTCTGTTCAGAATCGGTTGACCCGCAATGACATCTATACCGTCCATGGTAGCATCTGATACGACCGGATTCACCTTTATTTGAATGTTGTTTATTAACTACATAAACTCAACTTAGTTGTGAAGCTGATTAAATTTCCCCCAATCATGCTTTGGAATTTTTCGCAGATAAAGTTTATCGGCGCAATGCTCACTAATAATGTTGACCCGACTACCGGTGTCACGATAAACCGCAATTTCGATGCCACCACTAAATCAAATCTTCGTATAAAAATCTTCTATTTGCGATTGGTTAATTACTTTTACATTCTTCGGCTGCAGTCTTTGTGAAAGGTCATTGATAAGACTTGGCAGTCGTTGCTGCGATAAACCGGGTCGATTACACATGAAACAAATTATAAAGCGCCCATGCCGACAGCCATGCATCAAGTGACCGATTTTATTGCAACGATGACATCTGAAACTGTTCTTCTCATAAAGTCGGTCACTTGAACTCGTGAATGGTTCTCGGTCATGTCTTGCCCGTTTTAAATCAATAAGCGTTTCGTAATTGCCCATAGGAGCAATGAACCCAGCTAAAGTTCATCCGGGGTGTCATATCAAAAAGCGCGAGCATTCGCTTGAAGTTTCAATGGCAGGCCCCTAACAATGCAGGAGATTCTAGCTTCATTATCCAATCGGTACTGTCGTGTCGATGACAATTTTGCGTGATAACAATGTGTTATTGTTTCTCCACGGCGTTTCCTGTGTGCAACCAGTTTTTCTAATACTGTAGCATAATCAATACAGAGAGAAAATGCGTGTTTTAAGGCTATGCTCCACTCGTCCCAGGTCATATTATAATCATCTAGCCTGTTGAACCAATTGCGAGCGGATCCTACTAATTTTAGTTGTATGTAATATATTTTCTCGTAATCAGACAAGCGATTATTTGACCCAATCTCTCAATTTTTAGGAGCCATGACGAAATAAAACGCTGCTTCGATCGTCAGTGTCGAACCACTTTAATTTCTCCGGTTACTGTGGGTTTATATTTTGACGAACTGGCACTAGCGGCAACTTCCGCGTCCACAACGTCATGTGCATCGTCAACAACGGCAAATGCTTCAGCATCGCGTCGATGACTGCGCTGCAATCTTCGGCGAAACGCATCATTCACTTTTCGTTCAATATTGTAGGCAAGCAGATTTTGGTGAAGTCTTTGTTCATCATCACTTTCATTCATGTGTTCGGGCTTAGGAGCTGGTGACTTAGTATGCGATGGCTCGCTCATATTAATGTGCAAACTAGAAAACGAAAGTTTAAAACACATCATAACACACACACACACAATTTAAAATGTAGACACCGGGTATTGCACCAAGTCTGGCCACCTGAGACTTAAGCATAGATATTGTTTACTCGGCCGTCGGCTCTCCATCTCTTTAGCTTTCATGCACCCAGTATTGAGTATATGCCTCCTGCTGCTGTCTCCATCGTTCCCTTGCCTGCGCCACTTGTATCCAAGCTACTCCGAGCCACCTTCTTTATGTCATCACACCACCTTGTTATGGGCCTTCCTCAGTCCCGTTTTTCCGTCCACGGTTTCCAATGCCAAATCTTACTGTTCCACCTGCCACCCTTCTATCTTGTGACGTGCCCTGCGTAATCCCATTTCAGCTGTGTCATTCTTTGTATATCCGTAGCTGTTGTCTTCGACCTTGTTAGAACAATTTCTCGAAACCAGTACTTTCCAAATTTTTTAGCCCAAATATTAGCATTTTCAAATTCAAATTCGTACGATAATTATTTCCGCTTATTTTATATGTTTCTTTATGTTCTTAGAAATTCAATTATCCGTAAGCTTGTTTTACAAAGCAAGCTTTGTTTTGCCCTCGCATGGGTGATGTCATCGGCTTTTAATGAGTTCTTGGCGCCGGTCAGGCGGCTGCGATTTACATGTGGTTTCCCTGTATAGGCGAAATTTAGTTGCATCAGCTTGAAATCTTTCGAGCGTTCCGTATAAGTGGGACAAGGGTCGAGTTAAGTCACACTTGCGTGGTCGTAGTCCGTTTCCGCACCGTTGACCGAAGCATGAATAACTAACCGTTCGGTTCTCGCGTCGTTGAGACATTGTTGATTCCGGCGGGGCTTTGGCCCCGTCGTAAGTCGAAATTATTAGAAGTAAAACTATATGTTAACTGTCGTCAAGCCAGTCAAGTAGTGTCGAAAAATGATTAGCCACGGACCTTTTTCTGTTTTGTGGAGCTGGTAATTCCGAATTTACGCCAATGGTGGATTATTAAGTAAAAATACCCGTGGACGCGTCACCAAGTACCGTCCCGCAGCTACCTGCATGTGATGAGAACCAAAGTAACCAGTACATCTGACTTTCTATAAAGGTAAATGTTAGCCCTTAAATTTACAGTGATCTGTGGAAGTGAAGTTCCGTCAAGCTATGCTTTCGTTGGTTAAAGTGTAAGATGCTGTAAAGTGAATTCTTATGTTGCCTTACGTTAAAGTTTACGATGACATTGTTGATAAGTTGTTTTGCGTTGAAAGTCAAGTAAACATTGTTGTCATGTCACTACATGAGTGACTGTTGCTAATTTCGTCCATTTAACTTAACGTTAGTACTGTTTTAAATGTAACCATGTTAACTGTTGTCGTTTTGTCACTTGCGTTTAGTTTAAACTTGGCGACTTTAACCTAACGAACACCGTTTGCCTATTATTTGTAACTGTAACCAGTACACATTTTCATGTTCATTGCTATACATACTTTATTATTTTAAGAGTCCATTGTTAATTGTTTAACGTTTTTCATTGGTGTTTGCATGCCTTTTTCTATGTTTTCTACAGGAATTCAGATGAGTGAAGTTGATGCCACCAAAGGTAGGTTCGAATCAGCTGTCACAGTCGCTACCTCAAGTTGTGCTAAGGTAGCAATAGCAAGGTAAAGGTAATTACTTCCGCATTCAGAGTGCGTTCACCTGTGTTGCTTTTGTTTTCCCGATCTAGTCCGAATGTGGTGGCGCATCAATTATTGAACAACTTTTACCTCTCGTTACCGGAGTACAGCCCTAACTCAAAGTTCGTAAAGAACCTGCCCATCTCCACTGCAGTTTAGTCGGCAAACCTTTTGTAACAGCCATTATAACG
This sequence comes from Agriotes lineatus, assembly GCA_940337035.1. Lineage (NCBI taxonomy): Eukaryota > Metazoa > Arthropoda > Insecta > Coleoptera > Elateridae > Agriotes > Agriotes lineatus. The sequence continues at coordinate 170,175 of CALNHX010002192.1, forward strand.
GAGTTGGGGCCGCGTATTCTAGGTATATTTCCCGATTAACCTTGACCAATTATTCCTCTTTTTATCTCGTAGTGACATTTCTACCGTTGCTCTTTCCATGGCCCGTTGAATAATTCTTAATTTAGAGATTGTCTGTTTGTAATTGTCCAGGATTGAGCTCCATATGTTATTACAGAGAGCACACATTGATGGTGTGGTCTGTAGACGTGGTATTTTATGATTTCTTAATATTTTAGATAATTCTCCGAAAGCGACCCATCTCATTCTTATTCTCTCTATTCCGTTTTTTCTATTTTCATTTTAACATTGAAACCATCTGTCCTAGGTACACATATTCCCGAACATCTTGTTTACAGATTCTATTTATCTTCTTTCAGTTCATCTTTAGTCCCACCTCGCTGGATCCTTCTTCTAATTCAGTCAGCATACTTTTCAGATCACCCTCTTTGTCCGCGAATAAAATGATATCGGCAACGAATCGTAGGTGGTTGAGCCTCTCTCCGTTTAGATTAATTCCCTTGACTGCCCAGTCTAACTTCTCGAAAATTCCTTCTAATGTATGTTAAAACAGTTTAGCAGGGTGTCGTCGGCTCTCTACTACTACTATTTTTACTTACCTGCTTAGTTACTTAGCCCTGACGCCTGTTGTACTTTTCGGTGTAGGCGTTACTATTTTTAAATAATGAAAATAATTGTGCATTTGACTCTTTAGTTCACCTGTCATCTGTCCAAAGTAGACCATCGAAAGCGTCAGATTTTGCATTTCATAGCACACCAAAATCAACTGTAGTGGTAATTGTACTAGTACCGAAATGCAACAAATATTGTACTAGTTCCCGACTATTTTGAAGAAATTAACATCTTTATTGAAGATGTTTACACAAAAATATCTTTTTAACATGTGTAACTAAATGTTGAGCCTTTTTAATCCGAAAAAGTGGGTTTGGGTTACTAAATAGTACCCCAAATACTATTCGTAGTCAAGGTTAGGTAAACTATTTTTGGGGTGACATGTTCATTACGTTTGCAATATGACGTCGTTGCTACCACAACTTGGATTATTTGTACACAAGCGCAATGGACCTTCGTGATACCTACCACCCCAAAAATAATCGACATAACTTTGAGTACGTATAGTACTATATATGATAATACTCACTAACTGGTGATAATTTTCTTTTGAATGGTGATTTATTCTTGAGACATTAGGGAACTTTCAAGCGCCAGATGGGGAAAAGGTTATAAACTTGACATCCGATACTGATATCTCACACACAAAACTACATAGAAGACGGGCTCGTCCGCTCGTGCTGGCGCCTGGTAGACAATATTTATTTCCTTCCAATAAGCATGTGGGATGGTATGCATATTCTTATCTATCAGTGTTTCAACCGAAGCACTCTGGGGACCCGTAAAATATTTCAGTTTTATCGGAAACGGCAAGGAATCATTTATATAGATTTCCACTGCTAACAAAATAGTAAAACGTCTATTGTATATTTTAAAGTGAATATACCATAGTCACTACTATTTATATAAAAAAAGATGTGCGAACAGCACAATACTTTCCTTAACTTAATTAACGAAACAAAAAATTTTCTCCTTGTTATACTTTCGAATTTGCAAGTACCGGCGAATATTTTTGCGAACCGGTGGTTGCCAAACGTCGCTTCTGTCTGGAATTGCACACGACCTTCAAATATCCAGGCATATCGCGGCGTTTCTTTATCAGTCCCATGCGTACCACACAGCGATATTCGTAACCCGACACGCGCGTTATCGGCAGCCGGCGAGAGCAGACAGTCCGAGTGGTTCGCCGCCGTGGTCTCCATTGAATGTTAAAACATCCTCGTCTTTTGGGCTACTTCTTGCCGCTCAAACCCCGCGGCTGTTTTAAACTGTCGAAAAGCTTTGTCACTTCGATCTGGGCCTGGAAAGCAAACGCTTCTTATCGTACAGATTTTTTGTGGAGAGTAAACCAGACTCACGCGAACTTAAGCCTCACTTGACCTATCGTGCTACCTCCCCAAGTCTCGTGTGTAGTCTTGTTACTCTACCTCATAGACCAGTCTTCAGAGAGCGACGTTAATTGTATCCCAATGTTGAATCATCGACTGGTCAGTACTGATTCAAAGGACTGCGGAAAAAGTTTCGTCTATCCACGGATTCGAGCCGAGGACTTGCTTAACGCAAGCGTGGCACTCTATCCACTGCGCCACCGAGTTAAGCTCTACCTAATTTTGATGAAAAAAAAAATTACTCGCTTTAAAATGAGGACAATGATTAAAAATAAGTACAAAAAAGGTTTCTTTCAGGACAAAAAAATATGACTGGTTTGTTATGGTTGAGCCATGGCTCCTCGGTCATTACAGCGAGCCACCACTGACGGTGAATTAACTATTAGCAACGCTAATACATACTTTCATTACGAATTGAATCGAAACAGTTACAATTTTTTTTGTATTATTGTGTAGTTTAGGTATTACGATTGTTTCCACAACGCCGACCTACTTTTATGGTGTGAAAAAATTACCTTATACTGGATTGGGACTATGGCAAACGAAAAACAGTTTTATATCATTTGAAGACTGCTTGAACTCACCCGTCTGCAACCATTAATTATTGTTCTCTCAAAGAGTTGCAAATAGAAAAGGATATAAAAACTATGTTCTTTATACTATTTTATCAAATTACCACCTTATTCAACTAGTAGGATACAGTACAAAAATTTAATGTATTATTAAAACAACAGTTTATTAAAAAACACTTCTATTAATACTAATATAGTATCATTGTACAAAAATAATTTGTTTCATATGAAAACGTACATATATTTCTAGTAACTTATTTCTATTTAATATTATAAAAAAAGAAAACAAATAGTATTTCTAGATCATAAAATATCAACACATATTCTAACATCATTGGTATGGTATACAATAAAATGTCAGTTTCAGTTAACGTTAGAAGGAAAAATATATTACCCTACCTAGTTACATTTCAATTATGGTACTTATTTGAATAGTCTTTATTTCCTTTGATCTCACTCTCATTTAAAAATGAACGATAAGAAAGCAAAATGTTGCAAAGGGGAATAACTAAACATTTTGTTAACATTTTATTGTTTTACAGAAGTCAACTTTTTGCCTTTAGCGAGAAAGTTCATAAAATGGTTTAACTCGTACATAACCCACATTTTGAGTTGGTATAACACTCATATTTGCTGCTGCACTTAGTTGCTGATTTACATGATTACCGTTTTGCATTTGAACAGCATGCTCATAAGAAGGGGGTGCCTGCATTACAGTATTTAAATATGGAGTTGGATATAATCCGTTAGGAGTTTGTACTGCTATTTGGGACATATTATTAGAGAACACTGGAGTTTCTTGGATATTGGTAGTCAACAGAGGAAGTTGAGGTGTGTTATTTGATACCAATATAAAGTTATTTACATTTTTTACATTTTTACTTATATGGTACACAGGATCTGATTGGTGATATGGATGATGATTTTGGATCTCTGTTGCTATTGTATTTTTCTGGGTTGTACAAACAGGTGTATACATAACAGGTGCAGATTCCACAAGCTGCACTAAATTGGAAGGTTGTGTTCGATTGGTAACTCCAAATGGTACATTTTCCCTGCTTTGATAGCGTAAATTGGAAGGTTGTGTTTGATTGGTAATTCCAAATGATACGTTTTCCTTGCTTTGGTAGTGTAAATTGGATGGTTGTGTTCGATTGGTAACTCCAAATGATACATTTTCACTGCTTTGATAATGAACTACAGCACTATTTGGCGTTTCTGCAATTTTTGTAAAGCTAGCAGGCTGAACTTGATTGCCGTTATATGATCCACACTGTGAACTGGCAATAGCGCCAGTTGCCATGGAAGAACTTTGAGTAGTGGTAGATATCAGTACATTATTTGAATTAACTAAAGTAGCACTGACAGGCACCGTGTTTATACCAATTGCTGGAGTTGGAGCAGTTAAACTAGTATTTGAAGAACATACATTATTGGAATTAATTAAAGTAGCACTAACGGGCATCGTATTTATACTAATTGCTGGAGTTGGAGCAGTTAAACTAGTATTTGAAGAACATACACTTTCGACATTGTTTTGTGGTTTCAAGTTTGATTCTGTAAATAACGATCTCAAAACACCAACCGCTGCATTAGTATTACTACATGTTTGTTTCCCAATAACACTGTTATTTGATATTGTATTTATCTGATCAGCAGAGTTAGTAACCAATACATTTGGTGCTGGGGCTGCACTACTTGTTGAACTATTTCTTCCGATTGCAGGGTTAACATCCAATACAGCCGCAGTTGATATAACAGTATTATTTATATGTGCCTGTTTTGGAACAACATTTAGCACTGCCGATACATTAGCTTTAGATGTTACTTTCTGTGGTGCCTCACTAATTCTCCTTGATTTTGTCGGCACTTCAGTTGTCACTAATGGTGCAGTGGTGCAGCGTTTAACAGTATTATCTGTATGTGCCGGTTTTTGAACATTTAGCATTGCCAGTACATTAGCGTTAGGTGTTGTTACCTTCTGTGGTGCTTCTGTGTTGACTCGACTTGGTTTTGTTGTCACTTCAGGAGTCACCACCAGTGTAGCAGAATTGCGTGTAACAGTAATATCTATAGGTGCCTGTTTTGAAACACCATTTAGCATTGACAATAGCCTAGGTGCTCCAGCATTAACTCTATTTGGTTGTGTTGTCGTTACTTTCTGTGGTGCCCCAACATTAACTCTATTTGGTTGTGTGGTCGTTACTTTTGCCCCAACATTAACTCTATTTGGTTGTGTTGGCACTTCTTTTGTCACTAACGATGCAGCAGAGTTAGGTGTGGCTAGTTTTGTTGATGTATTTGCATTTTTCGATTGAATTGGAGCTGGCAACACAAAATGAAACGTACCAGAATTTGGTTTTACTATATCTATAGGTTCTTTATGAACCCAGCACTCTAATGTGGATTTTGCACTACTTGGAACTGCATTTTTAAACCGAGCACTTATTTTTGCCTGAGATTCTAATTGTACTGGTATTTTGTAAGTCAAGAGCTCGGAAAACATATCTTCAAGTATTATTAAATTGGAACTTGTATATTTTATGCTATTATTCAAAGGCGTAAACGTTTGAGCACTGTTATTACATTTATTTGTTGAATCAGAATACTTCTTAAACAGAGAACGAATCATTTCCTTTTCAGTCAAGTGCTTTTGTAGTGGTGGAAAACCTCTTGTGGACATGGACTGTACATGTGATGTTGATTCTAAAGTGTCTTTTTGCAAATGCTGTAAAAGTACTGGTGTTGACACTTCACTTGCAGGTTGCTCAACAATTTTATGTCTAGGAATTGCATTGCACTCAACTTCACCATCACTATCATCTGAAATACAAACCACGTCCACTTCTTTACTAACTATTACAACTTCATCTTCATTATTTGTTTCAACTCTTGCAGTACTTGTAATGTCACCACCTTCAATGGTAGGTTCAGCATCTTCAATATTGATTCCATATTCTTTAAAACTATCAATATTTTCATTGCGGTATAAGCTAAGAGCAGGTTTTGAAATATCGAATTCCTGAAAAGCTTCAGGGTATTCCTTGATTACAGATGGCAAAGAATCAACACGAGTTAATTTAACAACAATATTGTCTTTCACATGTCTTATAAAACAAGATTCGTTAAGATGTTTCTCCATTAGTTCAATAGTTTTTATCGTTGTTTTGCAGTATTTACATCTGAGATGTGTTCTCCGATGGTCCTGTAGTTGTCTTTTACTAGTGCATGGCAAGCTACAAACAGGACACATGAAAATGTCTAATGTCTTTCCAGTCGTCAGAACATTCTGGCAATCGACTAATTCTGGCAAAGGTTCAATGGGAGTTAGTTCTAAAGATGAAGTAAAAATTGCCTTTTGCGCAGTCTTATCCGAAGGGCACTGTTGTGGTAAATCCACTTTGTTGAGCGGAGTTAGGGCATCTTTATTACAGTAGATTCGTTTCTTCTTTTGTGGTATAACCTCAGTAGTGTCACTTTGTTTTGACGACCTTTTTCGACTGGCATGTGGTTTTCGGCTAGTTCTCTTTCTTGCTGTATAAATTGGTTTCTGTTGAAATCCTTGTGGTACGTTTATCACAGCTGTATGAGTTTCCTTTCTACAGGAATCAACACTATTATTGTCGTATCCCAGAGATTCATGTGAAAGTGGTTCACCCCTATCTATACTATCACTGTCAGAATCCGAATCAAGAATTCTGCGACAATTTCGTATTTTGGGTTTGGCAGATTTGGAAGAGTCTTTTATAGCATTTTCAGAAGATTTGCTAGAACCGTCGAATGCTATATGGGCATCAGTTTCACCATTATGTTGAGGTGATTTACTCGACGGGGTCTCAATTTGATAGTGTGAACTGTCCGGTACTTTCTTGATAACTATATTTGACAATTTTCGTTTTATAAAATTCAGCTGTTCAGCATACCAATCAGTCACTTCATCACTGTCTAATGATACAACTGGAGACACGTCCGAGTTCAAAACTTTTGGTGGCATAACTAGATTTTTATTTTCTGTTAGTATTTTTTTAATGGAGGGATGAACATAACTTATTTTAGAGGTAAACTTAGGCGAACGAGCAGAGGCATTATTTTGTAATTTTTCAGTGGAATTCTTTAGAGTAGATATTTGTGGTTCAATAAGTTGCGGTCTAGTGATAACATCATTGATGTTAGTGTTTGATACATTTGCTGCGTGGACTCCTACATTGTTATTATGTGGCTGTTGAAAACATAACATGTCACTATTTGGTTGATCACACAAAACCGTATTAACCAGTTGCGCAGGAGATGGCAATGCGGATGATGTGTTTGTGTCACATGGTAGCGAAGAAACGTCAGTCTTTATAGAGATGTTTAATAGCTCTAAAGCATCTTCTGAAGTAGTGCCATCTACTCCTTTTTCGTTGCACATTCCAGAAGCTACGCGAAACAGTTCATCTTGATCTGTTATTGGTGGAGTATATGGTAGACCATGTTTTTCCTTTAATTAAAAAGATGACATTACTTTTTATTTCAACTTTCAAGAAATTTTTTTACCTTTAGAAGCTTATCATTAGCAACTGCATTTGTACGGTATTTGTGCAATTTTACTGCAATTTCGCAACATCGATGGCAGACCATTTTTGAAACTGTATCAGTTTGTTTTATCTGTAACAAAAATATAAATTTTAGTAATAAAAAAATACACACATCAATTTTTATTAAACTTCTTTATCCCATAGAAAAACACCATATTACAGAATAAGTTTCTTTTTATTTCTACTACTCACAAGTCTCAATAAATTTTGACATATTTTTAGTAGGGACGTAAGGTATATTAAATATTTTCAAATATTGTCAAGTACTATTATATTGAACCTATTATTGAAGGCAATATTCTCAAAATACAAATTATGTAGATAAAATGTCCTCCGCTAGGTATTGTTACAAAATGTTATTCCATATGCTTAAAGAAGTGAATTTACTACCGACTAAACTATAAAAAAGAAATAACGGTATTAGACAAGGTGACTTGATATTGTGATGCAAATTAAAACAGAGAGCAAGCAGTAATTTTATCCTGAAATCGTCAAGAAAGCGGGTCATGTCAAGACTGAAACGGGCCAATTCGTGCCACCTGTATTTACCTATTGTATACCTTTTATTATATACTAATTAGTGATACAGCCTGACAGTATGGTTTATTATTATTATTGCGTTCTATTTACGTAGAATAACACTATAAGTGCGAATCGCTATGTGAGTGACCGCAGGCTATAAGTGTTCGAGTTTAACGCGCTCGTGCTACGTGCAAGAATAGGCAAACTCCGCAAGCAATTCGGGAAATAACGGGCAGCGTATTCGAAATAACGTTGTGGTGCCCGCGAGTGGAAGTATTCGCTGTCAAACCTGCGTACGGCGAAGGTCGCCCTGATTCGCGCCCTAATAGGCGAATAGTGCGGATCAATTTATTGCTTCGCGCCTAAATTGACCAAGTGTAGTCTTACGTGGGCCCACCACGGGGTACCTGCAGCTCTAGTTGCAAGCCAAGAAGCGAAACGACAGATTGGAGACGCCAGCGGTATCCAAATTGACAGCGTTCGAAAAGCAGTTTCGACCGCAGCACCTCAGCGATCCCTGGGCTACTTGTGGAACGAAGGGAACAAGGTTAGTTCAGTTTGTAATCGCGCTAAGAGATCCAACAACAATTACAACATTGTCTATAATTGTTGTAAGGAACCATTGCGCAACTAATTACAAGCAAGTGGTTCGTTGCCAGTTAACGGGTAATTACCAGCCGGCATTACGTCATTTGCTGATTTGGCGTCCAGGGGCTGCAGATAATGACGCGTTCTAAAAAGAATCGACAACTTCGCGTTCGAACTATTTGCGTGTGCGGAATTATTTTAGGCATTGCGCTACTGAACGTTTGGAATCTAGTTAAGGCATTTTTTCAGGTGCAGTGCATAACTGCCTTGTGTACTTGTTTTCATGTATATTTTTCTTTGCGTGTCTATGCTTGTTTACAGATTATATGTATTCATGTAAACTGTTGGGTTTTTATTACCATTGGTGTTTGCATTTGTAAGTACAACATTTCAGGCGTCAACGAGCTAACCTCAACGATATTAGTTTGCCCTTAGCCTCACTGACGATGTAAATAGAGCCTCATAGCTCACCGACTGGATAAGCTAGCGAACCAGGACATTGTAACGTAATAATTCAGTAGGTTTAGGGCTAGAAAAAAGGCCGTGTTAAAAGACTCAGTTTGATTTTGAAAGTGTCACTTTCCAGGACTAGTCATTTTTGAGATTTTTGCAAGGCTAGTCATTTTAACTTTACTTAGGTGATCGGCCACCTTCACCGTGTGCGCCTTGATGCGATAGAATTTTATTTTTAAAAAAAAGAGGGATTTCAGGAAAATGTAATACATTACACAGCATGAAAGTGTCTATGCTTGACTCGGAGGCTTTGAAGAAGTACTCGGACCTTCGCGTTCTCGTATTGTTCAACAAGCCTCCTCATCTGCAAAGTATCACTTTCATGACTCGCAATGTAATATTCTATTTCCAATACCGTAGTTTATATAAAACGTTTTCGCATGAATATGGGTGCAAGAACTTATCAAACAAGTATGTCAAATTTCTAAATTCTTTGATATCACTGATCGAAACAAAAGAAGTAAATAATAGAGTAGAGAACTTCATCACTATACCGACCAAAAAACGATTAGGTGTGGACTATGCGTGAACTAGTTTAGATGTAGATGATAATTTCGTCCAACTCAGCTATTTTTTGTTATGCATTATAACAACCTCTCAAATTACCGCTCTCATGAGAAATGTTGATCCCAAAAACTAAACAAAGTCGTCATATTGTCTAAAACCGACCAAGGAATTCGAAAATGCCATAGATGGAAGGACCACAGACTAGTGATGGGCATAACCGAACAATTTTCATAACCGAATTATTTGCATTCGAATGATATTAATAACCGAATGATTATGTATTTGAATAATCATTCGAATAAATTTTGGCTCTCGATTCGTTTCGATTAAGTCAGCCGGTTTGCCGGTTGGCGGTTCACCGTCATCTGCATCGACATCGTAACTTGCAGATAGCAGAGGAACCAAAACATAATATGTACGGTCGGCGCCTTAGAAATCGGGACACGTAATATGTTCTTCTAGTCTGTGGAGTATTCTTGCTCCGGTTACTTCATTAATGTGAGATGGCATTTCATAATTGACAAACAATAAACAATCTGACGTAACAATTAAAACCATAATAACTGTAAAAACCCAGTTTATACACTTAAAAAATACATGCAAAATATATCATAATAGTGTGTAGTGCCCGATTTCTAAGGCGCGGACCGTACATTATGTGTTATGTATTGGAAATTAAGAGGCATAGAAAGAAAGAAATATGCGGGACTGCTTGCTAATCGCAATAAAAACAGTCGTAAAACGTTTATCTCTATCGATCGGGCGGGTTAAAGGCGCCGCCTCTTGTTTTGAACCTTTGGAGATGTAAGCAAATAAAAAATTGTTTTATAGCTTGATGCGTTTGCAGTTTTTAGGCGTTCAGGTTTCAGGTCCCCAGAATTTGATAATTTGATATTTTTTATGATAGGAGGTACGTACGCGATAACCAAATGGTGTTTTCAGTACAACCTGCTTTGTTTATGAGTTATGACGTATTTATTATATTTACAGAATTTTGAGCACTGCGTAGGTCGCTGAGATATGGCACATAGTACCTTTGAATAGAGGTTTTATATTCAAAGCGTGGTACGTATCAGCATGAGGTTATTTTTCATTCGAATACTTGGAACGAAAACCGAGTTACATAGGTTATTTCAATAACCGGATAACCGGTTATTTTTCATTCGAATAAGCCCATCACTACCACAGACACTAAATCTGGAAAAATTATGAAGAAATTAAAGGGGGGGGGGCACCCTTCAGTGAACTCATTCATGGTGGTAGCATCGAGGACTTCACTGCGAACACTTACTCACTAAAACGTTACGTTTCATTAACAGTAATACTTCTTAAAATTGCTTTCGACCTCGACTATTTTATATAAATTTACAATTTTTGTAGCAACTTCTCAATCAATCACAGCCGACTCAAAGTTATATGGAAGGTCTCCTGAAACTACATAACTTTTGCAAAAACCACCTTGTCACTTTGACGTTGAAAGAAAGTCGAAAAATTCAGAAACGTCTAGTTTGACACGCTGGATGCTGTCAAACTACTTTCTTCTCCAGTCTACGTGGAATATTGCTGCAAATAACTGAAAATCTGGACGGGATTAGCCGCTTGGTTTTAATTTTAATTAATTTAATGAAACTGCAATTTTAATACTGTTACATCAGCACATCCGAACACAATGGTCCATTACCTCACTTTGTTAGAGCGTAGCGCATAACGCAATAGTCGTGAGTTGATTTCCCATGACTATTTAAAAAAAAAATTATTTCATTGTTTTAACGATTAATACTAATTATACGTTGAAAATGTGTCTGCGATGGCAGCCTAAGCTTCTGGATATCTGCTTTGAGCAAACCATGCAAAACTGAGCACGCCGAACCGCAATTGATTACAATATGCACAGTTTTGCTTCCGCACCCGACGTATTGCTTTCGACCTCGGCTATTTTTACAAAATTTGCAAGTTTTGGCGTAACCTCTTAATTAATGCCAACACAAAGTTATATGAAAGGGCTCATTAAACTACATAACTTATATGAAGGCGGCAATCCCTTTGACCTCAGAAGAAAATAAGAAAATCAAGTACATAAGAAGAAAATAAGAAAATTAAGTAAAAAAAATTAGAAAATTAAGTAAAGTGAAGTATGTTCCGCCGAATAGATGTAAATATCATAACTCAGGAATGACCCAACCTATCCAGCAGATTTCTTGGCCGGTTTGTGCGAAATATTAATGTAAAGAACTGAGTATCTTTTGGGAGGGACTGATGGCTTTTTTTTTGTACGTGTTTGTTAATTTGTATTCCACAATCAAAGTGGAAGACGTACGAGTAGCAGAGTACAGAACCGAATATTATTTACTAAGCACAAATAATTGATTTCCTTATCCAGTAAAATCACAGGATCTTGGTGATAAAAATACGGAAGAACAACAAATTCTTATACAAATTACGGCTAAATACAAAGCTGGCAAGAAATCCCGTACTCTTCGCCCCCGGATATGTAGAATAAGATATTAAAGCAATCAAAAAGAAGAAGCGCACGAGGCTCTTGAAAAACTTGTAGAAGCAATCTGTACAAGAAAGAAAATTATATGCATTCTGACAACTATAGAGAGATTATTATGATGAACTCCCTTAGTACACTATGCAAAAATAGATAAAAATAAAATAGAGGGAAACCTAGTAGAAGACGAGGAACTATGTGGATTCCGAGAAGGGCGTTCTTGTGGAGATGTTTTTTTTTGTAACTGAAATTAGCTTAGAAACACACGAAACTCCGCATACAACCGAAAAATGTTTAAATAGTACCTTCTACGAATTTGATCCAGCTAACCACATCCAGTAGCGTGGCGACGTTCCTATGTGCCCTCCTCATAAATACTTATCAGTAAACTGTTCACCTGCCCCCACGATTTATTTTCATTTTTGTGTAAAACAACGAAGGAAAGAAAATTCTTAGACATAACGAAAGAATGCAATAACACACTAAAATAACAATATTGTGACACATATTCTATTATCACTATCAAATCATTAAAATAACATAATATATTCATATTCTTATCCGTACAAATAAAAAACTATCTTCTCATGAGCCATAAGTAATAAAAAAATAACAAATATAACATAATTATTATGGAAGTGTAGTATAGCATCAAGTACTAAAACTTGACTTTGTACACCGTTGCCACTGTAAAATAATGGGGGGCCTTGTGAGCTCTCAAGCCCTCGATCCCAGTTTTCTGTGCACCATCGCCCATCGATAGCTACACCCTCCACAGTCCGCATCCTGCCCTAAGTGATTTATTTTCGTTTTTCAAGATTAAAAAAGCATACGTGATAGAAGATTTCCTGACGAGAATGCAAATGTTTAACTCTCCAAAACCGTAGTTCTCATCACGTTTTAAGAAGTGGTTCCAAAGAATAAACAAATGTAGTACGGCTAGAAGGCAATATTAGTAGTAGAGATAAGCCGGTTCTACGACCAAAGGTCAAAGTTCAAAATGTTACTAGAGTAAAAATCATAAGTTTTTGGGCCTCTATTCATGTGTCATCTCGTTTTTAGGGTACCTATTTTGGGAAGGTAATTTTTTGAGGGGGTGGGGGATTATTTTTTGGGGGTGGAAGGGGAGGGGGAGAGGTGTTTCGTGGGGAGGTTGACGGGTGTTTTTGAAAATATAATTCTATTTTCATTTATATAGGTCTATCGTTTAGTATAATTATAAATAAAAATATATAGTTTTTAAAATGAATACTAATGAACACAAAATAATTATTGCTAATATTATTAAAATTAATAATATAATCCTCTGACAGTAGTTAAGCGATGAGAGTTCTGGGGCGCTCCGCCCACTTCTCCCCCCCCCCCCGGCAGTTCAGGTCCCGCGCCTCGGGTAGTGGTTAGTTGTGCCCACTGCGGTCCGATGTCCTCTTTGCATATCCCCTACCCCTGCCCTTGGACCGGCCTGCGATTGGCCCGTGGCCCACTGCCGGCAGATGTCCTTTCACCTGGCAACGATTTGCTGCTGATGGGTCAGTTGTAACGATTGATTTTTGCGATTGATTCGATTTACGATGGCGTAGGGGTCGTGTTGCGTTTTTGCAAGCCTACTCGCTGAATTTTGCGATTGTCCGAATTTGCAGTGTCCATTTTTCCTGGTCATTATCTCAGTCTTATACAGCGAATTTATTATAACGCGCAATGTGGCATTCTCGCTTGATTGTTACTATTGGCTTCTAAGGGCACGCCACGCCGTGTGTAAATGCGTTTAAGAATCAACAGCCTCCACGCAATTTACAAACAGATAATGGGAAAGAGTTTTACAATACGCATTTTAAGAAATTAATGAGTAAATTTAATATTATTCACTATTCAACGTATAGTACCGCCAAAGCAGCGATTATCGAAAGAGTTATTAGAACACTCAAAAGCAAATTATATAAAAAGTTCATTTTACGCGGCAATTATAAATGGTTTGATATACTTCCAAGATATAGTTATGTTGTATAATAAGACGAAACATAGAACGATTCAAATGGCTCCGATAGATGTTAAACCTGATACTGAATTATTAGCATACAAGGACAAAAATTTTAAAATAAATCGGCGCAAACCTAAGTTCAAAGTTGGAGATGTAAGAATTTAAAAGCTGCTTCAGCTTCATCGCGATTATCACTAATTTTTGCTTTTATATAATCTGCTATTTCATCCAGTTCGTAACTTCCGTTTTCTATTGTTATCTCCTTATCGCCGTCATAATGAAGTTTATTATTTCCGCTGAAAATGTTGCGCACCGTATTGCAAGTGTATAAGTTAACCAAACCCAATGAATATGTATAATTTGAATCTAATTTTATCGGAGGGAATATATCTCCTGTCGAGATAATATTTCCCTTGCCTTCTATATTGAACGTCCGAATCATGTCGAATGACTAATTAAACAACTATCGAGTCGTTTCTTTTGTACACAAAAACTTTAAACATAAATGGCCGCAGATGACTGTATTATACTGCTGCTCTTGATCGTAATTATAAAATATTTTACAACCTCGAAAATACTTAACCAACTCCATTGGCGGTCTACGAAATTTTCAGATTTTAAGCAGAATAAAGCTCAAGTTCAGTTGATATATCGGGACGCTCACAAGCAGATAATAGAACCATTGAAAGAAATTGAAACTGCGGTAAAGTCTGCAAAAAAGGCAGCAGCAACAAAAACAGCGGCAGCAACAGCTGTAACAGCAGCTGTAACAGCAGCAGCAGCAGCAGCACCAACAGCAAAAGCAGCTACAAAGACAAAAACAGAAGATGGCAATAATGTAACAACTAAAGCGACGAAGCCTAACAATGACTGAGCGGGCGGATGGCCCTTCGACGTCGAGGATGATAATGATGTTGATGATATCAAAATGCTTTCAAAAGCTGTTGGTAGCGATGATGCTGATGATGGTGACAGTGACGATGTGAGAGGTGATAAAGGCAGAGATGCAACTATTTTAGAAGCAGCTCGGGAGTTGCACAATAGTTGCTATCACATACAAGTGCCATCACAGGTTGGAAAGTTGGGATTTCAAACATCAATGCAAATGTGGGCTGAAATCCTACACTTATACTATGCACATGATCACGCCTCCCAATTGGCTCCTCGATTAAGCTGTAACGGGAGCAGCAGCAGTTGCGTTTTGTGCTTGAAATCTTGCTGCTGCTGCTCTTCCGAATTTTGGTAGTCGCTGTAATTAAACAAACACTTATTCGGCTCTTTTCCGTAGTACTTTTCGCGGAAACGGCTGTAATTTAGAAATGCCGGCACGTAATCATTGCTATCAAAATCGAGATGCATTCGTTGATAGGGAAACACTTGAGAATTGAGATACACTTTTAGATAGGTCACGTTTGAATGTATCAAGTCGGTCGGATTTCCGCTTCTAACATTCACGCTATCCTTCTGCAACGCTATTAGCAGCCACCATGGTTTTTCTATTTTACAAAGTTATAACAATTTGCCGCAATATTTTGCGCAACTCTTGAGTAATAAAAAGAACAAGAATATAGATCGTTAGTAGAGTACCTACAGGCGGTCTGCCTCACATTTGACCTTGCATTTTTTCTAGGTCACGGGCCTAGCCCAAGCCAAGGTCACGGGCGGGGTCATTGGCCTCACCTAGGTCACGTGCCACTTCCGGTTCCCACGATGAATGTTTGGGCTAAATGTAAAATTTTGAAATTTTTACAACATTCTCACGATGAATTTTGCCTACGCTTATTAAAATTTTCTCAAGCTCGACAGGATGTGACTCATCGTCTGGGAACGCAAACATGTTCATTCTTGCAGGGTGTTGTTATCAGTAAATAGAACAATGACATCCATTGTTTTAAAATCAGCACGAAATTGGACAATAAAGCCATTGTTGTCTGGAGATTAAAATGTGCAGAGCTGGTAAAAATTCAACAATGAAACCTATTGTTTTAGAAAAATCAGCACAATTACTAAATTGAATAGCCTCTGTATGGACATTTTTGCTAATACAGTTAATGAGTCTAGAGATTAAAATGTGCAAAGCTGGTAAAAATTCAACAATGAAACCCAATGTTTAAGAAAAATCCACGCAACTACTAAATTGAAGGAAGCCTTTGCTGAAATTTTTGCTGATTCAGTTAATAGCCTCCATTATCATATAGGTAAGAAAGGGGAGTTGGGCTGCTATTCGACTACCCTGTTTCAACTACCATCTCAAGGTCACCCATATAGCCTTGCAGGCTACACTAGCAGGTAAGCCGACTGTTAGAGAGCTAGACATGTAGACAGATAGACCGTTAGACAGGTCGACAGCTAAGACAGACAGACAGGTAGACAAGTAGACTGACAGGTCCAAACCAGTTCCCAAGTTGCCTTGCAGGTTTCTGCTTGTCACGTCTTCTTACTTTTTATATCACCATGGGAAATTCAATTTTAGGAGAGAAAAATAATAAATCGGTTAAAATAGTAGATTATGCAATGAGGGAGAGAAATGCGTTATTTTGCTGAGGTACAATTTCTGATTCTGAGGTACAATTTCTGATTCGAGGGCGAAGCCCTCGAGTCAAAAAGCACTGAAGCAAAATAGCATTCTCTCCGAGTTGCATATACTATTTTTTTCACGTTGCAGGAAGATTTAAAACGAAAACCCGTTTTTTAAACGTCATTTATTGACATTTTAGTTACAATTATTTTAAAATTAGTAACCTATGGTAAATTTTAAAGTTGGTGGCACTGTAAGTCATTATGACAAGAGCTCACAATTATGTCAAATTCGAGGTTATCAGGTTAGGTTTTGCGTCAGTTTTGACACAAACTGACGCAAAACCTAACCTGATAACCTCGAATTTGACATAATTGTTCTGTCAGTCATAATGAAAACTCCCTAGGGAAATTTTTGTCTTATTTAGTCTCTAGAGAGTAAATGTTTTACTTCTGTCACAATTTTGATGCTATAGAAACCGACTTCTACTCCCGGTCGTGGAAAAAACATTTTATTGCCTTACCAATTACAAAATTACATCTGCCGGCAGTGGGCCACGGGCCAATCGCAGGCCGGTCCAAGGGCAGGGGGAGGGGATATGCAAAGAGGACATCGGACCGCAGTGGGCACAACTAACCACTACCCGAGGGGCGGGACCTGAACTGCCGGGGAGGGAAGATGTGGGCGGAGCGCCCCAGAACTCTCATAGCTTAACTACTGTCAGAGGATTAACTACTTCTGACCTTTAAATCTATCTTTCTCTCTTTAACATAAAGGTTTTTATAGGTATCTCTATCTACATAACATTTGGTGGAAAGTGAAAGTTAAAACAAAAGAATGGAATGTGGTGTTCTTAACTCAAGGGTATGTTAAGATTTTTCCTGTCCAGTATTTTCTACAGTCGCCGCGATGCGAAAAGTGTTTCGCGGGAAAATATCGCTTAGCCATTAATGCGTTATTACTACAATAAGAGCTATCATTTAGCCTTAATTACAATTATTACGGAGCGCATAAAAGTGTGACGGATGTAGTTAGCATTCGGTTATTTTTGGGTTTTAAAGGTTATAAACGTTTAGAAAGGAAAACGACTTTATATGGAAAATACATAAAATAATGTATTTAAATGTGTTCAATCCATTCACTTTCTAAACACATTTTTTAATTTAAATTGTATATAATCGTGGACCATCGTAAGTACATTATGATCACTTTCATCAGTTTACTAAAAACAATCAATTTTACAGTTTTTAGTATCAATAATTAATTAGGTATTTATAGCTGTTTTTCTACTTTAAACTCTAAATAGTTATCTAGAAGACAGCGAAGTCTCTTGAGCAAGAGTGAACAACATGTCCGGTTTCAGTGATGTAGATGTAGATGATCCAGACGAATGGTGTATGAGTGTTAACAGTTTGAAGAATTTGGCTTTGATAGAAGTTTGTCAAAATATTCAGCGGTTCACCAAATGGTGGAATTGGTCTTATAGGGACGTACCTTGACTTTACGTTGGGAAATTTCGAAAGTGATAACGAGACGTTATTGGAATGTAAGTTATCGTTCGGAGTTGATTTTGTTAAGGTGTCTCGAGGGAATCAGATGGGAATATAGGTTTACACCGAAAATGAGAGACTCTATTATAACATGCACCGATTGGAAGCATTATTATGGTCGTACAGTGTGTGTGTGTAGTTTGTTATGTACAAACTTAATAATTTAAATATATGGAGACATTGTTATGATGAATGGACTACGTGTAATGCTAGTTTAGGCGAGACAAGAAAAAGGAGTTGGCATAATCGAGTACAAACTTCACAATTATATGAGTTTTTTAGTTCATGGTGGTGTAGTAGTTGTTTTAGAGTTACGTTAGTACAGCTTTACACAGCTTGGGATTGTCATTATGCGTAGCACGGGAGAGCTGTGGCAAATAGATCAGAATTTATGGATGAATATGTAGACGATGAATTATTTGATAAGGGAGTTTTTGAAAATATAATATAATTTTTGAAAGGGGGTGGGGTAAAATAAAAAATACTATTATGTATTATTATTTTTATTTACTTCTAACACGGATAAACATTGCTACTGCTGAACCCTTTCCTTCCTCTACCGAACGGAGTAGTTAAAGGTTTGTCTAACAGGATTACATTGTTTTCACGATACCATTTGAAATCCTGTCTCCTTTAAAAAATCTTTCCTTACTATCACACATATTGTACATCATAACTTTAATCTCTCCTAAATAATCGCCATCTATTACTCCTCCACCACTACACGATTACTACTACTAACAACAGATGATCTATCACAAATCATCCCTAAACGAAACGCATTTGTATGAGTTAAACCGTCGCGATTTGCGTCCATCTGTGAGTAAGCCACATCCACATATTTTACAGACACGCTGTGTATTGTGGGGCACCTAACAAACCTTAATATAATTGGTAAACTCAGAAATTCGTGTTAAGCCACCGATATTATTACCATTTACATATATTTTACAGCCAAACCTACTAGATGAAAGGGATACATTTCCTATAAATCCTATGCTGGCAACAAAACAATATATCTCGTGTAAACAGAAATGATTATTTGATAATCAAGAAGACACGAGTTGCATTCGGCTAGATTTTATCACGAGTCAATAAACAA